>JAOWBW010000805.1:319267-616934 GCA_026119855.1 Campanula takesimana | reverse complement strand
GGAGCCTGGTGTAGACACCCCGCCTTGGACCGCTCACCCCGATTGCACATTTGATTTTGTGTTTCTCCCCATTTTAAGTGTTTCTCGTTAGTTTCTGTCACTTCCGTTAAGTTCCTGACTGACTTCGTTAAGTCCAGGGACTAAACTGAATGACAGGGCTGACTTTCTAGTCCATTCTGTCAAAATTGCCTTCTCTAAGTCGCGCGCCTCCGACAGGAGGATCCAGGCGCGCGCGCCTCCCGCCCCCAAAGCAGGAAGCGCGCGCCTCTGGGCGTCAGTTACAGATTTCTGGCCAGGATTCCCTCCCTTGCTCAATTTACAGGATTTTGCCCGGGAAGGATTTCTTGGTGACTGAGTTTTGGCACCAAAAACACCCCTCTTTCACCTATAAAAACCTCTCTTTACCTCCATTTTCAAGGATCGAAGGATCGAAACTTAGACCAAAAATTGAACTTACAAAAACTATACCAAAATCACTTTCTAAAGGTTCTCCAAGGATTTCATCAAGCAACGTTTGAAGTTCTCCAAATTGTAGGTAAAAGTCCATCTTTTCCTTTCTTTTTTACTTCATCTCCTCTCTCTCTTTTACTTTAATCAAATGTGCAATCACCCAAATCATTTTGGGACATGACTCTAATGATCACCTCATCTCATTGAGGTTGGTTAAGGAGTTATCTCCTACATTCCAAATCCTATTTTAAATCCCCCTTTTCATGACTTAAAGAAGAAGAAGAAGAACATTTTTTCATGTAGATTTTGATCAAGCAAGACCAACTTAGTTGGGCGAGATGGGTGTTTCGGTACTTCCCATCTCGTAATCTAACCCCCGAACCTCAAAACAAAGAATCTCTGTTTTCGTAATCAAACTTAGGCTACAATCAATAGGTTTTATCTTATGTTCCTCAAAACATAGGTGGCGACTCTAAAAACAAGTTAGACATCCTAGGATACAAACCAACGCACGCTCGAGCCTAAGGCCGTGGTTTCCCCCGGGGTATCTACAGTGGCGACTCCGCTGGGGAAGTTTTGAGGGTTAAACTTACGTTCTGATCGAAATCTACATCTATTCTGGCATTCTGTTTCCTGATGGGGGGCGCGCGCGCGTCTGGCCTTTTAAGCCTAAGGCGCGCGCGCATCCCATATCAAGAACCAGAATCGCCCATTTCTTCATGTTCTTCATCTTCTTCTTCTGTTATTCGGCACTAATCACTTCTGCAGGGGTTACAATATGAACATGGGACCAGGGCAATCCCCTGAGTCCAAAGTCTGACATTCTGACAGGTGTGCCCCAGAAGCGCGCGCCTCCCATGAGCATTGCGCCATGCGCGCGCGCGTCCCAGATCAGTACTCAGAGGCGCACGCTTCTGGGTTGATTCCCAGAACAGAAACAGGTTTCAGTGACTGAGCAGAACAGTGGGGTGTGGGCACAGTTGCCTGCATCAGAACAGAATTGAACCCTCGGACTTTTTTAATTTTGTGTTTTATTTACCGGTCACACGGGTGATTCGGGAGTTGTAATTTTATGTGCTTACGTGTTTTGTGTGTTTTTCTTTCTTTTCAAAAAAAAAAAAATAATTTTTTTTTTTTGTCACTTGTTAGACCTCACACTACATGCACATATTCCTATGAACTGCTCACTATCGAGTCGCACAAGTCCAACCCCAAACCCGTCGAGGCCCGTCCTAGAAAGTTTTCAAGCTCCACCAGACCTTGACTCTTTCGAAGCGGTAAACCTCAGCCCGTGGCGTAGTTCAAGACTACATGCCGGGGGTGACCTTTGAGCCTCATATTCAAGCCGAGCACAAACCACACAATTCTAGTTAGGGTCTAACACTCCGTGACTCAAGTCGGTTTCCATGTACCGAGATTTCCCTAAACTAATGTCTTCAAATCATACATGCCAACTTGTTGAAAGGACGCAATAAAAATCCGTCCCCAAAAGTGGTTATTTTGGACGAAAATAAAAATCCGTCCCCGCATGTATGCTTTACTACATTAATTTAGTTTAATCCCGATACATGTAGGATTCACAAACGTATGGAATCCGATGAGTATATGGGGACCGCGAGATGGTCTATATACTAGTGTGACGATTCCATTATTTTCTTAGAAACCCCAAAAGGGATTCATTCCCTCCGACTTATAAAAAAAAAAAAAAAAAGAGTCTTTTCTTATGTGGTTCGAGTCGTGTGCCCAACTGTGTGTTCTAAGCCTCTTCTGGACCGCAAGTGTTACTCAAGACTGACAAGGGCCTCTTCTGCAATATAGGTTCAATTGGTACTTACAAAGTCTACCAGGATTCAGCAAATCGGTTAGTCCGTGAAGAGATCACTCCAACAGCTCCAACATCAACCATGACCGGCAGCAGCAACACCATGTCTCTCGAACAGCTCTCAACTATGGTCCAACTCCTCCAAGAGCAAGTCTCCACCCTTAACAAGGAGGCACAAAGCAAAGATGACATTTGGCAATCCCACCTCGACAGCCAAAGGGAGGCCCACGAGGCCGAAATGGAGCTAATGAAAGAAAAGCTCACCAACCTTGCCAAGGGAAAGAACAAGAACAATGATGATGAATCCGAATGGACCGAGGGTTTATTCAAAAGTCCGTATGTCAGCACCCGCACCAAAAAGATGGGGGAACCAAGTTCCGAGAACAATGAGCCCAAAATGGTGGATTCTATCATGGCCTACATCGACCAAAAATTCAATGGGCTCAACATGGGGAAAGGCTCCGACACAAGCCTTTATCAATCATCCATCCTCATGAGTACTATGGCCGCTCTTCCCGATAAGTTCAAGATGCCCGACATAAGCAAATTCAAGGAAACTCTTGTCCTATGGCTCACATCGAGACTTATATTTGGGCAATGGTTCCAAAGAAGGTCTCCACCAAGGTGATGGCTCAATGCTTTCCTCTCACTCTCGAGGGGGCGGCAAAAGATTGGTATGCTACTCTCCCGCTCACTGTCCGTCTTGATTGGGACTCCGCCATGCTTGCCTTCAAGAACCAATACCAAGGCAACACCACTCACCGGCCCACAAGGAAAGAGCTAGAAAACACTACTCAACGAGACAATGAGTCCTTCATCGACTTCACAAGGAGGTGGAATGACAAACTCTCCGAAATTGTTGAGAGGCCGAACACCAAAGAGCAAATGGACATATTTCTCAAGTGTCTCAAGATTGATCTCCGCACTCACCTAAGTGGGGCTTGCTACTCCGACTTCTCCCAAATGTATGAGGCGGGGGTACGCATGGATGGCTTGCTCAAGGAGATTAAGAAGACCACTCCTACTTACCGCTACAAGGCCGCTTCCAACTCCACAAAAGAGGCCTCGGTCAACGCCGTCACTATTGACAAGGGGAATTACAAAAAGGTTCCTCCACCTCAAGGGAAAAGGCCCCGAAGTGACCGTGTCTACACGCCTCTCCAAGGCATGACTCAAACCGAAGTGTTCGAGGTCCTCAAGGCAAAGGGTCAAGTCACACCCGTGCAAGGGTACCAACCCAAGACGATCCACGACAATCATGCTCACCACAAATATTGTGGCTACCACCAATATAGTGGCCACACCACCGAGGAATGCTTCGTTCTCCGCAATGTCATTCAAGATCTCATAGATAAGAAAGAATTGGTAGTGACTAACGACGAGCATGTCAATGTAATAGAGATAGGAGAACTTGAGGGGACCACCCATTCAATCCCAATTGTGAATGGGGGCCCCAATGTTATGAATAAACTTGACAATTCTTGTTATGTAGTGACTTATGATGAGGTAATGAGGGAAGTACTAGAAAATAGGAAAAAGAAGCAAGATGGGAACGTCAATATGCTAACTCGATCCGGTCGAGTCATAGCAAGCAACCCTTCCACTTCCGCACCGAGCTCCTCTTCTCAAAGGCCGCAAGCTCACAACACTCCCGAAGATCCTCTACTTGCCCAACTCAAGAAAACTCAAGCCAACATCTCTATTTGGGATCTCATTGCATCCTCAAAGAAACATCGAGATCTTGTCATCCGCAATCTCGATGATACATCAGTTTCTCCCGATACTACTCCCGAGGACCTCACAGCAATGATTGGTCACATTCACTTTGGCAACGTCATCACCTTTGCCGATATGGACCTTCCACCGTTTGGTTCCGACCACAACGAAGCTATTTACCTCAAGGTACGAGCAAGGGGGAGGCCCGTCTCAAGAGTCTTAGTGGACGGTGGTTCCGCACTCAATCTCATGCCTGGTAGGATCATGGGCATACTGGGGCTCAAAGATTCTGATTTGAGGCCTTCTACTCAAGTAATCCGAGGTTATGACAGCACCGCCCGTACAGTCATGGGTATGATCGAAATTGACATTGAGTTTGGGAGCATGGTCATGTCCGTTCCATTCCAAGTGCTTGATATCCCTGCCTCGTTCAACTTACTGTTAGGTCGACCATGGATTCATAGTGCTAATGCCGTACCGTCAACTCTCCACCAATGTGTCAAGATCCGAAACGGTGATGAAATAGTGACCGTAATGGCTGAAAACATTACTATCCACAGAAAAGGTGAGCCCGTCCACCAAGTTCAGCACGGTCTACCAGACTCCACTCTCTCCGCGTCTCTATCAACGCCATTGACAAAGAAGGGGGAAACGGATCATGGACCCCCAACAATCACAAAGTACTCCGCATGATGAGGGATATGGACTACTTCCCTGGTTTAGGCTTAGGGAAATATCAGCAAGGAATCCTACATCCCGTGCAAGTCCCATTTGTCAAGAACACATTCGGTTTGGGGTACGAGCCTTCCGAAGAAGACTTGAAACAAGAACAAGCAATCAAAAACGAAAAGGCCCGAGCTCGTAAAGAAGGCCGTCGTTATGAGGTCCCTAATCTAAGGCCTTACCGCAAGACGTTGAATGGTTATTTTGTCCGCCAAGGGGAAGACGTTCCATACATGATCTTTCCCGAACCATGGTTAACAATAAGGGTGTCAAAAAGCCTGGCCTCGAAATCTTCTCCGATTGTGAGATCCAGAAATCCGAAAGGGAACCAACTCCCATGTCGCCCCGTGAATGGTGGGGAAGGAAGGTGACTATAGAGTCCGAGACAGAAATCACCGTGGGGGAAGAATTGACAGATTTAGCCTCCATGTTTGAAGAGCTTGCCGCAATGAATGAATGCCAAGTCAACGCCATCCATGACACCGTCATCATGAACGAGACTATCAGTGAGATCCCGCCAAGCTCCGAGCCGATCAACAATTGGTATTCAACAAAAGGGCCCGTGGTATCCGAAGAATTCTTAGTCCAAGAAATGGGTTGCATACCCCGCACAGCAACAAAGGAAGAGCGGCTTACACTTACTTTCGAGTCCGAGAGTGTCTCTAATACCCTCACCCAAGAGGATTTGGAGGCCATAGCCGAGCGTGTGTTTCCTTTCTTTGCTAATGAAAAATTTGATATTTCTGAGTACCCTGAGATTGCAAACATCATAAATGATGAATTAACTAATAATGAAATTAACAAACAAGTTAATAACGATTCAAATTATGATGAAATAGACCACGAAAACACAACATACTTAAATGAACTTGCTCAACAAGTCCGTAGTCGTGGCGAGAATGGTCCAAAGGCTGACGAAGAATTGCAGGTTGTTAATCTGGGTACCGAAGAAGAGCCAAAAGAAACCAAGGTTGGAAGCTTCTTCAAGGAGACGACAGAGACAGATTGACTGCATTACTACGGGAGTTCGTGGATGTGTTCGCATGGTCATACAAAGACATGCCAGGTTTAGACAGAAAGGTAGCGGAGCACAGGATTCCGATCAGAGAAGATGCCAGGCCAGTAAAGCAGAAGCTCAGGAAGATCAGCCAGAATGGTCTCTGCAGGTCAAAGAAGAGATTGAGAAGCTCCTCAGCGTGGGTTTCATCAAGGTTATCGAGTATCCGACATGGTTAGCCAACATTGTGACAGTCAGGAAGGCGAACGGCAAGGTCCGAGTTTGTGTAGACTTCCGGGATTTAAACAAAGCTTCCCCAAAGGATGATTTTCCACTCCCTAATATCGACATGCTAGTCGACTCCACTGCTGCCTACGAGGTTTGCTCATTTGTGGATGGGTTCGCTGGGTACAATCAGATTCTCATGGCCGAGGAAGATCAACATAAGACAGCCTTCACAACACCGTGGGGTACCTTCTGCTACACAGTCATGCCGTTTGGGTAAGAAACGCTGGGGCTTCCTACCAAAGAGCCGTGACAGACTTGTTCCACGATATGATTCACAAAGAAATCGAGGTCTATGTGGACGACATGATCATTCACTCCAAAGGGACCGATGGTCAACATTTGACCGATCTCCGCAAGTTCTTCGAAAGGCTTCGTCAACACAAGATGAGGCTCAACCCTGCAAAGTGCACATTCGGGGTTATCCGAGGCAAAGTTCTTGGTTATATGGTCACAGAAAGGGGAATCGAAGTAGACCCCTCCAAAATCAAGGCAATCATTGACATGCCTCCTCCGAAGACGCAGAAAGAGATTAAAGGTTTCATGGGCAGACTACAATACATCAGTCGGTTTGTGCACCAACTTACTTCCATGTGCGAGCCAATCTTCAAGTTACTCAAGAAGAATGTGGCTCTAGAATGGACCGACGCGTGCCAAGAAGCCTTCGATCAAGTGAAGCATTACTTGACGTGCCCTCCTGTTCTAGTTCCGCCACACAAGGAGAAACCTCTGTTGCTTTATCTCACTGTCAACGATGAAGCCCTAGGGGCTATGTTAGCACAAGAGCAGCGAGAGTCCACAAAGGAGAACGCCATTTATTTTGTCAGTCGCCGATTCCAAGGAGGCGAAAAGAACTACTCTGTTTTAGAGAAGTCATGTGCAGCATTGGTTTGGGTCACTCAAAAGCTCAAACACTATATGGAAGCTTTTCCGATCAAGCTAGTAGCAAAGGTGGACCCGCTCCGCTACATCTTCGAGAAGCCTTTCATGTCAACAAGAATAGCCAAATGGTACTTCATGCTCGCCGGCTATGATATCACTTACGTCACACTAAAATCCGTCAGGGGGAAAGTGTTCAGTGACCAGCTTGCCGAATTCCCGTGTGACGAAGTGAAGGGGGAAGATGTACAGTTCCCCGACGAGCATTTAATTTGTACTACAACCGAGGAAGACAAGTGGCAACTTTTTTTCGATGGCGCCGCCAATAAACACGGTTTTGGTATAGGGGTATTGCTTGTCGATCCAAAAGACACCTACACCCCCATTGCCATACGCCTGGAATTCGAAGCTACCAACAACATTACCGAGTACGAAGCATGTATAGCGGGGCTCGAAGCAGCTCTCGAAAGAAACGTCACGGAACTAGAAGTGTTCGGCGACTCTTTGCTCCTTATCAATCAGCAATCGGGAAAATGGCGAACCCAAGACCCGACTCTCCAACAGTATGGTCAGCACCTTGAAGAACTGGTTGAACAATTCCAAAAGATCACTTTCAACTACCTGCCGAGAGATAAGAATCGCTTCGCCGATGCACTGGCCACTATAGCTTCATTAGTTGAAATGCCCAAAGGAAAAATGGTGAAGCCTTTCAAAATTGCTCGAAGGAACAGTCCGGCATATTGCATGAGCGTCGAGATCAACGAGGTTCAAACAAACTCTCCGTGGTATTCAGATATCATGAACTTCCTCAAAGACGGCACTTATCCCGAGAACATCAATAAGAAGTCTCAAGCAGCTCTGCAAAGGTTAGCCTCTCGGTACGTACTGATTGGGGACCGAGTCTATAAAAGGCACCACGACGGGATCAATCTCTTATGCGCCAATGAGACCGAAGCTCAAGAGATAATGTGTGAAGTGCACGAAGGAGAATGTGGGCCCCACATGAATGGATTTATGCTAGTCAAGAAGATACTTCGCATTGGTTACTATTGGAGCACTATGGAACGAGACTATATCGAGAAAGTCAAAAGGTGTGCCAAGTGCCAATTCCACGCTAATCTGCAACATGCTCCACCCTCACAACTTTAAAACATGGTCACACCTTGGCCTTTCTCTTGTTGGGGGATAGACATCATCGGTAAAGTTCATCCTGCCGGGAGCAATGGGCAGTCATTCGTCCTAGTAGCAGTCGACTACTTCACAAAGTGGGTCGAAGCACAAGCCTATCGAACCCTCAACGCCAAGAAAGTGGCCAAATTTGTAAAGATTAATATCATGTGCCGATACGGCGTGCCTCATGAAATCATTTCCGACAACGGCTCTCACTTTGAGAAGGAAATGGATGCACTTTTGGTAGAATACAAGATCACCAAGCACAAGTCATCTCCTTACCGGCCCCAAGCAAATGGCGCGTTCGAAGCAGCAAATAAGACCATCGAGACCATCGTCAAGAAGATGGCCTCAACAGGAAGGGATTGGCCCGAAAAGCTACCATTAGCATTGTGGGGCTACCGCACATCAATACGATCCGCAACAGGAGAAACTCCTTATGCATTGGTCTATGGTTCTGAAGCCGTGCTCCCTATCGAACTTGAAGTCCCATCTCTACGGGTCCTCCTCGAGAATCAAGTCAACGAGGTCGACTGGATGCAAAGTCGATATGAACAACTAGCCTTGCTCGACGAGAAAAGGTTAAGGGCACTCGAACGCACGAGGGCATATCAGTAAAGGATGGCAAGAGCTTTCAACAAAAAAGTGAAGCCTCGAAACATCAATGTGGGAGATTTGGTCTTAAGACAACATCCTCCTAACGCCATGAATCCCCTGGGGAAATGGGGACCCCGATGGATCGGTCCGTACGTGGTCAAAAAGATACTAAGCGGTGGTGCAGTCCGGCTCGTGGATTTAGATGGTGACCAGCTGCCAAAGGAGGTCAACCTCGACAAGCTCAAGAGGTTCTACGCTTAATAAACAAAGACCATTAAAAAAAAAAAAAAAAAAAAATAAAATCGATCGCTAGGTTGAAAACCCGCAAGGGCGGCCTAGGCAAAAATTAGAGCACGTGCAAAAAAGAAGCCCGCTAGATTGAAAACCCGAAAGGGCGGTCTAGGCAAAAAACAGGGTGCACAACCAAAAAAAAAAAAAAAAAAAAAAAAAAATGGTCTTTGTTTGTTTGAACTACGAAGACCTGAGCCTCCCAACTGGAGGAACGTAGGCAACCTTCGGGTGCGGTCTAAAACATATCAAAAATACCCAATTCACTTCAAATAACAAAATGCAATTTTTATTCATTCAATGAATTATTCAAACCATTACAACGGATTTATTGAGCAACAAAAGACATCAAAATATTAAATCCTAAAACAAAGTGGTCTAATTGCAATCTCTTAGGGTACTAAGAAAAATCCAATTTTCTCTTGGCTTTCAAAGGACCGCCCGATCGTCTCTCAATCCTTTTCTTCTTGGGTAACGAAGGAGCACTAATACGCACCGAAACCTTCTGTGCCGCAGCACGTCTCCTAGAATAAAAGTCATCCAAAGGAGTACCGAAAGGGTCAGCAAGAATGTTACTCGAATCAACAGCAGCCTCTCTATATCTCAAAGTGCTGCTAGGCTCAAAACCCTGTCCCAACAACTCGGCACGAAGCACATCAACCCAAGTGATGCCACGGTAAAGGGTGCCAAATAAATAATCCAAGTAGATCTCGGGAAGGAAGACACTCCCCCGATGCAGAGGAGCGAAAGCCCAATGATTGCGGTCATCTCCCCAAGCCGATTGAAGCTCACTCGAGAAGTCAGGACCCATGTAAGCAACTGGACGAAGCATTCCATCCCTCGGAAAAGGAATTGTCTGTTGGCGACCAAACTGCCGCAGAACCCGCTCTGACTGGTAAAACGAAGAATCTCTCAAACCGGGTACAACCACGTGCTGAAAACCAAGAGTCCATTCCACAAAAGGACGAAGACCCAAGAAGGAGGACACCACTCAATATCGACGGTCACCCGAGAGGCAAAGAATTTCTTCCAATCCTCTTCAGATAAATCCCGGATCAACAACTTCCTCCTATGAACAGCAAAAGGAGACAAATCACCATCCGGAGAATAAATTCTGAAGTGTTCTCGGAGCCATATGGTCAAGAGCAAAGGGCTTCCCCGACACATCTTGCCCGTCCTGTGTAACTCATCAAGACCATGCAACGTCTCCCCTACAATAAGAGGAATTACACTAAATCGCTGGTCCTTAGCTTGCAAAATAATCTCAGCCAACTGCGCGTCCGCAGTCCCGAAAGGTGTAACAAACAGTACTTCGCTGAAGAGAGAAACAGCCATGGCATTTCTTTTGAAAGATTGAACCACCGGGTCCTCCAAGTGCAAACTGAAGAACATCGGCAACTCAGTTACGTCAATCACGGTACCGTGCAACATCTTCCTCACATCCTCAACAGGGAGATTCAGTAACTCAACCCAAGAGTCGACGGCACCACGGTGATATTTGGGGACGGCAATCCGACCGGCCAAAGGCACACCAAGGATGGCCCCGAAATCGTCAACAGTCGGCACCATTTCATTAGCTGAAAGGTTGAAAGTATGGCTGTCGCAATCCCAGAAAGCCGCGGCAGCTCTCAACAAATCCCAATCCGGTTTCAACGTCCGCAAAGTGAAAAGAATTCGGAACCCGAAGTCTTTAATGAAGGCCTTCTTGGGATGGGTCTTGAAAGAATACACAAAAGTGCCCAAGTCCTTTTCATACACACTAACGACCTTGGCGTCAAGAGCAAAAGAATTGGAAGCCATGGAAAATGTTGATCACAAGCGAAGTTAATCAATAATATGATGTTCAAAAATGGCAGAAAGGAGCTGTGAGAATCAAGTGGTCGAACAGAAGATGATATTATAGCTGTTGGAGACTCTTTTGGTTAGCAAATGTCAAGCCCGGAATTCCGCCTCCCAGACGCGCGCGCCACCCGCCAGCAGTATGAAGCGCGCGCGCGTCCCAAGCCTACATAGGAAGGCGCGCGCCTCCCAGGTCTAAATCGCTTGAAGAAAAGGGCCTTGTCAGAGATCTCCAGCCTAAATCAAGACACTGTCCCGATCCTCGGACACCCAGTTGGGCACACCTTTTCTGGTCCGCCCTTAAGGCATGTCAAAAAATCGAAAGCAGGATAGAAACTCCCACTCATAAGTAGGCTGTCCTCTTCAAAAATCCGAACTCCCTAAGTTCTGTCACGGGTGCCACACCCCCCCTCAAGAGTCAATCTCAACATTTCATCCCCAGCAGGAACATTTTTTTTTCTGGTCGCAGTCAACTGTGCCCGTACCCCACAATTCAAAAGTCAAGTGTGACTCCAAATGACACGAGACTTCAAAGCAATATTTCATCAAACGGATTCACCAACGGATTCGTCAACAAGGGTTCACCAACGGACTCATCCAAGGGATTCACTAACGGATTCATCAAACGGATTCACCAACGGATTCGTCAACAAGGGTTCACCAACGGACTCATCCAAGGGATTCACTAACGGATTCATCAAACGGATTCACTAACGGATTCGTCAACAAGGGTTCACCAACGGACTCATCCAAGGGATTCACTAACGGATTCATCAAACGGATTCACCAACGGATTCGTCAACAAGGGATTCACTAACGGATTCATCAAACGGATTCACCAACGGATTCGTCAACAAGGGTTCACCAACGGACTCATCCAACGGATTCACCAACGGATTCGTCAACAAGGGTTCACCAACGGACTCATCCAACGGATTCACTAACGGATTCATCAAACGGATTCACCAACGGATTCGTCAACAAGGGTTCACCAACGGACTCATCCAAGGGTTCACCAACGGACTCATCCAAGGGATTCACTAACAGATTCATCAAACGGATTCACCAACGGATTCGTCAACAAGGGATTCACTAACGGATTCATCAAACGGATTCACCAACGGATTCGTCAACAAGGGTTCACCAACGGACTCATCCAAGGGATTCACTAACGGATTCATCAAACGGATTCACTAACGGATTCGTCAACAAGGGTTCACCAACGGACTCATCCAAGGGATTCACTAACGGATTCATCAAACGGATTCACCAACGGATTCGTCAACAAGGGATTCACTAACGGATTCATCAAACGGATTCACCAACGGATTCGTCAACAAGGGTTCACCAACGGACTCATCCAACGGATTCACCAACGGATTCGTCAACAAGGGTTCACCAACGGACTCATCCAAGGGATTCACTAACGGATTCATCAAACGGATTCACCAACGGATTCGTCAACAAGGGTACACCAACGGACTCATCCAAGGGTTCACCAACGGACTCATCCAAGGGATTCACTAACGGATTCATCAAACGGATTCACCAACGGATTCGTCAACAAGGGTTCACCAACGGACTCATCCAAGGGATTCACTAACGGATTCATCAAAAGGTTCACTAACGGCCTCATTCAAAACATTCAGCCAGCAGGTTCACCTAACGGATCATGCCACCCCCTCTATCAACAAAAGCCGCTCACACAGGGAGCGCACCACTATCTCTCGCAATTTCAAATTCCTGCTTCCATCGAGTCTTTGCCTTTTCTTGGTGATGTCCTCGGCGGGTGTTTTTAACTTTCGTCGACGCGTTCTGCTTTGCAGTCCACGTCGCCGAGGGGCTCTGTAGACACCCCGCCTTGGACCGCTCACCCCGATTGCACATTTGATTTTGTGTTTCTCCCCATTTTAAGTGTTTCTCGTTAGTTTCTGTCACTTCCGTTAAGTTCCTGACTGACTTCGTTAAGTCCAGGGACTAAACTGAATGACAGGGCTGACTTTCTAGTCCATTCTGTCAAAATTGCCTTCTCTAAGTCGCGCGCCTCCCGCCCCCAAAGCAGGAAGCGCGCGCCTCTGGGCGTCAGTTACAGATTTCTGGCCAGGATTCCCTCCCTTGCTCAATTTACAGGATTTTGCCCGGGAAGGATTTCTTGGTGACTGAGTTTTGGCACCAAAAACACCACTCTTTCACCTATAAAAACCTCTCTTTACCTCCATTTTCAAGGATCGAAGGATCGAAACTTAGACCAAAAATTGAACTTACAAAAACTATACCAAAATCACTTTCTAAAGGTTCTCCAAGGATTTCATCAAGCAACGTTTGAAGTTCTCCAAATTGTAGGTAAAAGTCCATCTTTTCCTTTCTTTTTTTACTTCATCTCCTCTCTCTCTTTTACTTTAATCAAATGTGCAATCACCCAAATCATTTTGGGACATGACTCTAATGATCACCTCATCTCATTGAGGTTGGTTAAGGAGTTATCTCCTACATTCCAAATCCTATTTTAAATCCCCCCTTTTCATGACTTAAAGAAGAAGAAGAAGAACATTTTTTCATGTAGATTTTGATCAAGCAAGACCAACTTTAGTTGGGCGAGATGGGTGTTTCGGTACTTCCCATCTCGTAATCTAACCCCCGAACCTCAAAACAAAGAATCTCTGTTTTCGTAATCAAACTTAGGCTACAATCAATAGGTTTTTCTTATGTTCCTCAAAACATAGGTGGCGACTCTAAAAACAAGTTAGACATCCTAGGATACAAACCAACGCGCGCTCGAGCCTAAGGCCGTGGTTTCCCCCGGGGTATCTACACCTGGCCGACTCCATTGAAGAGCGACTAACCGATAGGGAGATAATAGTGTGCTTCACTAATGGGCAAAGGTCCGAAGCCTTAACTTATGAGTTATCGGTAAGGGAGCCTCTCACTAATTCGGAATTGTACCATGTGGCATATGCAACCGCCATTGCCGAGGAGAAGAAAAAATTGAAGTTTGGAGACAAAGACAGAGATCGTGAAACCAAGCCGCCCACTGGTGACATGGCTCAAGGTTCTAATGGAGGTGGAAACTGGGGAAAGAACAGAACGAGAGGAACTGAAATCTTTGTTGGTCCCAAAGACACAACAAGGGTATGAAAATAGGCTAGAGGGGGGGGGTGTTAGTACCCAACCTGAAAATGAGTTATTAGATAGGGACCTCCCAGGTATTTATGAACTGCACAAGACTTATCCAGGATTTCCCGAAATGCCCAGATAAGGAGATATTCTCGACTGATCGGATGAGGGATCGAAGATAGAAGTTATCTAGGATTTCTCCAGAGTCCAGATTGATCATAGCCTCGAAAACTGTGCTAATCCCTTGGACCGACCGGGCGACCACATCGCCGGCCGGGCGGCCACTTCCTCCGGGTCAAGATTTCTTATAAATAGGTGACCTCAGTTCATTATAAAAGACACAATTCTCTCCCCCCGAGTTCTATAGCCTAAAATGACGGCAGAACCCTCCCTCCAAGCCTTTTAGCAATCCCGAAGGTCCGGCGAATCCGCGCGAAAGATTCGACTTCGTTCTTGTCAAGATTTGTGAGAATTTGTCATGTTTTCTTAGTTTAGATCTGATTTGTGCTAGTTTCATTATGTTTATACATCTATATTCATATGATTCATAACGTGTTCTTCATGTTCTTGCTAGAATTCATAATATGCTCTATATCTAGGGTAGAGATCTTCATGCTTATGTGTTATTTCATACATGTTTCATGATATTCTTATTATTATGCTAGATCTACGGCTTATCCCATGCATAACGTGCTAGATCTAATGTTTTAATTCCTGTTTATATTGTATAGCCTATGATGATCCACGACATCTAGGAACTACTTCTAAACCCTAAACTTTAGGTAAATATTCCCATGATCAGTAACTCTCCAATGATGAATATGATGAATACACATTGATCTTATCAATGGTATAATTATTATTCTAGGATGTGATCATCTTGTATGATTCTTTCTCCTCCCCCCCTTCATTATGCATGATCCCGCTTCTTCTCTCTATTCCATTTATGTGCAAACTACGCTGACCTGAGCTTCTCATCACGAGAGGAACGTAGGCAATATTCGGATCCGGTCTCAATCACTAACACACTACTAACACATTCATCATGATAGAAAGTCCGATTGCTCGGGTGATAGGAGTGATAACTTGATATTCTTCTCTTATCGTAACTTGACCCCGAACCCTCTCTGTTAGCTGTTTCTCAATGTTTTAGCTCAATAAAAACAACATGGCGACTCTTAATAAAGTTAAATGCCAACTTGAATATCCTAATCCCATAGAAAAGATAAATAAAGATAAATAAAAAGAAAGACTTCCCGTGCGTCGCCCGCATTCGGAAAGGGGTATTCATAGTGGCGACTCTGCTGGGGACTAGCTTTGAACATCTTCAAACATAAAGGGTCAAAATTTTGTCAATATCATGATTGTACTTACTTGTTCTTTCCCCCCCTGTACTTTATCTCTTGTACATGTTTGCCTCCCTTGTACTTTAGTGCGTTAATATTTTAACTATTTCCTATTGTACCTTTTCTAACTGTTTTGCATTGCATACATGTAAATACAAAAAACTCTCTATTTTCTCCCTAAAAATAACTAGTTTTTGCCCGCACACTACCACTAGGTCCGTGTAACAATGCACACCCTACTGGATACTCCGCTGAGTGCACAGATTTTGGTGATCCTGTCGCCTCTATCTTCGTGGCACCCGGGCTATCTAACTTACTGTTTTCACTTGTGAAGCAGTCGAGGTTAATCCCTTGTTTATTTCGAAACCATGCACTCATAGAGTCTAGGACACTCAAAAGTTGACCGGTTGGTTTGACTAGCTTTTCTTTATAGACAATTAACGTGTCGTTCATGCCGTCATACGTTAAGTCTTTAATGAGTCGAGATCATTCGAAAGAAAAAGAGCACAAAAAAATGAAATTCCCTACAAGGGTGTGCATATGGTAAGCCGAGTGATACTTTGTACAAGGATCTCAACTCGTTAAAAATTTAACGGAAGTAACATAAACGTTACGTTAAATGCCTTTAAACAAGGGTTAGTCGCTAGGATCCGTTAGGTCGGTGGAAGTCGCTTGTCCTGTAGGACACTCGCCCAAATTGTCCGTTTGGGATGTGCAATGCAGGTGAAAAACGAGGGGTCTATAGACGTAGTGATGACCTCCACTGATCCAAGTTTTGTAGATAGTAACCCAAAAAGGGGTACCCCTTCCAACCATTAGGACTAATAATACATTGTTTTGTAAATAACAAAATACATTGCATGATCTTTGTCCCGTCCTAAACCTCTCGTCCGCTATCTCTACAGAGAAACAAGTTTGGATCCGTTCCGGTGGTCGTCTTCAACGGTCAAGTCTTCTGCAAGCTCAGTCTTCAGTTTCTGCATAAAAAATGTCTCCATCATCAGAGCCTACTACTCCAAGTGTCTCCACTCCGCCAGTCTCATCTTCTGCCGATCTAGAGATCGCCGCCATTATCAAGCCCTCGGATATTCCGCCACCTCTCCATGCTTTCTTCACCAACCTCATGATACAAATCTCTAAGCTTGAGGATAGAAGAAAGTCTCTAGAAAGGGTCAACCAAGAGCTTAAAGATCATCTTCATACTGAAATGAAGAAGAAAGGTGTAGCAACTAGCTTCCATAATGGGGAGGCTATTCTGATCGAAGACGAGACAGTGCCTGTCACTTACCCTGCCAATGATGATGCTATCCCTGTCAAGGTGCCCAACTACCAAAGGGTTCCTCCTCTTGATTTCGGTAATAAAGCAACCTCCAGCAAGGGTCCATATGAGCCGTCACCAGAATTAATGGGTAGTTACTTGTCCTCTACCAAGTTACCACCACCCTCACTACCGTTGAGCATAGGTGCCGCCATGCCTACAATGTCCACTGCTCCCCTCGCTACTCAAGCCTATGGTAGCACAGATTTCTCCAATCACCCTTTAGTGGTTGCCATGCAAGAACAGATCCGCAAGCTATCCGACACGATCTCCAAGCAATCCGCTCCGATCGTTAAGACCATTGACCCATGTAATGTGGGTGCTCTACCTAGGGACTTCAAGATGCCGAAGGTCTCTACATTCCATGGTATTACTTGTCCTAAGACTCATCTCGACAGTTATGTGCTAGCCATGAGAGCCCGTGACTGCACCAACGAGCAAATGGCCCGAGTCTTCCACACCACTTTGGATGGAATCGCTCTCCGTTGGTTTTTGAGTTTGGATCCTTCCGAACGAGAGACATGGGAACAAATCACCACTACTATCTGCAAGAAGTATCAGTCAAACCTAGATTGGCACGTCAACCGTACTGATTTAGAGAACACCATGCAATGGCCCGGCGAGCCTATCTATGACTTCTACAAAAGGTGGAACCACAAGCTAGCAGAGATACACACCCTCCTAAGGCAAAGGAACAAAAGCAAATCTTCTTCAAATTCTTGTTGTCCGAGCTTAGGGTGGCGATTGGTAATGGGTACTTTCCCGATCTGCGGGAAATGGTCGATGCTGGGGTCCGACACGAAGCCGGCATTACTGGTGTTGTTAAAGAAGCTGCCAAAACAGGAAACTCTTCCTTCCACTACAAAGCCCCGACAAGTACCACTCCTAGATCTAAAGAAGTCACCGGTCAAGTGAACATGGTCCGAGACAACTCTGCCTTTGATGTCCAAGCAGTTACAAGTGGCTTTCCACAAAAATAAGATCATTTCGATGACTTTGGCATGCCTACTAGCAAAGTCTTTGAAGTATTGATAAAGAAGGGTTTGATCACGCCGCTTGAGAACTTTGAACCCATCAACAAAAAGGTCAATCTTGATGCGACCAAGTTTTGTAAATACCAGAAGTACATTGGCCATACACCCGACGACTGCGTGCAACTCAAGCATGTCATCCAAAATCTTATAGCCGATGGAAAAATTGAGAAGCCTAAAGGTCCGAACACCGTAGCAAACCCGCTACCAAACAATGAAGGTGTGAATATGGTCGATGATGACAAGATAGGCTTGCTAGAGATGATGGATGCCTTCGAGCAATTACAAATCACCCTGAATCTCATGTACAATGGTCTGATAGCAATGAGGATGATTCAACCGTTAGAAAGATATCATCCCCGCCCGGACGGCAATCAAGAAAGGTTTTGTGATTACCACCAAGTTACTGGTCATGACATTGAAGATTGTTTCGCTCTAAAGACTCTTATTCAAGAACTCATACATGATGGTCAAGTAGAGGACCCTAGAGAGGCTCTCATTAGAGTTAGAAATGAGACAGACCTCGCCAATCTGACCGAAATGACTGTGGCAGATGGTGAGGCACCCGATATTGACTCGGATTGTGCTTCAGAAATTATTAATGACAATGATTTTCTTTATTACTCTCTGTCATTATATAATCTATCTCCAAACACCGCATGCTCATCATCCTCCGACAACTTCATATCCATGATCGAAGACCAGACAAACAATGTCGATCCAAGGACATTGGTCTCACCAATGGTTGACAAGTTGAAGAATTGGTGCACATATGGTGGGCCCATAGCAACGACAGACTTCATGATCGAGGAGCTTGGACTGACTGCTCCCCCTATAACCTCCCCTATCGAGTCTCCTGTTAGCTCACCAAATCGTCTAGGTCCGATGTATTCACCTATGAATTCAAGTCTTCATCCAAGTCTAAGGACCTCACGTCGGAAGACTATGAAATGGTCGCTAACGCTATCTTTCCCTTCGCTCTAAATGAAAATTTCGACCTTTCTGAGTATCCCGCCATAGCCGCTCTTATAAATGATAAATTAACTAATCAATCTAATGATATACAAATAGTTAATAACGATTCATTAAAAGATGCAGACATAGACAAACTTAATAACGAATACATCCGAGAATTCTCAGAGCAGGCTATCAATCAAAGGGAAAATTGAGCCCAAGCTGCCGATGAGGTGTTAACATGTGTGAATCTGGGGAGAGACGGTGAGCCAAAGGAAACACAGATTGGAAGCTTCTTTCAAGGCGAAGAGCGAGAAGCAATGATTGGGTTACTCAAAGAGTATGTCGACGTATTTGCGTGGTCTTACAAAGATATGCCGGGGCTGGACAATTCCATCGTAGAGCACCGAATTCTGATAGCGCCAGACACCAAGCCGGTAAAACAGAAACTTTGCCGCATCAAGCCAAAATGGTCTCTGCAAGTGAAAGAAGAAATTGAGAAGCTACTCAGAGTGGGTTTCATAAGGGTGATTAAGTATCCGACGTGGTTATCAAAAATTGTTACAGTAAAGAAAGCTAATGGCAAAGTTAGAGTTTGTGTGGATTTCCGTGATCTTAACAAAGCAAGTCCTAAGGATGATTTTCCGCTTCCCAACATCGACATGCTAGTAGTCGCAACAGCTAACTACGAAGTCAAGTCATTTGTGGATGGTTTCTTCAGGTATAATCAGATCAAGATGGCCGAGGAAGACCAAGAAAAGACTGCTTTCACCACGCCATGGGGAACGTACTGCTACACCGTAATGCCATTTGGGCTTAGAAATGCTAGGGTTACCTATCAACGGGCCGTGACTGCCTTATTTCATGATATGATTCATAAGGAAATCGAGGTCTACGTAGACGACATGATTATACATTCCAAAGGTTCCAACGGTCAACACCTAATTGACTTATGGAGATTCTTCAACAGACTAAGGGAACACGCCATGCGTCTGAACCCCGCTAAGTGCACATTTGGGGTTGTTCGAGGAAAAGTGCTGGGATATATGGTTATGGAACGCGGAATAGAAGCCGACCTGAGAAAGATTCAAGCAATTGATATGAAGCCACCCCGTACAAAAACTGAGGTCAAAGCATTCATGGGAAGACTACAGTACATCAGTCGATTCATCAACCAGTTGACTACAGTATGTGAACCGATATTCAAGCTAATGGAGAAAGCCGCCAATGTCGAATGGAATCACGATTGCCAAGAGGCCTTTGAGTAGATTAAAAAGTACCTGGTAAATACCCCAATCCTACGTCCGCCACACAAGGAGAAGCCGCTACTGCTATACCTAACGGTAACAGACACCGCCGCCGGAGCCATGTTGGCACAAGAAGCCAAGGATTCTCGGATAGAAAACGCCATATACTTTGTTAGTCGGAAGTTATAAGGCAGTGAACTCAACAATTCAGCATTAGAAAAGACATGCACTGGACAGGTATGGGTAGTCTCCAAGCTCAAGCATTACATGGTATCTCACCCCATATGGCTAGTATCAAAAATGGACCCAATCAAGTACTTGTTTGATAAACCGTCAATATCCATGAGACTCGCCAAGTGGTCAGTATTTCTGGGAGAATTCGACACCACTTATGTTCCAAGAAAGGCAGTTAAAGGGAGAGCTATGGCAGACCAGTTAGCAGATTCTCCAAGCATCGAAGAACGAGGATCGGACCCCGAGTTTCCAGACGATGGTATTTTCGCAATGGAAGCTGCGGACAAGTGGCAGCTATTCTTCGACGGGGCCACAAATAAAAGAGGCAACGGAGTGGGGCTTCTTCTAGTTGATCCTAAAGACGAGCATACTCCAATAGGAATAAAGTTGAAATTTACAACCACCAACAATGCTGCTGAATACGAAGCATGCAGAGCAGGTTTAGAAGCAGCCATAGAGCGAAATGTAAAAGAGTTGGAAGTATACGGCGATTCGGCTCTGATGATAAACCAGACGGCAAAGAAATGGAAGACTGTGGACCCCTACTTGCAGTTATACCAAGTTTACATGGATGAACTAATCGGACAATTCCGAGAAGTCACATTTCACTATCTCCCATGAGACCGAAACAGATTCACCGATGCACTTGCCACCTTGGCATCACTGGTAGAAATCCCCGAAGGAAGATCAGTCAAGCCTTTCAGAGTTGGCCGAAGAGAAAATCCTGCATATTGTTGTGAAATCCAAACTCAGTCAGAGGTAGTTGAAGATCAGTGGTATACGCAAATTTACAAATTCCTTAAGCATGGGGAGACCTCCTTCAAAGGAGACGTTATAGCCAAGAGCCTTCAAGCGCTAAAGAGACTAGCAGGATAGTTCATACTACTAGATAATGCTTTATACAAGAGGCACTATGATGGTATCCTACTTTTATATGTGGGAAGCAAGAAATCCAAAACCATCATGGAGGAGGTACACAATGGGTTATGCGGTCCGCATATGAATGCAAGAATGCTCTGACAGAAGATTACTCGCCTAGGTTACTACTAGATCACCATGGAGACAGATTGTATCCAATGGGTCAAAAAATGCCACAAGTGTCAAGTATGTTCCAACTTGAACCACATTCCGCCACACGACCTCTACAGTATGACTACCCCTTGGCCATTCGCAGCATGGGGCATTGATATCATCGGTATAATCCATCCCACGGGCAGCAACGGTCATGAGTTTGTATTGGTAGCAGTAGATTATTTTACCAAGTGGGTCGAAGCACAATCTTACAAGGTGCTAAATTCCAAGAAGGTAGCACAATTTATTAAGGAAAACATCATGTGTCGTTACTGTGTCCCAAATTTGATCATATCAGATAATGGTAGTCACTTCGAAGCAGAGACGGCCCGTTTACTCGCCGAATTCAGAATAGAAAGGAAGAAATCCTCCCCGTACTATCCGCAGACCAATGGAGCGGTCGAATCAGTTAACAAAACCATCGAGCAGATCATCAGAAAAATGGCCATAAAAGGGAAGGATTGGCCCGACAAATTACCCTTGGCACTCTGGGGCTACAGAACGTCAGTACGCACCGCCACAGGGGAGACTCCTTACGCTCTTACCTACGTTATGGAAGCAATCTTACCTAT
The DNA here is from genome assembly GCA_026119855.1 of Campanula takesimana. NCBI lineage: Eukaryota > Viridiplantae > Streptophyta > Magnoliopsida > Asterales > Campanulaceae > Campanula > Campanula takesimana. The sequence goes on along the minus strand of JAOWBW010000805.1, from coordinate 595,281 downwards.
CGAGTTGGAAATACCGTCCTTAAGGGTATTGCTCAAGAATCAAGTCAATGAAGTAGAATGGCTCCGCAGTCGTTACGACCAATTAGCTACCCAGGACGAAAGGAGACTCAAAGCTATGGAACACATCAGAACCTATCAGAGAAGGACCACAGATAGCTTTAACAAAAAGATGAAGCCAGTGGACATTAAAGAAGGAGATTTGGTGCTCAAAGTACGCCTCTCAAATAAGTTCAACCCCTTGGGTAAGTGGGCTCCCATATGGACTGGTCCTTACGTCATACAAAAGATCTTCTCCAGAGGTGCAGTCAGAATGGCAAATTTAGATGGAAATCAGTTCAAGGAACCGGTCAACATCAGCAAACTCCACCGCTACTACAACTGACCACTACGGTCTGTCTCCATAAATGGTACTCTCCATCAGCACTCCTGCTCTCCATCAGCGGTCTTCTACAACGATCATCCCCCTTGTTAAAAAAAAATTATTACATCATCTCTACTTTCCCCTCTTCTATCTTACTTTTCTACAATTAGAAATGAACTACGGTGACCTAAGCCCCTTAGCCCTACTTGTAAAAGGGGAACGTAGGTAGCCTTCAATGGTGCGGTCTCAAAAATAAATAAAAATCCAAATCTGGTTTGAGCAAAATTTCAAATAAAGCAAACAATCTGTTTATAACTAAAGCGAAATCTGTATTTCCATAAGTCACTACACGTTAACATTTAGTTGATGAGTCTAAGCTCGAAAGAACCTGCGAATAAATAACCTGCTTTGAAATTTAAATGAACTAAAAATAACTAAAATCTAAACTATGTGTCTGCAACGACTGTAGTTGGATACTCGGAGTCATCCCTCTTCTTCCTTTTCCTCATCCCTCTTTGGTTTCTTGTCTCTTCGTCCACGTCTAGCCTGTCTAGTAGGATCTTCAAATAAAGCCTTCCTAAGCTGAGTCACCCCACTTGGGCCTTCTTTCTCTCTTTTCCTCTCAGTAGGTGCTAGCTGAGCCAACTCGGTCTCCAACTCCCGTTGTACATTCTCGTCCTCCCTCAAGCGTCTGCTTGAGACATAAGGGACCACCACCCCACGTCTAAATCCTCTCAGAGTCCATCCCATATTCCCCAAAGTCGTCTGGTACCAGTCCAAGTATTCTCGAGACAGAAGTATGTCACGTGGTCGCTGCATACAGAGAGTGCTGGGCATGAGATCATAAGACCAACATTGCTCCAAGAGCACTGCAACCCCGTCATTCATGGAAAGTATCTTATCAGTGACCTTGCTACAAGTCTCGTCCTATAAAGAGGGTATAATCTGAGGCATCCCGTACTGACGGCACACCCGCACTGCATAATAGTAAGTGGTTTCTGTAGACACCCCGCTTTGGACCTCTCACCCCGATTGCATACATAGTATTTTTATTTAACTTGTTTTTGTTAATTTCTGTTACTTCGGTTAAGTTCCTAACTGATTCTGTTAGTTTTGGACTAAACTGCATAACAGAGTTAACTTTTAGAGTCATTTCTGTCATTCTGTCTTTTCCACCCGCGGGCGCTTCCGACACTGTTTGTGGGCTGCGTGCGCGTCTCGCCCCTAAAGCGGGACTCGCGCGCCTCCCATTATGGCAGTAACGGATTGCACCTTATTTCCCTCCCTTTTCTTATTTACAACATCTCTTCTTGATCACAAAAGAGCCTCTTTTTACCTCCACATTCATCCCCCCTAGTTTTATAACCTCCAATCCCATTATTCTAGCCATTTCTTAAAAAAAAATATTTCTTTTTATTATTATTTGATTTTCTTTTATTTATTTCATTTACTATTTCATTTATCTTTTTTTCTATTGGTCAATTCCATCTCACATGGATTGATCACTTTCCCTCCAACCTTTCCCTCTCTTTTTTACCTATAAAAACCCCCTCCTTCTACCTTAAAAAAGAGGACAAACTTCATCTTCTCTAAAAAAACTATACACAAGTTCTTGGACTCTCTTTTAGGACCTCAACTTTGATTCACAAACTACACTATACACAAATTCTCCCAACAAGAGTTCTTAACAACAAGACTCTAATTGTTCTACAACAATTTCCCTACAACAACACCATTAGCTTTGAAAACTGAGACACATGTTGTTGCTATTTGCTGCCCAAGCCAATTGACTAGCTAGGGATTATTTGTGCAACCTCGTGCCCTTTTATGATGGGCTCGTTCTCAGATGGGTCTTGGTTACCACGGGCCTTCTTTTCATGAACCCAAAAATGCACACTGCTGGAGAATGATACCGATAACCCAAGACAACCTTTGATGGTGCCATATCTTGTCGAGCCTTTTGCAATCCTAAAGTTGACTCGGTGGGGAATTGATTTGTTGAGGAGATCCAATGTAGAGCTTGTGAAGTTGTCTTCCTTAGAGGCCGAAGATCTCCATTTCTCTTTCCCTTTTCTTTCTCACTCTCTCATATTTTTTTTATGACGCACCCTGTTTTTTGCCTAAACCGCCCTTTCGGGTTTTCAATCTAGCGGGCATCTCTTTTGCGTCTTTTTTTTTTGACTCGATTAATGAGGAAGTGTGCATTGACTCTGACTGAGGAGATAAGACATGTGATTTTGTGGTGAAGACCTCTTGTCACTAAAGATGAGTGACATTGACTCGACTAGGGAAGTGTCCCTAGTATTGACTTCATGTATGTATATTTTTTGAATGACTCACGAAGGCAAGTAAGTCATTAAGAGAGAAGAGAAAGAAAGCCCCAGTTTGATTGCATGAAATTGGGAGTATCGCAAAAAGAAGAGAAACCTCTAGACTCGACAAGGAACGGAAAGCAATTCCAAATCTAAGAAAGTTGTTCAATCTTTTGGTGATTAATTCATTGGCAAATGAATCGTACAAAGATGTCATGACAAGTTCGAGAGGAAGGCCGATCACCATAACGCGCTAGGGCTAAACATATCTTCTTTCTTGCATGAGACCGGACCCGAAGGTTGCCTACGTTCCTCCAGTGAAGAGGCTCAGGTCACCGTAGTTCTTGTTGATGCTCCCTTCGTCGCGATGGTTGATGTTGATTCGTTCTTCGTTGGTGGAATGATGTTGATCTTTGTACTTCTTTGATTGAGGGGTTTTTTTTTTTTTTTTTTTTTTTGTGCTCTAACTTTTGCCTAGGTTGATTTGAGGATTTCAACCTAGCGAGCTTTTTTTTTTTTTTTTTTTTTTTGAATCCCCCTTTGAAACATTACTTGATTTTTCTCCATGGTTGTTGCTTCACCTTTCTTTGGCTTGATTTCATCGTTGATGTTTTGATGTCTTCGTTGTTGATGCCGTCGTCGATGTTTAGCCCCTAGGCGTTCAAGCGATGGCCTTCGTTCTAAAACTTGTTTAGACATCTTTTCATCATTTTGCCAAGAATTAAATTGAACAACTTGGAATAGTGTATGAGGACAAGAACGACTTTTATTTAATGATTGACTCAAAATTTAACATTGGACGAGAGAAAATATTAATGCACACATTAGAGGACTTTTGATTTTTTTTTATTCCTACTACTAGGTAGAGAAAGAGAAACGGATATTGCTATTGTAGTCCCCATTGTCGTTGTAGCCTTCCTTCCGGCATGATCTCTTGTTGAGACCCTATTTCAAATTTGAGCCCCTTCCTTGATGAGTTCTTGCATGTTCTCACTCTCTAACTGTTGTTCTTCAACCACAGTAAACTCACCATTGTCAATCAAGTTTTGGACGATGTTAGGGATGGAGAAGCAATCCTCAGTGAGGTGACCGCTGCATAGGTGATAGTCACACCACTTGTGGTGGGCATGGTTGCGACGTAATGGTTGTGGTTGCTTGTGTTGGGTTTCGTAGTAACATGCGCAGCGGAATTAAGCATTTAAAATTTATGAAACCCAAAGCCCATAGATCCATTCATATGATTAAGTCAAATACAACATAATGAATACTAGAATACTAACCCTTGATGCCTTTGATTTTGCAACTTTGAATTCGAGGGAGGCTTGAAATCTTGATCACGAACAAAGCAAGAATCACGAACTATGAAGATGATAAGTTTCACCCTCTAGCGGTATCCACACCACGAACGAATATCAAGAACACTTGATCTTGGTTGCTAGACCAAATTATGAAACACGCTTTCACAATTGTAAGAACTATATGGAATTATGAATATTCTTGCTCTTCACTTTTGGGATCTTAGAACAAGAAAATAACCTCCCAAAACCCTTTGGAGGCACTCATAATCATGTGCTTAATGACTGCTGAAAGGATCCTTAAATAGGTCCTAATCCTTAACCCTTAAGGACTTAGGAAACCTAAATCCCGTCACCAAATTAGGCAACAAGGAATTCTGGCCGACTTGACTGGCACGGTCGTGCCCTACAATCTGGCACGGTCGTGCCATCTAGTCCGCGCGAATTCCCCAGCCGCCCATTTTCGGCACGGTCGTGCTTGGTAATTTGGCACGGTCGTGCCAATCATGTCGACAGGTTTGCCTTGGTTTGGATTTATGGCACGACCGTGCCATTTTAAGGCGCACGACCGTGCCAGAGCCAAACACTGATATTTTTCCATTTAGTCCTTTACGATTCGTTCTATTTGTGTGTGACCCTCTAGGATTACACTAAGTTGGGAATGGGTTCAAACATGAACCCATAAGATATGATTAGGTTCTAGCAAACCGTCATACCTACCCAAATAGTGTAACTAGATACAAGTTCGCATTCCTTTTAGAACATGTCACAATCCCTTTGTCCACGATGTCATTGAACACAAGTCATGGTCAACAAGTCAACTTGTATTGTTCAATACTTTCTCGATTCCGAATATGTTGATAATCCAAATGATATTGATCCAATCAATCCATTTGAGTTTGGCCAAACATTTCACCAACATCATTCCTTCGAGGGGCCCAAGCTTGACATCTCTCCGAAGAGGGACAAATCCATTTGGCTTATTATTCTTCCCTACGTGAATCCAATCATGCCAATCATACCCTTTATAACTACCGTGTTAAGGCAGCGTTTGAATATGTCAAACATAATATTCATCAAGTGGAAGACTATAATAACTTCATGTCTAAGGATTCAAATGACATAACTAATATGAGATTTATATATGACATCGACCATGACATAAATCTCATACCGCGGGTCATGTCCAGTACCTTGTTCCAAACAAGTACCCATAAATCTAACATGATCATCCCATGATCATTTAGCCTTTATACTAGTGCTTAACAAGCTCTAGGGACAGATATTATTATAAGCAAACACGAGCCATAATAATAATCGTATTATCTCTTTATTATCATGATAACTTACAACGTTCAACAAACGTGCCTAGGGAACCAACACCAACAATCTCCCACTTGCCCTAGGCCCAATTCCCTAGGTATCCAATACCCATGGACCTAACATGACCATCATGTTTGGCTTTATGGAAGTCCCATTGTTTAGCGTGTCCGTAACGTTATCATTAGTAGGTACTTTGCATATATGTACGTCTCTCGTATCAACGATTTCTCGAACGATAAAAAAACGCCAAAGTATGTGTTTGGATTTGGGATGTGCTCTTGGTTCCTTTGCTTGATCAATAGCACCACTATTATCACTAATATGGTCTATTGGATTAGCAATACTAGGAACCATCTTAAGTTCACCAATGAACTTCTTAATCCAAACAACTTCCTTTCCAGCATCCTATGCAGCGATATACTTAGTTTTAGTCATAGAATTAGTTACTGTACTCTGATTGGAACCATTCCAACTTACAGCTTCACCATTTGACATATGCACAAAAAAAAACTGATTGCGATCTATTATCATCTTTGTTGGTTTGGAAGCATGCATCCGAGATCATTTTCCATACCTTCATAGATCATAAACGAATCTTTAGTCCTTCTAAAGTACTTTAAGACTCGCTCTCATAGCCATCCAGTGAATCTCACCGGTGTCGGATTGATATCTACTCGTCATGCTCCAAGCATTAGATATATCCTGCTTAGTACTTATCATGGCATCATGGATCCAATTGCCGAAGCAAATGACATCTCATTCATTTTCTCATGCTCATCTTTTGTCTTTAGGACATTGAGTCTTGCTTAGAGGAAATCCATGTAACATTGACAAATGTCCTCTCTTAAAATTTTCCTTGCGGAATTTTCTTATGACTTTGTCAATGTATGTACATTGGCTTTAAACCATTTAGCTTCCTTGATCTATCTCTATAGATCTTAATGCCAATGACTTATGCGGCTTCATCCATATTCTTCATTGCGAAACACTTTCTTAACCAAATCTTTATAGATTAAAGTATAAGAATGTCATTTCCAATGAGCAATATGTAATCCACATATTAGATAAGGAATAGCACCATGCTCCCACTAATCTTCTTGTATATACGAGATTCATCTTCGTTCTTGATCAAGCCAAGCTCTATGACTTATCAAAACGGAGATTCCAACTCCCAAAAGCTTGCTTCAATCCATCCAATGAATCTTCGCAACTTTCATACCTTTTAGAATTTTCTTGACTATCAAAACCTTTAGGTTGTATCCAATACATCCTTAAGTGAGTTCCCGTTGAGGAACGCTTGTTTTGACATCATTTTGTCAAATTTCATATTCCAAATATGAACATGTGACTATGAAAATTCTAATAAGTTTCTTGCTACCCATGTAACATTTTTCTCCAAGAAAAGTCATTCATCTCCTTTGGTTTTTACACCTTAGGTTAGAATGATCAAGTTCCAAACTTGATTATTATACATGAATTGCCTTTTAGATTTTATGACTTCAAGCCATTAATCTAAATGTGGAGTTGACATTGCATCTTTGATAGATGGTAAATACTTCATTCCAAATGAACTTTACCTCAATACTTTCTATCTCGAAATATCCAATATTTCTTCTAATAGATTGTATTTTATCATGTGTGCAAGTACTTGTATATCTTGAACGGATTTTCACAACCCCTTGTGAAAACTTGTTCAACTTCCATCTCAGGTTAAAATATATTTTCTAGGTCTCGAACCATTCGAGATACATTTTACTCCCACTGATTCTTTTAGAGATAAACCACTTATCTAGAAAAGTATCATCATAGTCAACAAACCATTTGTTTCTTATGAGTAAAATTATTATCCTCAAGTTTCCTTAGGATATCCCATGAAAGTATATTTATTAGATTTAAATGTGAGTGTGTCCCAGACAACTCCTTTCAAAAAAGAATCTCACCATCTTAAATCTTTATGAAAGACAAACCAAGTTTTCTTTCACCATTTAACCTCTCTTGATAGAATTCAGATTAGTATAATCATAGCGGTTTTAAATACATAACCCAAAAATGAATAATGGAAGATCACTTTGATTTTGTCATCCAACGAACCGTATCCAATAAAGTTCTTATACTTCCACGCAGACATATCATTTGATATTCTTAGTGAAGTTAATTTGTGAAACCATTTCACAACTTTAATGATGACTGTCAAATTCTTGGTTTAATTATTCATCATCATGATCCAATCATAATTTTTGAATAGTTTTACCAAGTATAACCAAAATTCTCTTTTAGCATTTCTTCTTAATGAACCACACACATCGAAATGTATTAGGTCAATTAAGACATTAGCCTTTTTACCAATCATAGTAAAAGATGTCTTGATCCAAGTAAATAATATTTGCATAAATCATGTGATTCCAAATCATATGACTTAAAACTCCGTCCCATGGAATTTTAGATATGCATTTCTCATTTTTTGATCAAAACAATAATGCATAAAGAATTTTAATTATTTATGTTATAGTCTCAGTTATTATTTCGTTCTTCAAGATTTAGGATATAAAATTTATTTATATGATAAGACAATGAAGTAAATCATAATAAATAAAGCACCTTTCTTATTCCAAATAAGAAATGAATATCCTTCATTATCTTATAACAAAATAATATTTCCTACTTCATTAGTAAAGCCACTTTACAAGTGTTCTATGAATAATGTTGCAACTCTTGCATCATTACCACTCATAGATCAACCGTTACTAAAAGTAGTCTTTCAATTTACTAATTATTCTGGCATCCAATACCCAATAATTAAATTTAGAAAGATTAATTTATAACATAAATATTTCCAAGCGGTAGTCCCACTACCATTTCTTTTATTGATCATCCAGAATTTTGACTACAATCCTAAATGGTTAATCCAATTGCCATTTTACCAAATTGCATCAATTAGAGTTATTATTTTAAACATAATTATTTCCTTTAGGTTTGACAAATCTGTCTTACCTTTCCTTTGGCATTTGGCCTCCTTTTCCATCATGAACCATGAGTATTGGAGAATCCATTCTCCACCATCTTCATCTCCACAGTTTTTCCAGCATATCATGCAACTCGGAGAGGTTCTTATTCATTCCAAGCATGTTATAATTCATCACAAAGTAATTATAACTTTTGGACAATGAATCAAGAATGAGATCCTGGGCTTGCTCCAATCCAATTGGACAAACAAGTTTCTCAAGATGCTCTATGTTGCCTTTATCTTAAGCATGTGAGGTTCCACTTATTGCCCTTTACTCTTTTTGCAAGAAGTGAATGCAATAATGGTTTTATACCTCTATTGCCTAGATTTCTCTTTGAAACATGTAACTCAACTCCACGCCTATCTAATAGGCTTCTACAAGTTCCAAACTTTGTTGGAGTTTTGAGCACATAATCGCGAGCATAAGACAACTCACATTCCTAGAATCATATTCATGATTCTTGTGATTGTCTATTCCGGCTTTGGGTTCTTTAGGAATAGGACCATCAAGAATGTACAACCCATCTTCTTGCCTTAGAACCATTCTTAGGCTCAGGATCCAATCCATGAAGTTTGTGCCATTCTTTTGAAGATTTATCCTTAACAAGGATTAATCGCAACGATTTTAGTTGTCATCTACAACTTATGCAAAATTTCCAAAATTTTACAAGTACCAATCTCATTAAAGAGATAAATAATGTATTTTCCAAAAATACTCCCACTAAATTATATAACCTTCATATACATCCAATGTATAATATAATTTAAATGGGCTAAGATCCAACTTTAATTTAATTCTAAGTCCGCTATGGCGGATTACACAAAATCAAATTAATTAGGTAGACAACCCTGTCAATCATATCCCATATGACTCTTAGATCCTTTCATGAGACTCTTTTAAATTGGGCTAAGATCAAACTTTAATTTAATCTTGAGTCCACGGAGGCGGACCGCTCAAAATCAAATTAATTAGGTAGACAATTTCTTGTCAATCATATCCAATATGATTCTTAGTGATCCAATTTCAAAAGCATGTTTAATCTCATCTTTTGCCTAGGCCCAAAACTTTTTTGACGCCTTATTAAGTCCAACCATTTTAAACGCATGGTTGATGTGCCTCGCTAGGGCGTGCCCACATCATCCATCTTGCTCATACATAGATAAAGTCAATGTACCTCGCTAGGGCGAACCCACATTAAAATTACCCATGCACTAACAAGTGTCTTAATCATGGCACGGCAAGAGGACTTAAAACTTTCTTTGAAGGTTCATCACATATAGAATACAACATATTTATGAGCACACAAGATAAACATGTTACGCATCAAGTTTAGCCACTAAATTAATCTCCATTAATTTAATCACAACATTTATGTGTCATTAGTTTCTCTATAATTATGAGGATGAGATTATTTGAACTTTGGTCATCATCTCCAAATCAAGACAACAAGAAGTGCGGCCGAACTAAGCCATTAGCAACCACAATTCCGCACTAATTCAAGAAACCAAGAAAGTAGTCCATGTGGCCGAAACTAAGCAATAGATGGTCTCGATGAACGTAGGCCAATTGCATTCACAATTCCACATGGATCTCCAATCATTGAATCAAGAACTTTGTTTCTCAATTTTAGCAATTATGAACTCTTCATAATTCTAATTTCGTTTTATCTTTGAAACCTTGATTGTGATCAAGTTTGGGAAACACAATCTCGATGAACGTAGATTAGCCATCCAAACCTTGAACTAATCTTAGAATCACAAGACTAAAACAAATAGGAGATTTAAACCCAAGATCCACACCCAAAACCCAAACCCTACCCCCGCGCCAAACCCTAGGTCCGGCCGTGTCAAGGCTTGGGTCCGGTCGGACCCCTTGCGAAAAATCCAAATTTTTAAAGTTCCAAAATTTATCTCAAAATTGTTTTTCCCGATTCAATTAGGATTTGGTGTTCTTGGTGATCCAATCACCATGATCATCAAAACCTTGAATAAACGATTTATTCTTGAATCCCTAGAATATCAAAACTTTGATCCAATCAAAAATTGATAATCCAAACAATTTTAAATCCACCATAATTTTAATTGCGATTGAACAGTGCGATTAAAGTTTATAAAACAATAAACCGCATAAAACGCATAGACCACATAAACATCATAATCCCAATATTCAAATCATGCTAGGCACATAAACAATTTATATACACACAACATGATTATGTATTGAAATAATCAATATGAACGGGGCTCTGATACCACTGTTGGGTTTCGTAGTAACATGCGCAGCGGAATTAAGCATTTAAAATTTATGAAACCCAAAGCCCATAGATCCATTCATATGATTAAGTCAAATACAACATAATGAATACTAGAATACTAACCCTTAATGCCTTTGATTTTGCAACTTTGAATTCGAGGGAGGCTTGAAATCTTGATCACGAACAAAGCAAGAATCACGAACTATGAAGATGATAAGTTTCACCCTCTAGCGGTATCCACACCACGAACGAATATCAAGAACACTTGATCTTGGTTGCTAGACCAAATTATGAAACACGCTTTCACAATTGTAAGAACTATATGGAATTATGAATATTCTTGCTCTTCACTTTTGGGATCTTAGAACAAGAAAATAACATCCCAAAACCCTTTGGAGGCACTCATAATCATGTGCTTAATGACTGCTGAAAGGATCCTTAAATAGGTCCTAATCCTTAACCCTTAAGGACTTAGGAAACCTAAATCCCGTCACCAAATTAGGCAACAAGGAATTCTGGCCGACTTGACTGGCACGGTCGTGCCCTACAATCTGGCACGGTCGTGCCATCTAGTCCACGCGAATTCCCCAGCCGCCCATTTTCGGCACGGTCGTGCTTGGTAATTTGGCACGGTCGTGCCAATCATGTCGACAGGTTTGCCTTGGTTTGGATTTATGGCACGACCTTGCCATTTTAAGGCGCACGACCGTGCCAGAGCCAAACACTGATATTTTTCCATTTAGTCCTTTACGATTCGTTCTATTTGTGTGTGACCCTCTAGGATTACACTAAGTTGGCAATGGGTTCAAACATGAACCCATAAGATATGATTAGGTTCTAGCAAACCGTCATACCTACCCAAATAGTGTAACTAGATACAAGTTCGCATTCCTTTTAGAACATGTCACAATCCCTTTGTCCACGATGTCATTGAACACAAGTCATGGTCAACAAGTCAACTTGTATTGTTCAATACTTTCTCGATTCCGAATATGTTGATAATCCAAATGATATTGATCCAATCAATCCATTTGAGTTTGGCCAAACATTTCACCAACATCATTCCTTCGAGGGGCCCAAGCTTGACATCTCTCCGAAGAGGGACAAATCCATTTGGCTTATTATTCTTCCCTACGTGAATCCAATCATGCCAATCATACCCTTTATAACTACCGTGTTAAGGCAGCGTTTGAATATGTCAAACATAATATTCATCAAGTGGAAGACTATAATAACTTCATGTCTAAGGATTCAAATGACATAACTAATATGAGATTTATATATGACATCGACCATGACATAAATCTCATACCGCGGGTCATGTCCAGTACCTTGTTCCAAACAAGTACCCATAAATCTAACATGATCATCCCATGATCATTTAGCCTTTATACTAGTGATTAACAAGCTCTAGGGACAGATATTATTATAAGCAAACACGAGCCATAATAATAATCCTATTATCTCTTTATTATCATGATAACTTACAACGTTCAACAAACGTGCCTAGGGCACCAACACCAACAGCTTGTACCTTTGGAGAGGAGAAATTTGTCCCTTTGCTTTGAGATCTTCATAGTCCTTGGTGACGGTCATACCTTGGAGGGGAGTGTAGACACGGTCGTTGGTAGGACCTTTGTGACTTCTGAGAGGCGAGCCACTTGAACATGCCTTACCGTTGACCTTTGCCTTGTTGTCGGTGAACTCTCGTAAACGGTCCTTAAGTTCGGACACTTCTTCCTTATGAATTCTCCTCTCGAGATCAAGACGGGCTTGCCATAAATCATCCTTGCGGCGGGCCTCCTCGACAAGTCTATCAATTTGTTCCCCCATGTCTCTTATTATGTTAGAGAGCCTTTCGTTGGATACGGAAGCATTCTCACCCTTGTTGTTGTTGCTGCTTAAAGCCACGGGACCTATAGAGAGAACACGATTGATCTTAGGTTGGCCCCACAAATACATTTTGAATCAAATGATTTAACCCACTAACAAGAGAAAAGACTCAAACCACATAAAGAAAAATGACTCTCTTTTTTTTATTTATTTACAAAAGTTGGAAGGACGTAGTCCTTTTTGAGGTTTCTAGAAAAATAGTGGAATCGTCACACTAGTATATAGACCTTCTCGCGGTCCCATATACTCATCGGAATCCACCATGCTTGTGATTCCTACATGTGTCGGGATTAAACTAAATTAACGTAGTAAAGCATACATGTGGGGACGGATTTTTATTTTCGTCCATAATAACCACTTGGGGACGGAGTTTTATTTCATCCATTGCAACAAATTGGCATGTATGATTTGAAGACATTAGTTTAGGGAAATCTCGGCACACGAAAACCGACTTAGTCACGGAGTGTTAGACCCTAGACTAGAATTGTGTGGCTTGTGCTCGGCTAAAGAGAGGCTTAAGGTTACCCCCGGCATGTAGTCATGAACTACGCCACGGGTTGAGGTTTACCGCATTCGAGATAGTCAAGGTCGGGTGGAGCTTGAAACTCTTTAGGACGGGCCTCGACGGGTTTGGGGTTGGACTTGTGCGACTCGATTGTGAGCAGTTGATAAGAATTTTGCGCATAGTGTGAGGTCTAACAAGTGACAATTTTTTTTTTATTTTTTATTTTTCAAAAGAAAAAAGAAATAAAAGCAAATAAGCACATAATTTACAACTTTCGAATCACCCGTGTGACTGATAAAAATAAACAGAAAGTAAAATCAGTCTATGTGCGGGCCCGGTGCCCACACACTGTCAAAACTGTCCATTCTGTTCACTGTTTCTGTTCTGGAAAATGGCCCAGAAGCACGTGCATTTTAGTGCCTACTCGGGAGGCACGCGCGTTAGACTGAGAGAGGTGGAGGCGCCCGCTTCTGGGCAGTACCTGCAAATCAGTGGGTTCAAGGGACTGCCTTGACCCTAAACAAAAAAGTTCTTTCCCCTGCAGACATTGTTAGCACAGAAACATGGAATTGAAGGACAAGACAGAAGGCGGGCGATTCTGGTAATTGAGGTCGGACGCGCGCGCTTTAGGCCAAGAAGGCCAGAGGCGCGCGCTTCCCACCCTTTTTACCAGAATGCCCAGAAAATAGAAATAAGAACACCCAAAAATGAAAACGCAAGTTTAACCCTCTAGGTCCCCAGCAGAGTCGCCACTCAAGTCCAAGTTTGAAGTTTATTTCTTAAGGTACTTTATTCTTCTTCTCTTATTTTACATGTCTTAGTAATGTATGCAATCCCCATCAATTGGGACATGACCAAATGACCATTTTACTACATTAAAGTTGGTTAAGGTTATCTCCCTACATTTTAATCTCTACTTTAATTTACCATTTTTTTCTTAATATAATTGTTAGAATAGTTTGACATGTAATCTTTACCATTAAATAAATAAAATAATTCTCTTTTATTTTCCTTTGTAAATTTCCCCTTTCTTTCCATTGTAATTGTTAGCACTTCTTACATTAATAATTAAAGGACTTTTCTTTTTAACATTAGAACACCAAAAGTAGCAAGACCCGCGTAAGAGGGGCGGAGTGGGTGTTTAAGTACTTCCCACTCCGTCACCTAACCCCTGAACCCCTCATCTAAAGAATCTTTGGTTTCGTAATCAATAAAAAAGGCTATTTTCTTAGGTTTTCTCGCGTTCCTCTAAAACGTGGGTGGCGACTCTTAAAATCAATTAGATACCCTAGGTTAATTCACCACTCTAGACAAGCCATGGTTCCCCGGGGTATCTACAGTGGCGACTCCACTGGGGACATAGAGGGTTAAACTTGCATTTTTTGCTTTTGGTGTTCTTATATCTGTTTTCTGGGCATTCTGGTAAAAAAGGTAGGAAGCGCGCGCCTCCGTCCTTCTTGGCCTAAAGCGCGCGCGTCCTACCCTTACTAGCAGAATCGCCCACCTCCCATCTCATCCTTCAATTCCATGTTTTTGTGCTAACAATGTCTGCAGGGGAAAAGTTCTATAATTTAGGGTCAAGGCAATCCCTTGAACCCACTGATTTGCAGGTACTGCCCAGAAGCGGGCGCCTCTGCCCTCTAGTGCCTAAGGCGCGCGCCTCCCATCCTCAAAGCCCAAAGCTCGCGCGTCTGGGAAATTTTCCAAAACAGAAACATTGAACAGAATGGACAGTCTTGACAGTGTGTGGGCACCGGGCCTGCACATAATTGCTTTTTATTTCATGTTCATTTTTATCGGTCACACGGGTGATTCGAAAGTTGTAAATTACGTGCTTATTTGTTTTTTTTATTTCCTTTGAAAAAAAAATATTTTTGTCACGTGGTGGACCTCTCACTACGCGCACATAATTCCTATTAACTGCTCACTATCGAGTCGCACAAGTCCAACCCCAAACCCCTCGAGGCCCGTCTTAGGAAGTTTCAAGCTCCACTCGACCTTGACTCTTTCGAAGCGGTAAACCTCAGCCCGTGGCGTAGTTCATGACTACATGCCGGGGGTGATTTTTAAGCCTCTCTTTAGCCGAGCACAAACCACACAATTCTAGTTAGGGTCTAACACTCCGTGACTCAAGTCGGTTTCCATGTGCCGAGATTTCCCTAAACTAATGTCTTCAAATCATACATGCCACTCGTTGTTTTGGACGAAATAAAACTCCGTCCCCAAGTGGTTATTATGGACGAAAATCAAAATCCGACACCGCATGTATGATTTACTACATTAATTTAGTTTAATCCCGACACATGTAGGATTCACAAACGTGGTGGAATCCGATGAGTATATGGGACCGCGAGAAGGTCTACATACTAGTGTGACGATTCCACTATTTTTCTAGAAACCCCAAAAAGGACTATGTCCTTCCGACTTTGTAAATAAATAAATAAAAAAAAGAGTCATTTTTCTTATGTGGTTGAGTCTTTTTCCTTTGTTTGTGGGTTAATTATTTTACTCAAAATATGTTTGTGGGGACAACCTAAGATCGACCGTGTTCTCTCAATAGGTCCAATGGCTTCCAACGGCAACAACAACAAGGGTGAGAACATCTCCGTGTCCAACGAAAGGCTCTTCAACATAATAAGAGCCATGGGGGAACAAATGGATAGACTTGTCGAGGATGCCCGCCGCAAGGATGATTTATGGCAAGCCCGTCTTGATCTCGAGATGAGAATTCATATGGAAGAAGTGTCCGAACTTAAGGCCCGTTTACGGGAGTTCACCGACAACATGGCAAAGGTCAACGGTAAGGCATGTTTAAGTGGATCGCCTCTCAAAAGTCACAAAGGTTCTACCAATGACCGTGTCTACACTCCCCTCCAAGGTATGACCGTCACCAAGGCCTATGAAGATCTTAAAGCAAAGGGACAAATTTCTCCTCTCCAAGGGTACAAGCAACCACAACCATTGCGTCGCAACCATGCGTACCACAAGTGGTGTGACTATCACTTATGCAGCGGTCACCTCACCGAGGATTGCTTCTCCATCCGCAACATCATCCAAGACTTGATTGAAAATGGTGAGTTTACCGTGGTTGAAGAACAAAAGTTAGAGAGTGAGAACATGCAAGAACTCATCAAGGAAGGGGCTCAGATTTGAAATAGGGTCTCAACAAGAGATCATGACGCAAGGAAGGCTACAACGACAATGGGGACTACAGCAACAATCTCCATTTCTCTTTCTCTACCTAGTAATAGGAATAATAAAAAAAAAGAGTCAAAGTCCTATTTAGTGTGCATTAAAGTTTTCTCTCGTCCCATGTTCAATGTCGAGTCTTAAATAAAAGTCGTTCTTGTCCTTATACACTCCTCCAAGTTGTTCAATTTAATTCTTGGCAAAATGATGAAAAAATGTCTAAACACGTTTTAGAACGAAGGCCATAGCTTGAACGCCTAGGGGCTAAACATCGACGATGGCATCAACAACGAAGACATCAACAACGACGAAATCAAGACAAAGAAAGGTGGAGCAACAATCATGAAGCAAAATTTTCAAAAAGGGGATAAAAAAAAAAAAAAAAAAAACTCGCTAGGTTGAAATCCTCAAATCAACCTAGGCAAAAGTTAGAGAACAAAAAAAAAAAAAAGGAAAAAAAAATCCCCCCTCAATCAAAGAAGTACAAGATCAACATCATTCCACCGATGAAGGACGAAGCAACAACCCTCTCAACGAATGGAGCATCCACAAGAACTACGGTGACCTGAGCCTCTTCACTGGAGGAATGTAGGCAACCTTCGGGTCCGGTCTCATGCAAGAAAGAAGATATGTTTAGCCCTAGTGCGTTATGGTGATCGGCCTTCATCTCGAACTTGTCAAGACATCTTTGTACGATTCATTAGCCAATGAATTAATCACCTCAAGATTGAACAACTTTCCTAGATTTGGAATCACTTTCCGTTCCTTGTCGAGTGTAGGGCTTCTATTCTTTCTGCATACTCCCAATTTCTTGCAATCAAATTGGGGCTTTCCTTCTCTTCTCTCTTAATGACTTA
This sequence comes from Campanula takesimana, assembly GCA_026119855.1. Lineage (NCBI taxonomy): Eukaryota > Viridiplantae > Streptophyta > Magnoliopsida > Asterales > Campanulaceae > Campanula > Campanula takesimana. The sequence goes on along the minus strand of JAOWBW010000805.1, from coordinate 578,287 downwards.
CTTGCCTTCGTGAGTCATTCAACAAATATATACAAAGTCAATACTAGGGACATTTCCCTAGTCGAGTCAATGTCACTCATCTTTAGTGACAAGAGGTCTTCACCGCAAAATCACATGTCTTATCTCCTCAGCCAGAGTCAATGCACACTTCCTCATTAATTGAGTAAAAAAAAAGACGCAAAAGAGATGCCCGCTAGATTGAAAAACCGAAAGGGCGGTCTAGGCAAAAAACAGGGTCCGTCATAAAAAAAAATGAGAGAGTGAGAGAGAGAAGGGAAAGAGAAATGGAGATCTCCTGTCACGACCCGAAATCTAGGCTCTATTTTATTAGTAATAAATAATTATTATTTAATTAATTGCTTAATTATTTATTTAAATTATTATTTATTTAAATATTTATGTGTGCATTTTATGTTTCATAATATTTATGCCTAGCATTTTATTTGGGTCATTTGTGCTAGTGTAGTATTGTTGGGTTTTAATTGTTAGTAGGGAGTGTAGAAATTGTGTGTAGTGTAGTGGAGGGGGCCTAAGTGTAAATCTTTTAAATCATTTCCCTACTCCTCCTCTTCTCCCTCACTCTTCCCATCTCCCAGCTCAATCTCTCTCTCTCCATTGTGGGTAAGTTTTCTTTCTCTTTCCTTCTCTCTTCATTATCTTCCTCTTCCTCTCATAATCTCTCATTTCTTAAAACTTGAAATGTGTTTAGATCGTCGATAGGATCGCGTAGAATCAAAAATATTCGAATTCCGTCAACTTTCATTATTTTCAAGTAAGTTACTTTTCCCCCATTTTGATGTTAAAATGTTCATATCATGTTCATATAATGCTTTTGTTGTTATATTTGAAGTTTGGATGAGGTTGCAATTTATTTGGAATTTATTTGGGTTTTTGGTTAAAAATGGTGATTGTTTGAATGTTGGGATTTGATCTTGATATTGGTTGTTAAATGTTGTTGTATGAGTCTTTTTGGAGTTATAAGTTGTTTTGGTACATTATTATGCTAGTTAGAGGGTTGGATTTTGGTTGAAATGTGTTTTGGTATGAAAATGGAAGAACCCAGTTTGTTCTCCCCGATTTCCAGTAGTTTAGAAGATTGGGCGACCGCCCAAAAATGTCTGGGCGACCGCACATCTATCTGAAAGCTTTTGTTCTTGTTTGAGGGCTTGTTTGGGCGACTGCACAGTCCCTGGTGGGCGGCCGCACAGACCTCTGAAAGTTTACATTTGTTAATTTCTGTGATTGAAGAATGCGTTTTGGTCTAAGTCTTGGGTGTCCTTCTAGTTGACCTTAGTGATCATTGTAGTACACTCTAGTGATAGAATTGGGTCCTTTGTGATCAAGTTTGTGTTTAAAATTAATTAAGTGTTAATTGAGATTATTGGAACACTTTAATTGTGCGTTGTGGGTACATTTCACTTTCTTGGTGACTTCTTGGTATGGTTCCCTACTTTGGAACCTTAAGTTGTTTATTTAAGCTAGTATTTTATTACTTAGCCTTTACGTGAAAGTCCAGCTGGTATTTTGTGTGTGTTTGGGCGATGCGAAACATTATGATGGCACGGCCAAGTCCATTGTGATATTGACCATTGTTTTTCCCCATTATTACCCTCCTCCAGATTGGCCTTGGATGTGAGAAGAGCTAGCTCCTTTGTGTGCATTTTAGCTTTACTTGGAGCATGCCTTTGTGGCATGTCTCCCGTCCCTTGTGACACTTCATTTGGTTATTGGTTCCGGTACCGGGGATTTCTCTTCTGCTTTAATGCTATTATGAAGATATTGATGGTTGATTATTGAAGCTGCGCAGCGATCCTTTATTTGGATGTACCGGTTTGGAAAACCTTGGCTATATCCTTTGTTATGTGTTTATTTCCGCTGCTATCTGTTATGTGATAACTGCTATGTGCTATCTCTGATTTATTATTGTATATTGCATCATAGAATGTCATGTAGTTGCATTAGTAACTTATTGAGATTTATCTCACCCCCTTTCTTTTATCTTTGTTTTTCCTTACCCCCCCCCAGGTGCTAAGGATTAGTCTCGCTGATCACGAGAAAGAGGACGTCGAGTGTGGATACATTCTTTTGAGGAAGGTTGTTATAGGTTGGTTTACATTATATAAATGTGTAACCTTTTTGGGATAGTTGTACCAATCAATGACGTCATTAAGAATTGTATATTTGTATTTTGTTGGGCATAAACTTGTGGAAGTTTATGATAGTTGTATTTGGTTTTTGTAAAACTTTGGATCATCACCTTTTGGTATCAAATGAAATTTTTAACTTCAGTATTTCTTAGTTTTGGTCTTAAGTCGACGTCCAGATCGCGGTCTCGGGCCCGCGGGGTCCGGGGTCGCGACCGTTGGTATCAGAGCTATGGCATTAGCTCTATGTATAAGTATAGGTGGATTAGTATGACCTAGGAGGGTAGTAGTGTGCGGAGTGATTAACGGTTGATGTCTTATGCAGGTAATTACTCGCAATGTCTGGAAGAAGAAACAGAGGAGGTACTAGTGGGGCACAGAATCAGAATGACACAAGGGAAGAAGCACGTGCCATGTTTCAAGGCATGTTCGAGGCGGCCATGAAGGCCATACATGATCAAGGTCCGAGGGTAGAACAAGCACCACCCCGCTATGGATTGGAGCAATTTCTCAAACTGAAACCGGTTGAATTCAATGGGGAACCCGATGTAAGGAAGGCTGAGTTGTGGATTGAGTCGATGGAGAAGATTTATGAGGTATTTGGGTGCACGGATGAGGACAAGGTCCGGTTTGCGGCTTACAAACTTGTGGGAGCCGCCGAGCATTGGTGGAAGGGTGTTAAAGCTAGTTGGGATGATACTCACTCGGTTTATGCGTGGGAGTTGTTCGTGCGCAAATTCAAGGAGCATTTCATTCCGGTTGTTGATCAAAACCGAAAGGAGATCGAGCTACTCAACTTGGAGCAAGGTTTGTTGTCTATAGCTCAATATTCGGCTAAGTTCATAGAATTAGCCCGGTATTGTGACTATTTGGTGAGGACCGAGGAACAAAAAGCTATGAGATTCATTCGGGGATTGAAGACCTCCATCCGTACTCAACTTATAGCCCAGAGGATTGTGACATTTCAGGATGCGGTAGACCGTGCCTATCTTATAGAGCAAGATATTGGGGAACATAAGAGGAAGACCGAGGTGGCCAACCCGAGTAAGCAAGGAGCGCAGATAATCGAGGTAACTTTGGGGGACAATCTCAGTCCCGAGGGCAACCGATCCCAAGGAACCTGGGTACCACTTCCGGGAACCAAGGGAACCAAATTAGGAGGCTTTGTTCATATTGTCAAAAGGAAGGTCATTCTGAGGACCGGTGTTGGAAGAAGCAGGGAAGGTGCACCAATTGTGGTCAAATGGGTCACTTTGTAAAAGATTTCCCGAGAGGTAGAGGACAAGCATCCGGGTCAGGAGTTGGTAATAATCAAGGTCAGAAAAGGGATGCCGCTGGGAAGCCCAAAGTTCAAGGAAAGATTTATGCCATGAATCAACAACAAGCTACCGATGATCCATCCGTTATTGGAGGTATTGTTTCTGTGTCTAATGTGAGTGCACGAGCGTTAGTAGATCCAGGATCATCTCATTCATACATTTCTGTGCAATTTGCTTCCATGTTAAATGCTGCATTCGAGTCTTTACCGTACGTGCTAGAGGTGTCGACCCCTATAGGAGAATGCTTGATTTCTGATCGAGTCTTTCGTGCTTGTGATGTGGTTATTTGTGGTCGTGTCCTTTGTGCGGATTTGGTGGTTCTTCCTATCCAAGACTTTGATGTCATATTGGGTATGGATTGGTTGAGCAAGTTTCATGGTTCCGTGGATTGCCGTAAGAAAACTGTTACTTTTTCTATTCCCTATGTGCCTAAATTTGTGTTTGAGGCTAGTCCTCTGAGTAGAAAGGTTCGCTTAATTTCTTATATGAAAGCGAGAAAATTATTGCATAGTGGTTGTGAGGGGTATTTGGCTAGTGTTCTTGATACTAGGAAGGAATCCCCTAGTTTTGATAGTGTTCGGGTAGTCCGGGAATTTCCCGATGTTTTCTCTACCGAGTATAATATGCCTCCCGAACGTGAGATTGAGTTTTGTATAGACCTTTTGCCGGGTACGGCTCCAATTTTGAAAGCACCTTATAGGTTAGCCCCCGCAGAGTTGAAGGAGTTAAAGGTTCAGTTGCAAGAGTTGCTTGATCGAGGGTTTATCCGCCCTAGTGTTTCCCCGTGGGGAGCACCGGTTTTATTTGTGCGGAAGAAAGACGGTTCCTTGAGATTGTGTATAGATTACCGGAAGTTGAATCAGGTTACAGTGAAGAACAAGTATCCTCTACCTCATATTGACGATTTATTTGATCAGCTTCAAGGGTCCGTGGTTTTCTCTAAACTTGATTTGAGGAGTGGGTACCATCAGTTGAAGGTTCGATCGGAGGATATTCCGAAGACTGCTTTTCGCACTCGTTATGGTCATTAATAGTTCTTGGTTATGCCGTTTGGGTTGACTAACGCGCCGGCAGTGTTTATGGATTTGATGAACCGAGTTTTCCATCCGTATCTTGACTCGTTCGTGGTGGTCTTTATTGATGATATTCTCGTCTATTCTAAGTCTCGAGAGGAGCACGAGCAGCACTTGAGGACAGTTTTATCCGTTCTTGCGAGGGAGAAATTATTTGCGAAGTTCGGTAAATGTGAATTTTGGCTCGAGAAGGTGTCATTTCTGGGTCATGTGATTTCGAAAGATGGGATTTCTGTGGATCCTTCGAAGATAGAGGCAATAGTGGATTGGAAGAGACCCGAATCAGTGACAGAGATTAGAAGCTTTCTTGGTTTAGCTGGGTATTACCGAAGATTTATTGAGGGGTTTTCGAGGATTGCTACTCCGATGACTCAGTTGACCCGGAATAATGTCCCGTTTGTGTGGACCGAGAAATGTGACAAGAGTTTCGAGGAATTGAAGAAGAGGTTGACTACCGCACCGATCTTGACTTTGCCTAATGGGAGCAATGGCCTAGTGATTTACAGTGATGCTTCGAAAGAGGGTTTGGGTTGTGTGTTGATGCAGAATGGGAAAGTAATTGCTTATGCCTCAAGGAAGTTGACCCCTAGTGAAAAGAATTACCCCACTCATGATATGGAGTTGGCCGCGATAGTATTTGCGTTGCACAAATGGAATCACTACCTTTATGGGGCGAAGTTTGAGATTTTTACGGATCACAAGAGTTTGAAATACCTTTTCTCCCAGAAAGAGTTGAATAATAGGCAACGCCGATGGATGGAATTATTGAAGGATTATGAGTGTACGATTTCTTATCACCCGGGAAAGGCGAATGTGGTAGCCGATGCGATTAGTAGGAAATCTTATGTGGCTTCGATGATGGTTCGGGAATGGAAAATGCTCGAGGATGTTCGAGATTGGTCTCCTCATGAATCGAGACATGGGGCTATTTTTGCGAATATTAGGGTATCTCCGACCCTAATTCAGAGATTAAAGGAAGCTCAGAAAGAAGATCCGGAGTTAGTGAAGGTAATGGGTAAATTGAAGGAAAGGAACTTCGAGGATTTTTCTGTTAGCCCGATTGGAGTGTTGACTTTCCGTGGTCGTTTGTGTGTACCCGATGTTGGTGGGATAAAGAGGCAAGTTTTAGATGAGGGTCACAAATCGAGGTATACTATTCATCCGGGCAGTACGAAGATGTATCAGGATTTGAAGCAACAATTTTGGTGGATTAATATCAAAAGGGAAATAGCGGAGTATGTTTCGAAGTGTCTAACTTGTCAGCAGGTCAAAGCCGAGCATCAGAGACCCGCGGGACTACTTCAGCCGTTAGAGATTCCTGAGTGGAAATGGGAGCATGTGACTATGGATTTCGTTACGGGACTACCTCGTACCCGTAGGAAGTATGACAGTGTTTGGGTAATAGTGGATAGATTGACCAAGAGTGCCCATTTCTTACCTATTGACATCAGATATTCGATGGAGAAGCTTGCGACCCTTTATATCGATGAGATCGTTAGATTGCATGGGGTTCCGGTTAGTATTGTGTCAGATCGAGACCCGAGGTTTACTTCTAGATTCTGGAAGGCGTTTCAGGAAGCTTTGGGTACAGATTTACGATTCAGTACGGCTTTTCATCCTCAGACCGACGGTCAATCCGAGAGGACTATTCAGATTTTGGAGGATATGTTGCGAGCTTGTTCGATAGACTTCTCTGATTCTTGGGATTCGCACCTACCGTTAGTGGAGTTCTCTTACAACAACAGTTATCAGGCTAGTATCGAGATGGCACCGTTTGAGGCCTTGTATGGAAGGAAATGTAGATCGCCTATTTGTTGGGATGAGGTTGGTGAAGCGAAAGTTTTGGGTATTGATTTGCTTCGGGATTCGGTTGAGAAAGTCAGAGTTATCCGGGATAGATTGAAGACAGCCCAGAGTCGACATAAGAGCTATGCAGATAACCGAAGGCGAGATCTTAGTTTTCAGACCGGTGATTTGGTGTTCTTGAAAGTATCTCCGAAGGTGGGTATCCGAAGGTTCGGGAAGAAGGGTAAATTGGCTCCGAGGTTTATTGGCCCGTTTGAGATTTTGGGAAAGGTTGGACTTCTAGCGTATCGTCTTGTGTTACCGCCATCTTTAGACCGGTTGTACAACGTGTTCCACGTTTCTATGCTTCGGAAGTATATTCATGATCCATCTCACGTGTTACCGAGGGTACCGGAGGATATTGAGCCCGATATGACTTATGAGGAATGACCGGTTCGGATTTTAGATTCTAAAGTCCAAGAGTTGAGGAACAAAAGCATTGCGTTGGTTCGAGTTCTTTGGAGGAATCATAATATCGAGAAGTCGACATGGGAGCTTCGAGATGAGATCGAGAGGAAATTTCCGTGGCTATTTGTTTATGGTGAGTCTCGTTAAAATTCGGGTCGAATTTTCTTTAAGGGGGAGTGAATGTCACGACCCGAAATCTAGGCTCTATTTTATTAGTAATAAATAATTATTATTTAATTATTTGCTTAATTAATTTATTATTTATTTAAATATTTATGTGTGCATTTTATGTTTCATAATATTTATGCCTAGCATTTTATTTGGGTCATTTGTGCTAGTGTAGTATTGTTGGGTCTTAATTGTTAGTAGGGAGTGTAGAAATTGTGTGTAGTGTAGTGGAGGGGGCCTAAGTGTAAATCTTTTAAATCATTTCCCTACTCCTCCTCTTCTCCCTCACTCTTCCCATCTCCCAGCTCAATCTCTCTCTCTCCATTGTGGGTAAGTTTTCTTTCTCTTTCCTTCTCTCTTCATTATCTTCCTCTTCCTCTCATAATCTCTCATTTCTTAAAACTTGAAATGTGTTTAGATCGTCGATAGGATCGCGTAGAATCAAAAATATTCGAATTCCGTCAACTTTCATTATTTTCAAGTAAGTTACTTTTCCCCCATTTTGATGTTAAAATGTTCATATCATGTTCATATAATGCTTTTGTTGTTATATTTGAAGTTTGGATGAGGTTGCAATTTATTTGGAATTTATTTGGGTTTTTGGTTAAAAATGGTGATTGTTTGAATGTTGGGATTTGATCTTGATATTGGTTGTTAAATGTTGTTGTATGAGTCTTTTTGGAGTTATAAGTTGTTTTGGTACATTAGTATGCTAGTTAGAGGGTTGGATTTTGGTTGAAATGTGTTTTCGTATGAAAATGGAAGAACCCAGTTTGTTCTCCCCGATTTCCAGTAGTTTAGAAGATTGGGCGACCGCCCAAAAATGTCTGGGCGACCGCACATCTATCTGAAAGCTTTTGTTCTTGTTTGAGGGCTTGTTTGGGCGACTGCACAGTCCCTGGTGGGCGGCCGCACAGACCTCCGAAAGTTTATATTTGTTAATTTCTGTGATTGAAGAATGCGTTTTGGTCTAAGTCTTGGGTGTCCTTCTAGTTGACCTTAGTGATCATTGTAGTACACTCTAGTGATAGAATTGGGTCCTTTGTGATCAAGTTTGTGTTTAAAATTAATTAAGTGTTAATTGAGATTATTGGAACACTTTAATTGTGCGTTGTGGGTACATTTCACTTTCTTGGTGACTTCTTGGTATGGTTCCCTACTTTGGAACCTTAAGTTGTTTATTTAAGCTAGTATTTTATTACTTAGCCTTTACGTGAAAGTCCAGCTGGTATTTAGTGTGTGTTTGGGCGATGCGAAACATTATGATGGCACGGCCAAGTCCATTGTGATTGTAACGACCCGAAAACCCGCCTTTATTTTCTAGATAATAAAGATTTAATTATTTATTTATTTCTTATTTAATTGTTTAAATTATTATTTAATTAATAAGTCATGTGTGCATTTTATGTGTTATAATAATTTATGCCTAGCATTTTATTGGGTCATTTGTGCTAGTGTAGTATTAGTTGGTCTTAGTTGTTAGTAGAAAGTATTAGAGTTGGGTAGTTAGTGGGGAGGGGGCCTAAGTGTAAGTTTTTCATAATAATTCCCCCTACTCCCTCTCTTCTCCCTCACCTTCCCCTCACCCAATTCCCATTCCCAGAAATTCTCTCTCTCTCTCTCTCTCCCTCCATTGGTTTGGGTAAGTTCTCTCTCCCTTCTCTCTTCAATCTAACCATCTTCCTCTTGTTATTTCTCATTTCTTAAAACATGAAACTTGTTTAGATCGTCGTTAGGATCGTAGAGGGCTAAAAATATTCGAGTTCCGGCAACTTTGAGAAAATTCAGGTAAGTTACTTTTCCCCCATTTATGCTAAAAATGCTCATCTTTAACTCTATTGATGTTCTTGTTGATATCCATGGCTTCTTGGTTGAGATAGAAATTATTTGGAATTATTTGGGTTTTTGGTTAAAAATGGTGATTGTTATGAATGTTTGGATTTAATCTTGGTTTTGGGTTGATAAATGGTGTTATCTAGGTCCCCTTTAAGTTAGATGTTGTTTGGGTACTTTGGAGATCAAGTAGGGAATGTTGTTTTGTGAGAAATTTGATTTTGGTTCGAAAATGGTGAAACCCAGCTCTGGTTTCCCGGTCTGAAAGCAGACCAGGAGCCCGCCCGGTCCGAGCCAGGCGCCCGCCTGCTTACCCTTTTCCTGACCCTTAGTTTCTGCCTAAATGAGCGCCCGCCCGCCCCTTGGCAAGCGCCCGCCCGCCCCCCTTTTTCTGGAAATCACTTTTGTGTTTGTTTAAAACTAGGTTGTATTTTTAGTTCGGGTTTTAGAGACGCATGAATTGAGTTTTCTTATCTTTAAATGTTAGGATAGAAGTATATATAGGTACTCCTAAGATTTAGAACGAAATGAGTGAAATTCGGAGCTAAAACAGGGATTTTTCACATTGTCCGGCCGAACACTTTATAAAAACTGTCCGTTTTACGCTCAATCTTCCGGAGGCCATAACTTCTTCGTCCGGACTCCGTTTTAGACGTGTAAACTATCGTTGGAAAGCTATTTTCGAGTACTACGCAATGGTTCTATTTTCCGAATGGTTCCAGACCATAATGGTTGTCTTATTGTTGAGGTTTAAGATCAAGGTGTAGTCTCGGTCTAGGTTCCGTAGTACTATTCTAGTTGACTTAGTTGGGCACCGTGGAACTCTTTAGTAATTGAAATTGGTTCCTTTGTGAACAATGGTGTTATGTAATTTGATCAAGTATTGTTTGGGAATGTTTGGGCATCTTATGATGTGTTCGTGATTGTTCCAATCGAATTGATTTTGAGTAAGACTTGGTCTAGGTTTTAGGCGGTGTCCTATAGTACCTAGAGGGTTGTTATTGAACACCAAGGTGTAGGGTTTAGTCCTGTCGTGATCATGTTCTAATAAGTGTAACCTTTTGGATTCGTTTGGGGTATTTAGAATTAGTTCGTTATGAACGGAGGTAAAGCGTGAATTGGCAATTGGGTACCACGGTTTGATTAACCTTAAGGTGTATTCATTCTGAGTTCCTACTTTGGAATTCCAGGTGTGATGAGATGGTTGAGTTCATAGTCCTAGTACATCTTTATGAGTAAACGTTTAGGATAATTTTGGGTTATAGTCGTTGTTCTATTTGTGAGCAACCGTTTGGGTTGTGCTCTTTATGAGTAACTTGTGAGTATCATGTTTAGGATGTGTTTGGTATGGGTCCTTGTCTTGGAATCATCTTGTTTTAATGATCAATGTTGTTGTGCTCTTTATGAGAAACTCTTGTTATCGTTATTGTTAAACTCTTCATGAGTACCCCGTTGCATCTTTATGGTGATTATTTGGTATGGTTCCCTACTTTGGAATCAATGGTTGTTTATTGTGCTAGTATTTTATTACTTAGCCTTTACTTGAAAGTCCAGCTGGTATTTTGTGTGTGTTTGGGCGATGCGAAACATTATGATGGCACAGCCAAATCCATTGTGATGTTGACCATTGTTTTGCCCCATTATTACCCTCCTCCAGATTGGCCTTGGATGTGAGAAGAGCTAGCTCCTTTGTGTGCATTTTAGCTTTACTTGGAGCATGACTTTGTGGCATGTCTCCTGTCCTTTGTGACACTTTATTTGGTTATTGGTTCCGGTACCGGGTTTCTCTTCAGCTTTTATGCTACTATGAAGATGGTTTGTTTGATCGATGGGTTGATTGATCGCTTCTGACCGGGGTTTTCTCTTCAGCTTTTATGCTACTATGAAGATGGCTTGATGGGTTGATTGATTGATTGGTCGGTTCTGACCGGGGTTCTCTTCAGTTGTTATACTGCTATTGTTGATTGGTTGATCGGTTGAAGCTGCGCAGCGATTGTTCTATCAGTTTGGTGAAACCTTGGCTAAGTATCCTTTGTTACGTGTTTATTTCAGTCTTATGTGCTGCATGATGAGTTAGTCGTTATTTCCAACTGGTATGGGACAGTTGGCAATAGGGAGCTTTCTCATTTGTTGTTACGTGATTTACTTGTTCAGTTATCGATGATTTGCATGATATTATGCCATGTAGATGCATTTAGTAACTTACTGAGATTTTATCTCACCCCGTTTCTTGTTTCAAATTGTTTTTCCTTAACCCCCCCTCCCAGGAAAGCAAGTGGTAGCGTTGTGAGGTCCGTTGTAGCGGGAATCTTCTGAGCAGGTTGATCGTATTTGGGATAGTTGCTCTTCGGAGCCTTTATGTATTTTTTTTGTGGGTTCGTAGTCGTTCAGAGTTTTGTATATACGGTTGTACTTTGGGTATTTGTGCTAATAGTTGTTCTTGCTTCCGCATTTGTTTGTAGTCTCTGAGTTATAATCTCGTCGAGGTGTTGTTTGATGGTATTGGTTTACAGTTGAATTCACGCGCCCGGTTTGGTATATTACATTTTGGAGATGTACATTTTGTAAAGTTTTTATTTATGGATTTTTGGAGATTTCCGAGGCGTGACAGTTGGTATCAGAGCAATGGTTTTAGATCTTGAAAGAGAATAAGAACTCTGATATTGGATAGATTTCAATACTTGGGTGTTATAACTTTGAGCGGTTTAGAAACTAAGTTTTCTTGGAAGATAAGGTTAAGGTAGAAGTTGGTGGAGTTATGAGTTGTGATATTGAAGCCGAGTGTTTCTTCTCTTGTGGTATATCAAGTATAGATTGGTATTAATAGTAATGGTTCCCTTGGGGTTAGTTGGTTTGGGAATCGAGAGTGCAAATCTGACGGCTCGGGCATATCTATTTCGTAAAGTGGACAACGTTTTGTGCTATGTTCGCCTGATTGTTATCATTCATGGATTTATGTTGAGGTGTATTCTCGAATACGGAACTACGTGATTGTTACTAGTATATATGGGATGATTTGGTTATGTCACCTATGCGAGATATTGATGAGTTAAGTGGTATGGTTTAGCTTTCCGTGTGTTACGAATTTCTTGTGTGCCATCGATAGGTGGTGAATATTTCTATATTAGTACGTTTGACTTTGTTTAGGATGATACTAAGTATATATAATGTTCAGGTTCTATATTGAAAATCAGAAAATCTTTATTAGAAGGTTGTGCATGGAATTTAGCTTACTCTGTTGGCAAAATTAATTTTGAAATCTTGGGTATAAATTATACTGGGTGCGATATGTTGTTCGATCGATAGGGAACTTGGGTTATAGGATGAGTTGATGTAAGCTACGATACTGATAGGTGAATCAGTGAACATATAGTATCGGTTGGGCTAAAAGAGTTAAAGATTCAATTTGAGAATTTCTGGATAGGAGATTTTTCTTTACTTTTAGTACATCCACGTGAGTGCATTGGAATTGTTTAGTATGAAGAAATACATAGTTTATTATGGGTCATAATAAGAAGTTGAGTTATGATACTTTTGGAATCATTTTAGTACATGACTGGAGTTGAGTTAAAGCAAATTGAGTTATGAGCATATGGTGGGAGTTATAATCTTCAATGATGGTAAGCACGTTAAGTTTAAAGGTCTAGACATATTTTGAGAAAGTAAGAAATTCTCGAGCAATATTAAAGGCATTTTTGGGTTTTAGTTAAACAGTTGTCACTTGGTTCTGAATCTTTTCTTTTGGCGTTCTCATTTGGATTAAGGATTTGTAAAGGAAGTTGAGTATAGATACTTTGGCATATTAAAGGATACTATGATTCTGTATTGGGACGGAGCAGTTTATTGAATATTTCGGATTATTAGTGATCATTTGTAATATCTTTTAGAGTTGTAAGTTGTAATATATTGATATTTATGAAAGTAAAGATGGTGAAAAGTTCGGATCGTTACAGTTGCTACTTTAATGGTAATCCTTAGAGATATAGTCACGCGGTGAACATTTGATGGATGAGAAATTTCTTTAGCTTTTCATAGTTTAAGAAGTTGTGTAAGCTCGAAATTGTTTAATGTTTTGAATTTCTGGGAAGTAATATTAAGTATGCGATTTTCTAATGGAAGTATCTTTGCGGTATAATTAAGGTTGTGAATAAGACGAGTTTGTAGTATCTCGAGAATTGTGTTTAGGAGTAATTTGGATTCTGCGATTTTGAGCGATAAAGTAATTGCATATATTTTGAGGATTAACGCTTGATAAGTGGAGCTATCTGTGACTTAGAATTGGTTGCGATTTTAGTGGTTTTACCTTAGCGGGTTATATTATATTTTATTTTGGGACCAAGTTGAAACGTTATGATATCGGGCTATCAAAAGTTGATGGATATATTTCCTTAGAAAACTAAGTATGAGGTAATCCTAGTAGTTGAGGAATTCAAAGGTTATGACTATATTATGTTTTATCTTATAAGGAAAGTGAGTGTGGTAGTGGAATCGCATTTGACCGGATAGTTGATAACAGTAGATTTTAATTATATCATTGAGTTATTGGGTGACAGTAATCGTTAGCCCTATTCCTTCACTTATTTATTCGGGTAGTAGTATGATTACGTGGGTTGATGTATAGATCGTCAATTCGTGCGGATGAACCGGAAGAGTAAAACCTATGGGTGTTTATGATTTAAGGGTTAATGGGGAGCGTAATGCTAATCAGGATCGAATCAGCTATGTCTTAGAATTGGTGAACAAGTGATAGCCTTGAGAATTTGAAATTCGGGATGAAAGAGGAAGTTAACTTTAGAATGTTTGATACGAGTATACTTGAGATGCGTACGTGTTCAAATGTGTCGGTTTATTTGAGTCGTGGGGACGATGTATGAAATATTTAATTGGCACTTGATAGAGGTTATGAGTGCTTTATGCAAATTAATATTTGTCGCCTCATTATGACCGCGTATTGTGAAGTTTGATGAGTGAATTCGTGGGCGAATTCTTTTTAAGGAGGGTAGATTGTAATGACCCGAAAACCCGGCTCTATTTTCTAGATAATAAAGATTTAATTATTTATTTATTTCTTATTTAATTGTTTAAATTATTATTTAATTAATAAGTCATGTGTGCATTTTATGTGTTATAATAATTTATGCCTAGCATTTTATTGGGTCATTTGTGCTAGTGTAGTATTAGTTGGTCTTAGTTGTTAGTAGAAAGTATTAGAGTTGGGTAGTTAGTGGGGAGGGGGCCTAAGTGTAAGTTTTTCATAATAATTCCCCCTACTCCCTCTCTTCTCCCTCACCTTCCCCTCACCAAATTCCCATTCCCAAAAATTCTCTCTCTCTCTCTCTCTCTCCCTCCATTGGTTTGGGTAAGTTCTCTCTCCCTTCTGTCTTCAATCTAACCATCTTCCTCTTGTTATTTCTCATTTCTTAAAACATGAAACTTGTTTAGATCGTCGTTAGGATCGTAGAGGGCAAAAAATATTCGAGTTCCGGCAACTTTGAGAAAATTCAGGTAAGTTACTTTTCCCCCATTTATGCTAAAAATGCTCATCTTTAACTCTATTGATGTTCTTGTTGATATCCATGGCTTCTTGGTTGAGATAGAAATTATTTGGAATTTATTTGGGTTTTTGGTTAAAAATGGTGATTGTTATGAATGTTTGGATTTAATCTTGGTTTTGGGTTGATAAATGGTGTTATCTAGGTCCCCTTTAAGTTAGATGTTGTTTGGGTACTTTGGAGATCAAGTAGGGAATGTTGTTTTGTGAGAAATTTGATTTTGGTTCGAAAATGGTGAAACCCAGCTCTGGTTTCCCGGCCTGAAAGCAGACCAGGCGCCCGCCCGGTCCGAGCCAGGCGCCCGCCTGCTTACCCTTTTCCTGACCCTTAGGTTCTGCCTAAATGAGCGCCCGCCCGCCCCTTGGCAAGCGCCCGCCCGCCCCCCTTTTTCTGGAAATCACTTTTGTGTTTGTTTAAAACTAGGTTGTATTTTTAGTTCGGGTTTTAGAGACGCATGAATTGAGTTTTCTTATCTTTAAATGTTAGGATAGAAGTATATATAGGTACTCCTAAGATTTAGAACGAAATGAGTGAAATTCGGAGCTAAAACAGGGATTTTTCACATTGTCCGGCCGAACACTTTATAAAAACTGTCCATTTTACGCTCAATCTTCCGGAGGCCATAACTTCTTCGTCCGGAATCCGTTTTAGACGTGTAAACTATCATTGGAAAGCTCTTTTCGAGTACTACGCAATGGTTCTATTGTCCGCATGGTTCCAGACCATAATGGTTGTCTTATTGTTGAGGTTTAAGATCAAGGTGTAGTCTCGGTCTAGGTTCCGTAGTACTATTCTAGTTGACTTAGTTGGGCACCGTGGAACTCTTTAGTAATTGAAATTGGTTCCTTTGTGAACAATGGTGTTATGTAATTTGATCAAGTATTGTTTGGGAATGTTTGGGCATCTTATGATGTGTTCGTGATTGTTCCAATCGAATTGATTTTGAGTAAGACTTGGTCTAGGTTTTAGGCGGTGTTCTATAGTACCTAGAGGGTTGTTATTGAACACCAAGGTGTAGGGTTTAGTCCTGTCATGATCATGTTCTAATAAGTGTAACCTTTTGGATTCGTTTGGGGTATTTAGAATTAGTTCGTTATGAACGGAGGTAAAGCGTGAATTGGCAATTGGGTACCACGGTTTGATTAACCTTAAGGTGTATTCATTCTGAGTTCCTACTTTGGAATTCCAGGTGTGATAAGATGGTTGAGTTCATAGTCCTAGTACATCTTTATGAGTAAACGTTTAGGATAATTTTGGGTTATAGTCGTTGTTCTATTTGTGAGCAACCGTTTGGGTTGTGCTCTTTATGAGTAACTTGTGAGTATCATGTTTAGGATGTGTTTGGTATGGGTCCTTGTCTTGGAATCATCTTGTTTTAATGATCAATGTTGTTGTGCTCTTTATGAGAAACTCTTGTTATCGTTATTGTTAAACTCTTCATGAGTACCCGTTGCATCTTTATGGTGATTATTTGGTATGGTTCCCTACTTTGGAATCAATGGTTGTTTATTGTGCTAGTATTTTATTACTTAGCCTTTACTTGAAAGTCCAGCTGGTATTTTGTGTGTGTTTGGGCGATGCGAAACATTATGATGGCACAGCCAAGTCCATTGTGATGTTGACCATTGTTTTGCCCCATTATTACCCTCCTCCAGATTGGCCTTGGATGTGAGAAGAGCTAGCTCCTTTGTGTGTATTTTAGCTTTACTTGGAGCATGACTTTGTGGCATGTCTCCCGTCCTTTGTGACACTTCATTTGGTTATTGGTTCCGGTACCGGGTTTCTCTTCAGCTTTTATGCTACTATGAAGATGGTTTGTTTGATCGATGGGTTGATTGGTCGCTTCTGACCGGGGTTTTCTCTTCAGCTTTTATGCTACTATGAAGATGGCTTGATGGGTTGATTGATTGATTGGTCGGTTCTGACCGGGGTTCTCTTCAGTTGTTATACTGCTATTGTTGATTGGTTGATCGGTTGAAGCTGCGCAGCGATTGTTCTATCAGTTTGGTGAAACCTTGGCTAAGTATCCTTTGTTACGTGTTTATTTCAGTCTTATGTGCTGCGTGATGAGTTAGTCGTTATTTCCAACTGGTATGGGACAGTTGGCGATAGGGAGCTTTCTCATTTGTTGTTACGTGATTTACTTGTTCAGTTATCGATGATTTGCATGATATTATGCCATGTAGATGCATTTAGTAACTTACTGAGATTTTATCTCACCCCGTTTCTTGTTTCAAATTGTTTTTCCTTAACCCCCCCCCAGGAAAGCAAGTGGTAGCGTTGTGAGGTCCGTTGTAGCGGGAATCTTCTGAGCATGTTGATCGTATTTGGGATAGTTGCTCTTCGGAGCCTTTATGTATTTTTTTTGTGGGTTCGTAGTCGTTCAGAGTTTTGTATATACGGTTGTACTTTGGGTATTTGTGCTAATAGTTGTTCTTGCTTCCGCATTTGTTTCTAGTCTCCGAGTTATAATCTCGTCGAGGTGTTGTTTGATGGTATTGGTTTACAGTTGAATTCACGCGCCCGGTTTGGTATATTACATTTTGGAGATGTACATTTTGTAAAGTTTTTATTTATGGATTTTTGGAGATTTCCGGGGCATGACAGTGATGTTGACCATTGTTTTGCACCATTATTACCCTCCTCCAGATTGGCCTTGGATGTGAGAAGAGCTAGCTCCTTTGTGTGCATTTTAGCTTTACTTGGAGCATGACTTTGTGGCATGTCTCCCGTCCCTTGTGACACTTCATTTGGTTATTGGTTCCGGTACCGGGGATTTCTCTTCTGCTTTAATGCTATTATGAAGATATTGATGGTTGATTATTGAAGCTGCGCAGCGATCCTTTATTTGGATGTACCGGTTTGGAAAACCTTGGCTATATCCTTTGTTATGTGTTTATTTCCGCTGCTATCTGTTATGTGATAACTGCTATGTGCTATCTCTGATTTATTATTGTATATTGCATCATAGCATGTCATGTAGTTGCATTAGTAACTTATTGAGATTTATCTCACCCCCTTTCTTTTATCTTTGTTTTTCCTTAACCCCCCCCAGGTGCTAAGGATTAGTCTCGCTGATCACGAGAAAGAGGACGTCGAGTGTGGATACATTCTTTTGGGGAAGGTTGTTATATGTTGGTTTACATTATATAAATGTGTAACCTTTTTGGGATAGTTGTACCAATCAATGACGTCATTAAGAATTGTATATTTGTATTTTGTTGGGCATAAACTTGTGGAAGTTTATGATAGTTGTATTTGGTTTTTGTAAAACTTTGGATCATCACCTTTTGGTATCAAATGAAAGTTTTAACTTCAGTATTTCTTAGTTTTGGTCTTAAGTCGACGTCCAGATCGCGGTCTCGGGCCCGCGGGGTCCGGGGTTGCGACATCTCCGGCAGACAACTGCACAAGCTCTACATTGGATCTCCTCAACAAATCAATTCCCCACCGAGTCAACTTTGGGATTGTAAAAGGCTCGACAAGATATGGCACCATCAAAGGTTGTCTTGGGTTATCGGCATCATTCTCCAGCAGTGTGCATTTTTGGGTTCATGAAAAGAAGGCCCGTGGTAACCAAGACCCATCTGAGAACGAGCCCATCATAAAAGGGCACGAGGTTGCACAAATAATCCCTAGCTAGTCAATGGGCTTGGGCAGCAAATAGCAACAACATGTGTCTCAGTTTTCAAATCTTCTGCAAGTATGTGCTTCTAAAGTACGCCGAAAGGCTCCCGAGAAATGGAGTAACTCTTGCCATGTCCTCTCATGTTTGTTCCCTCGCACGAGGATGAGTCACTCTTGATTTGATCAACAAATGGTGACGCCCTAGGGGCTATGTGACTCAAGAACAAGGGATTCTTTGCTTCATTTGACAATCAATAAGCCCTAGGGGCTATGCTCGAGAAAGATGTGTGAGACTATCCTCAAAGTCTCTCAAAAGGGATGTCAAAAAGCCCTCTTATCATGTGTGCCCGTGCTCGTTCCCCCAACCAAGGATGGACCTTTCTCGCAATCAATGATGGCACTCTAGGGACTACGGTCAAGTCTTAAAGGCTCCCTCTGCAAGAAGAAATTCACTTCAATGTCCCCAGCAACATTTGAAGCTTCATACTGAAAGGTCTCAAGGGGCTTCGCAATCTACAAATCTTTTTGGGCCACGGCTTTACAGTAATTCAAGCAAAGGGTAATATTGGGGCTTCGTAATTAACAAGCTTTTGGGGCAGTGGTACCCGAGCAATGCAATTTGGGAGTACTCTTATGGCTCCATGAAAGGGATCAAACTTCAATGGTCCCTCAACACTTCCAGTCATAATGCCTCTTGGTTTTAAATGAAGGCTCCGATGATATGAATGAATTTGATGATTCTTGTTAGAACTCACAGCGAGATTCTGAAGGAAGTCTTAGAGAAAAGGAAAAAGATTCAATATGCTAGACTCACCCGGCTGAGTTATAGCGGGCAATGCCAATATGCTAACTCTATAAGCAGAGTTACGGCCAATCCCAATGTTTCTGCAATACTGCACCCCCTTCTCCAAGATCAAAAGCACAGGCTGCATCCGAAGATCCGCCGTCGGTTCAACTCAAGAAGACTCGAGCAAACATACAATTCGAGACATTATCACGCCAAGACCTTATCATCTGCAACAACATCACCATCTCCCACGAGACGTCTCCCGAAGACCGTACTACATTTTCAACATGGACCTTCCGCCATTTGGGAATCAACCACAAAAAGGGTCATCCATCTCCAAGCAAGAGAAAGAAGGAGATCACCTTCAAGAGTCCTACCCGATGTGGCATCCGCTCTCAATACAAAGCTAAGCCAATTTGGGGCTTCACATCGAAAGGTCTTTACATCCCGCCATCTCGAAGCCCACATGACATTTGGGGCTTAGCGATCTCTCGAAGCTTGGTATTAATAATCTTCTCTTGGGGCTTTCTCTCGTCAACATCAAAAGGCGATTTATCATAGGGCTATGAAAGATTGGTATCTAGGGCATTATAGGGGATTTTCAATCAACAACCCCTTATCTCGGCATCGAAAATCTTTTGAAGCCCCATAAACGACAAATCTCTTGGGGCTAGACATCAATTTTCGTTGGACACCGAGGCGACAACATTCAAGCGAGGCAATCCGGACTTCGATTGAACATGACTTGATCTTGGGTTGGCTTTATAAACACACAATAGTTAAAATGGTTCACCCACGAACTAAAAAAAAAATAAAAAAATTATCACGTGTGTGCATATTCTTTTCTTTCTAATTAAAAAAAAAAAGATTTTATTTTCTTTTTTTTCTTTTCTTGCGCAAAATTATGTGTTTCCTTTTTGCTTTGCTCCTAGCATTCTCCCCCAGCATTCTCCATCATCCTTTAACTACGCTGGTCTGATTCTCTTAAAGGGATACGTAGGCAGCCTTTTGGCACGACCAACCCATTATCCGGAATACTGTCCCACCGACACTCCATCAAATCTCTGCTTTCAAAAATCACTCCGCACACAAAATCACTTTCTCCATTCTTACAAAAATTCCCTCTCATGCAAAACTGCCTTCAAATCACATCACACCACTAACCCAATTTTTATCATAACTGCCATTTCACATCTCATACATGTCACAAGCACATATACCTGCAAAGCACACACTTAACAGGTATAACCACAAGGTCAACAGCATCTGCAACTCAAGGCACTTCATCCCCAGCAGAAAGTGATCCGCCGTCAACTACGCCTGTATCCCACAGAGTCAAACAATTACAGTTCAATGACAAAAAATCGTTCCATGGTGAGCCTCAAAATCACCACCTTTCCATCAAGCAATACAACAATATCACATATAGGCAGACAGAGCCTCGGATCCCGCATCAGCAAACGAATCCCGCATCCGCAAACGGATCCCGCATTCAGTAAACGGATCCCGCATCAGGAAACGGATCCCGCATTCAGCAAACGGATCCCGCATTCAGCAAACAGATCCCGCATCAGAAAACGGATCCCGCATCAGAAAACGGATCCCGCATCAGGAAACGGATCCCGCATTCAGCAAACGGATCCCGCATTCAGCAAACGGATCCCGCATCAGCAAACGGATCTCGCATTCAGCAAACGTATCCCACATTCGCAAACGGATCCCGCATCAGCAAACGGATCCCGCATTCAGCAAACGGATCCCGCATCAGCAAACGGATCCCGCATTCAACAAACGGATCCCACCATCAGCAAACGGATCCCGCATCAGCAAACGGATCCCGCTTCAGCAAAACGGATCCCGCCATATCCTTTCTATATCAATAAATCCGCTCACACAGGGAGCGCACCCATATCCTTCGCAAATTTCAAATTCATGTTTTATCGAGTCTTTGTTTTCTCTTGTCGATGTCCTCGGTGGTTGTCTTTCTTTCGTCGACGCGTTTTTCTTTGCAATCCACGTCATCGAGGGGCTCTGTAGACACCCTGCTTTGGACCTCTCACCCCGATTGCATACATAGTATTTTTATTTAACTTGTTTTTGTTAATTTCTGTTACTTCCGTTAAGTTCCTAACTGATTCCGTTAGTTTTGGACTAAACTGCATAATAGAGTTAACTTTTAGAGTCATTATGTCATTCTGTTATTTTCACCCGCGGGCGCCTCCCGTAATGGTCATGGGGCGCGCGCGCGTTTGGTCCAATAGGCCGGACTCGCGCGCTTCCCACTTTGACTGTTACGGATTGCATCCTTTTCCCTCCATTTTTAGAATCAAAAACATCTTTTTATTTCATGTCTTAATCTAGCATTAACCCCTTTTTATTTTGTAACCTCCCAATCCCATATTCTTAGCTTTTTCCCAAAAACTAAATATTTCTTTTGGTTGACCGACCACATTTTCCTCTCTTTTCTACCTATTTAAACCCCTCATTTTTACCTTAGAAAGGGACCTTGAACTTTGAACTTTCTCCCTACAAAAACTCTACACCATTCTTCCTAAACAAATTTCCCCAACAAGAGTTCTAGCAACTAAACTCTTCACAAATTTCTACACAACAATTTCTCTACAACAACTCTAAGTCAAAGTTTGAAGTCCTCTTTTCTAAAGGTACACTTCTTCTTCTTCTATTTTATATATGTCTTTTTAGATGTATGCAATCCCCATCAAATGGGACATGACCAAATGATCACTTTATTACATTAAAGTTGGTCAAGGTCACATCCCAACATTCCAATCTCTATTTCAATCATTAATCATTTCTTAATGTAATGGTTTAGCAATAATTCAACATGTAATTCTTAGCATAACTCAATAAAATCATTTAGCTTTCATTTTTTCCCTTTCTTCTCATTGTAAATTGTTAGCACTTTTTATTGAAGGACATTTAATATTAGAACACAAAAAGTAGCAAGACCCGCGTAAGCGGGGCGGAGTGGGTGTTTAAGTACTTCCCACTCCGTCACCTAACCCCCGAACCCTTCTCTCCCGAATCTCTGGTTTTCGTACAAAAATTGGCTTTCTTTAGGTTTTCTCGCGTTCCTCTAAAAACGTGGGTGGTGACTCTTAAAATCAAGTAGACATCCTAGGATAATTCACCGCTCTAGCCAAGCGGGGTTTTCCCAGGGTATCTACAGAGTGCCATAAAGTAAAACCCGAAGCCTAGCCACACATTGAACCTAATAAAGTCGAACAGAACCATTTTATATTTCTAGATAATTATACATCCAACAAAAGCATTGCATAGTATTCGAAAATATCTTTCCAACGATAGTTTACACGCCCAAAACGGAGTCTGGATGAAGAAGTTATGGCCTCCGGAAGATTGAACGTAAAACGGACAAACTGGGAAAAGAGGAGGGTGCGCACGCCTCCTTTAAAAAGGGTGTGCGCGCCTCCTTTGGACAGAATGTTGAGTTTTTGAAGCACAAGAGGGAGCGCACGCCTCCTTAAAAAGGGTGCGCGCGCCTCCTTGCCCGAATGAGCCAAATCTTGCAATTTTTCTGGGTTTTTGAACAAAGGTACCTACATACTAAGCCTAAGGTACAACTAGACCAAACATACTACAAACCCAGCAGTACCAAATGAATTCAACAACCTAAAGATCAACTCTTCAACACATTATTTAACTCAACAACACAATACTACCAAGTAGTTACCAAAACATCACAACAACATCATAACCAACATGCAGCAACAAAAATTATCACCAAGAATTTACATAAACAATCCTAAAGGGAAAAAGGGGTAGTAACTTACTTTCTTCAAGCTAGATGTTGAAGAAGATGAATCTTTGCTTGGCTACAATTGATCTACTCTTCACAAGGAACCACTAGATGCAATTATTTCTTGAATTGGAGGATGAATTGAAGGGAATGGTGGAGGAACTTCTTCCTCTTCCAAATTTAAGGTTGATGAAATAAAGAATGAATTGGGTAGATAATATCTCCACAACACAAGGAACACTTTGATGAAGTCAATTTGAGAAATGGTGAAGAATTGAGATGTGAATTTAAAGGTCAAATGAAGAAGACTTTCTTTCTCTCAAGCTCTTTTCTCTAGGTTGAAGATGAAGTATGAAGGTGAATGAAGATGATGGGAGAAAGGTTAGGCAACATTTGGATAAAAATAATAATCATGTAATGTAATAAGAAGATGTCTTTGACTAGTCTTTAAAGATTGGTCCCAAAACATCTTAATTTGCACAAAAGACTCTCCACTAAGATAAAATAATTAACACATAGTGTCAATTAAATAATGCTAAGCAATAATTTATACAACACATAATATCAAGTAGCATAATAATAGTATGCAAGACAATATAAAATGCACACATACTAAATTTAAGTTGGCGACTGATTTGATTTTAAACTCATTACCTAAAACTTATAATCAGTTCATCATGAACTATAATATGCATGGTATGACTAAGTCTATGTCTGAGTTGCATGGGATGCTAAAGACAGCAGAAAAGAAAATCATTAAGGAAGTCTCTCCTGTGCTCATGGTTTCAAAAGAAGGAAAGGGCTCTAAGGCCAAAGGAAAGGGGAAGGCAAAAGTTATCAAACCCAAAATAAGCAAGGCAAATGTTGCCAATGTTGTGGTGGCTAAACCAAACTCCCAAAAGGATGCAATCTGTTTCCACTGCAAAGAGATTGGTTATTGGAAACGCAATTGTAAAGCTTACATGGAAGAAAAGAAGAAGATGGGCAATGCGATTTCTTCTACTTCAGGTATCTATGTTATAGATATACTCCTTTCTACTTCTAGTTCCTGGGTATTAGATACTGGATGTGGATCTCACATTTTTCTAAATGTGCAAGCACTAAGGAATAGGAGGTTACTTAAAGATGGCGAGGTTGACCTACGCGTGGGGAATGGAGCAAGAGTTACTGCATTAGACGTAGGAACCTATGATGTCATTTTACCTAGTGGTTTAATTCTTGTTTTGAACAATTGTTACTACATTCCGGATTTGAGTAGAAATATTATTTCAATTTCTTGTTTGGATAATGAAGGTTTTAAATTTCTTATTGATAATAAGAAGTTTTCTATTTATTTAAATGATATGCTTTATTGTATTGCATATTCATTTAATGGCCTTTATATCCTTGATGTTGAGAATGGAAATAATAATGATATCTATAATGTAAATAAGAAATCCAAACCTAATGATGTAAATCACACATATTTGTGGCATTGCTGTCTTGGTCATATTAATGAGAAGTGTATCTCAAAGCTCCATGGGGACGGACATTTAGATTCACATGATTTTGAATCATATGAAACTTGTGAGTCTTGTTTACTTGGAATGATGTCTAAGGCACCGTTTACTAAGAGTAGTGAAAGGGCAAGTGATCTATTGGGACTCATACATATTGATGTGTGTGGAATGTTAACTAGCAATGCTAGGGGAGGATATCAATACTTCATAACATTCACTGATGATTTTAGTAGATATCGCTATGTCTACTTGATGAAAAACAAAAAGTGAATCTTTTTAGATATATAGAATATTTCAAAATGAAGTACAAAATCAACTTGGCAAAACTATTAAAGCACTTCGATCAGATCGTGGTGGAAAATATTTAAGCCAAGAATTTGACAATCATCTTAAAGATTGTGGAATTGTTTCACAATTAACTCCACCTAGAACTCCACAATGGAATGGTGTGTTTGAGCGGACAAATAAGACTTTATTAGATATGGTCCGCTCGATGATGAGTCAAGTTTATCTTCCTTTATCCTTTTGTGGACATGCATTAGAAACTGCTGCACTTACACTAAATAGAGTTCCAACTAAATCGGTTTAAAAGACTCCATATGAGATATGGACTGGAAGAAAACCTAGTTTATCTTTCATGAGAATTTGGGGTTGTGGGGCTTATGTTAAGAGACTTGTCTCTGATAAAATTTCACCAAAATATGACAAATGTATTTTCGTTGGTTACCCTAAGGAAACTAAGGGATATTACTTTTACAACAGCGCGGAAAACAAAGTGTTTGTTGCCCGTCATGGTACCTTTCTAGAGAAAGAGTTTCTCTCCAAAGGAATTAGTGGGAGTAAAATTAATCTCGAAAAGGTTCGAGAACCTCAAAATAACATAGAACCGATGGTTGGATCTGAACAAGTTTCACAAGGAGTTGTGGAACTTATTCAGAATACTCAAGTTCCTCGCAGAACTGGTAGGGTGCGATCCGAACTTGAGAGATATGGATTTCTCATGATGGATAGCAATGAAGTAGAAGTCATTGATAATGATGAACCTACTTCCAATTAAGAAGCGATATCCGCTCCTGATTTAGATAAATGGCTTGAAGCGATGGAATCTGAAATCAAGTCCATGTATGATAATCAAGTTTGGAACTTGATAGATGCACCCAAAGGTGTAAAACCATAGGATGCAAATGGGTTTTCAAAAGGATAACTGACATGGATGGAAAGGTGCATACTTATAAAGCTAGACTTGTAGCGAAAGGCTATAGGCAGATTTATGGTATTGACTATGATGAAACATTTTCACCCGTAGCAATGATCAAGTCAATAAAAATTTTAATTACCATAGCCGCATATTTTGACTATGTGATATGGCAAATGGATGTCAAAACAGCGTTCCTGTAAGTACCCCATTCTGAATTAAAACAAACTTAGAGAAGTTCTTAGTACTATTTGAGGATAAACCTGATAGGCTAGGACCTCGGTAGGATAAACCAAAAACCTTAGGACTGTTCTGGAATAAAAAGTATAAAGTTCCAGATATCGCCAAGATAAACCGTACGGATGGTTTAGCCCTGAGGAGTCACCAGTCGTACGTATGGTTTAGGACCTCCAGGTCCTGTCGCGACCCCGGGACCGCGATCTGGACGTCGACTCTAAAACCAAAACTATGAAATACCAAGGTTAAAAATTTCATTTGATACCAAAACGTAATAATCCAAAGTTTTACAAAACCAAGTTTGATAAAGACTAAATACAACTATCATAAACTTCCACAAGTTTATGCCCAACAAAATAAAAATACATAAATCCTAATGACGTCAATGTTTGGTACAAATATCCCAAAAGGTTACACATTTATATAATGTAAACCAACCTATACAACTTTCCCCAAAAGAATGTATCCACACTCGACGTCCTCTTTCTCGTGATCAGCGAGACTATTCCTTAGCACCTGGGGGGGGGGTTAAGGAAAAACAAAGATAAAAAGAAAGGGGGTGAGATAAATCTCAATAAGTTACTAATGCAACTACATGACATGCTATGATGCAATATACAATAAGCAATAATAAATATCACATAGCATATAGCATTTATCACATAACAGATAGCAGCGGAAATAAACACATAACAAAGGATATAGCCAAGGTTTTCCAAACTGGTACATCCAAATAAAGGATCGCTGCGCAGCTTCAATAATCAACCAATCATCATCTTCATAAGGGCATGAAAGCCGAAAAGAAACCCCGGTACCGGAACCAATAACATAAAGGTGTCACAAAGGACAAGGACCATGACACAAAGTCATGCCCGCTAGCCAGATACATTCACAAAGGAACGCTGACTTATCCTTTCCAAGGCCAATCTGGAGAAGGGGTATAGTAAGGGCAAAACAATGGTCAACATTATAATGGACTTGGCTTTGCCATTATAATCCTTCCCATCGCCCGATGCAACAAATATGCCAGCTGGGCTTCCAATTAAATGCTAAGTAATAATATTTTAGCATGAATAAACACCTTAAGGTTCCAAAGTAGGGAACCATGCCAAATAGTCACCAAGAAGATGAAACGAACCAACAATGCACAATAAAGGTGCTCAAAAGTCCAAATTAACAATTAATGAATTTCAAACACAACCTTGATCACAAAGGACCCAATCTCATCACTAAGGTGTACTACAATGTTCACTAAGGTCAACTAGAAGGACACCCAAGACTTAGACCAACGCACGTTCTTCAATTACACAATTTAACAAAATGTAAAGTTTCAGGGGTTCTGTGCGGCCGCCCAAAGTGGGTTGTGCGGTCGCCCAAAAAGTCTCAAAACAAGAACAAAATCTTTCAGAAAGATGCGCGGCCGCCCAGGAAGTTTTGTGCGGTCGCACAATGCTCTGGATTTCCAGAAATCGGGAAGAACAACATGGGTTCTTCCATTTTCAAACCCAAAACACATTCAACCAAAATACAACATTCCAACTCATATGCTAAAGTGCCAAAACAACTTATAAGTCTAAAAAGACTCCTAAAACAACATTTAACAACCGAAATCAAGAATCAAATCCAACATTCAAGATTTCACCATTTTTGATCAAAAACCCAAATAAATTCCAAACAAATTCAAAACTCATCCAAACTTCAAATGGAATACATCAAACAATATCTAAGCATGATATGAACATTTTAGCATTAAAATGGGGGAAAAGCAACTTACTTGCAAATTCTCAAAGTTGATGGATTTCGATTCTTTTTGGCTTCCTACGATCCTATCGACGATCTAAACATGATTCACGTTTTAAGAAATGAATAATAATGAGAGGAAGAAGGAGTAAAAGAAGAGAGAAGGAAAGAGAAGAAATGCTTACCAAAGCTAGAGAGAGGGAGGGAGTTGTCTGGGAGAGGAATGGAGAGAGTGAGGGAGAAGGTGAGGGAGGAGGGGGAAGTAGGGAAATTATTTCAAAATGTTGCACTTAGGCCCCCTCCACTACACTACACATAAGCACTACACTCCCTACTAACAATTTAGACCCAACACTACCACACTAGCCCAAATAACTCGAATACAAAGCTAGGCATAAATATTATAACACATAAAATGCACACAAAATTATTTAAATAATTAATAATTTAAGTAAAATAATTAAGCAAATAATTAAATAAAAATCATTTAATTACTAATAAAATAGAGCCTATATTTCGGGTCGTGACAGGTCCCTATAAAGTAAAGCCCTTGCTGATCATTTTAAGGGGGAAGAAATAGTTGAGGATCGGAAAACTCTATCCAAATTACAGCAGAAATATAAACACCATAAAAAAACTTGAGTGAAAAGAGAGAGGAAGATAGGCCAAAACCAAGATAGGTGAGGCCTCCTTCTCCCCATCTTCTCTCCATCTCATACCTCTTTTATTATCTTGGCTCAAAAGCCATGTTCATCAACCTTCTTCAATTTTCTCCAATGATTGCCTTGATTATCTCCAAAACCCTTGTTTTTGGAATCCAAATTGATGATCAAGAGCATAGGAATGTTGTTATCCTTGTTTATGTATCATACAATAAACTGAAAAGGTCACATTTCTGTCCAGTTTTAGCAGACTACTCTGTTTCTGCCTGAAACTAGACTATTTCTGATAAATCTGTAAAACCCCAGGACGACCCTAACCATCCGTACAGATGGTTTGTCCAAGGGATGTTTCTTCTGTTTAAACCTGATTTTTTTCAAGATCTTTACAAATAAACCATTTTCTGTTAATTTTCCAACAGTTTCTGTTAAAAAGACAGTTTCTCCCATTTTCAAAATACACACACACACACTTTCACATTTTGGTCAACAAACATAGGGAGACCCGGATTTTCGAGGCGGATTGGGTGAACTATGCTCTTCCCAAGACGTAACCTAACCTCCGAACTCATTTTCTCTAACCATTTTCGTTAAATTGGGTTTAAAATTAATTTAACGTGGCGACTCCGTTAACTTTTAAAATAAAGTTCCATGTTTGATCCCTCGCGCCTCCACGCGGGTATCTTAAAGTGGCGACTCAACTGGGGAAATAGGTGTTTCTGAACTTCTTTTTAGAAGATTCGGGGATATCCTTGTGTGGGTCAAACTCCCATCCCCATTTGTTGACTTTATGTGCATATTTTGTGTGTTTTATGTTTCTGTTTTGATTTCTGGAAATGAGACTGTTCTTGGAACACCATAAACTGGGGCTAGATGGATCAGAAACTGGAAAATTGCAAAAAATAATGGACCTCCTGAACCAGCCGTACGGATGGCATGGCTGGGCCCACATAATGTTTCAAATTTGACATTTCTTGCAGAGCAGAAACATTCTGATGGTCCCCTTGCTTCTGCTTGTCCAGGTCCCAAAATTTATAGCCTCTATTTGTGCACATAAGCCTTTGTTTTCTTGGCTAAACTTGTTTTTCAAAGCTTTGGTTATGCACAAATTTTTGACGTAAAATTTTGGCTTCCAAATCCTTATGGTGCATAACCTTTTTCATAACATTTTGGTTTTTAAAACCTTTGATTGTGCACAATCCTTTTTTTGTAAATTGATTTCCAAAAAACCTTGTTCTTATTGTAAAATTTAGGTTTTTAAACTCTTTGATTGTGCACAATTTTCATCTACCATGTTTAATTTTCAAAGATCTTTACTTGTTTATAGTCTTGCTTGCTATTTGTACAAATTACTTGATCATATCTTGTTCATTATTTGTCCATACTCATGCTCATGATATTAAAACAAATCAAAAATTCCTATTTTGACTCAAAAGGGAATATAGAAGACATCACACAACGCGCAATTGACCTTGTGCACGTCTCAATAACCCTCAAACCCGGAATGGATGCCAGAGGCAACTTGATTGGTGCTCTTGTGCCCTTCTCGTACGCATGGGTCCATTCCACCTCCCCATCCGAGCACGAGTCAACCACACTTGTCCATGACACACATTTACCGTGACTTGGTTGGTTTTTGGTTTAGCCCATGTCACCATATCTTCAATATACTCCCTCTGTTCCAGGTAAGTTGCAACAATTTGACTTTTTATGGTCAACATACATTAACTTTGACCAAGCATTGGTGTCAAACTAATGATCACAATGAAATTTTCAAAAAATGTTATTGATAAATCACTTAATTATTTGTCAATAACATTTTTTAGAATTTCATTACAATGATTATATCGACATCAATGTTTGGTCAAAGTTCAATTATGTTGACAAAAAAAGTCAAATTGTTGCAACTTACCTGGAACAGAGGGAGTATGTCCAAAGTTAATTATCCTCGAAATTAATGCCCAAAGTTCACGACTCCTTGCGAAAGAAAGTGTGACCAAGGTCGTCGTTGACCCGGTCTTTGACTTTTGCGTTAATTTTGACCATAATTAACTTAAGTCATTTATTGAAAATGAGATGGCACCGTGTCATTATGTTTTGATGTCTAACCCATTCTAATTATCCTTAAGCCTAGGATTAAGGTTTAAGATCCCTAATGAAAATGAGTTCATCTTGACCTTAACCGGGGCTTAATTATAATAAGGATCGCTTATACATTAAAACCCTATGATGACCTAGACCCTAGGATCATTTCCCCCTTCAATCGAATGAAGCCGCTTTTCCCTTAGGACCGAGAATAGTTGCGAAAAAGAAGAGAAATCTTTTCCAACCATTTAGGACCAAATCAAGAAAACTTTTTATG
Organism: Campanula takesimana; assembly: GCA_026119855.1. Taxonomy (NCBI): domain Eukaryota; kingdom Viridiplantae; phylum Streptophyta; class Magnoliopsida; order Asterales; family Campanulaceae; genus Campanula; species Campanula takesimana. The sequence continues at coordinate 548,061 of JAOWBW010000805.1, read as the reverse complement.
TAAACTTGAATGTATAAATTATTTCACATCGCATGAATTTGCCCCGTTATCCTCCAAGATCTCCGTTAAGCCCCTAGGATTAGTCTCCTAGGTCTCCATTAAATCAAGGAGTTACCCTCCAAGTTTCCCGTTAAATCCCTAGGAATAGTCCCCTAGGTCCCCGTTAAGATTCCCGTCAAATACCTAGGAATAGTCCCCGTTAAGATTCCTTTTAAATCCTTAGGAATAGTCCCCTAGGAAGTCAGTCAATTCCTTGGATGAATCCCCGTTATCCTCCAAGAAGCCAGTCAAGTCCATGGATGGATCCCTGTTATCCTCCAAGAAGTCATTCAAGTCCGTGGATGGATCCCTGTTATCCTCCAAGAAGTTAGTCAAGTCCGTTGATGGATCCCTGTTATCCTCCAAGAAGTCAGTCGAGTCCTTGGATGGATCCCCGTTATCCTCCAGGAAGTCAGTCAAGTCCGTGGATGGATCCCCGTTATCCTCCAAGAAGTCAGTCAAGTCCTTGGATAGATCCCCGTTATCCTCCAAAGTGTCCGTTAAAATTATGTTCCAAAAAATATATATAAGAAAGGAAATAAAAATGCTTAGGGTGACTCTTTTCCTCCTTCCTTAAGCCGTCATGTGATGACCAATTTTGCGCCCCTCGTGGAATCTTGTTCCCGTTAGTGTCGTCGCGTGACCATTCCCCCTTCGAGTCTAGGCGTCATGCCATCACATGGTAATATACCTTGGTCAAGCATTGACCTCCTCGATTTGCACCACCATCTGGTGACCATTTCGATTGTCCCGATCGCACTTGTGGCTCGGACTAGTGTGAGTACCATTTAGTCTCAAACCAGTAATGTCTTGTTCCATATCATCCTGACTATGTTCCGGCAAGCCAATAAGGCTCCTTGTCCCCGTAACCTTTATGTTAGGTCCATCAAAGCCATTTCCCGTCATCCTAGAAAGTTTGTTTGGAATGTGAGTCGCCACTATAAGATACCCGCGGGAAAACGAAGAAGTTCCCTCGAGAATCAAACACGGCACTTTATGTTCAAGAAACGGAGTCGCCACGTTAATTTAATTTTAAGCCCAAATTTAACAGAAAAGGTTAGAGAAGTGAGTTCAGAGGTCAGGTTACGTCTTGGGAAGAACTTATCGCAGTTCACCCAATCCACCTTGGAAAACCAAGTCTCCCTAGTTTGTTGAACAAAATGTGCAAGTGTATGTGTGTATGTGTATTTTCGAAAAGGGAGAAACTGACTTAACAGAAAACAATTTAAGATTTAACGAAAAGGGGTTTATTTGCAAAACTTTTTAACAAAATGGGGAAAAACTGGAAAAACAATTCCCTGGACAAACCATCCGTACGGCTGAGGATGGTTGTCCTGGGAATTTTACAGACTTATCAGAAAGCACTCCAGTTCAGGCAGAAATAGGGCATCTTGCTGAAACTGGACAGATAATGATCTTTTCAGTTTATTTTGGTGGTACCAAAACATGCATAACATCATCCCTATGCCTTTGACAATTAATTAGACACCAAAACACAAGGCTTTTGGGCATGATCAAGGCAATAATATGGGAAGTAAATACAAAGTTGATGAACATGGCTTTGAGCCAAAATAACCATTAGGAGGGTTAAAGATTGAGACTTTAACCTCCCCAATGGTTGATTCATCTAATAAAAAGCTATGAGGCATCAAAAATCAACCTTTGGATGTATAAAGATTGAATATTTATCATCCAAAGGGACATTATTAAGGCTTTGATCAAAGTTTGGATGGTAAAGATTAGGACTTTACCACCCAAACTTGATCATCTCAACAATAAACATGAACATCATAAATATACAAGGGCTTTGTTCAAGATGTGCAATGGATCACCAAGCCAAAAGTAAAGACATAGAATTAAATGACATAAATGTAGATTAACATGAAAGTAAATGTCATAAAGTAAATTTCATTTATCATAACAAGCCTTGATCATTTTTTATTTTAACCCTTGTTTATACATAAGGTATGAGGGCACCATGCATCATTTCAAAGACTTGGTTCCAATTTATAAGACTTGCATGAAATATAATGACATTAAAGTAAGATGATCAACCAAACAAGTAAATAATGGTGTAACAAGGTAAATAAAAGGGTGAAGAGGAGATGGGGGAGAAGGAGGCCTCACCAATGTTTGATTCTAGCCAATCTTCCTCTCTTTCACTCAATTTGACAATGTTTTGTGTTTCTGCTCTCACTCCAGCAGAGTTTATGCTCTCAAACTAATATTTCTCCCCCCTGTAATTCATAAACGGTCTTAATTTATAGGGACTGAAGGCACCCAAACCAGCCGTACGGCTGGGCCCTTCTAGTACCCATACCATCCGTACGGCTCCGCTTGGCGAGCTTCTAGATTTTTCTAAGTTTAATTCCAGAACAGTCCTAAGGTTCTTGGTTTATCCTAGTGAGGTCCCAGCCTATCAGTTTATCCCTGAATGGTGCTAATAATTCCTCTAAGTTGTTTTAAGTTTAGATTGGGGTACTTACAGAGCCCCTCGGCAACGTCGCTTTAAGAAAGCGGGGTTGTCGACCTAAAAATCATCCCAATCTGTCTATGATGGGAAGACAGTCTGACCAATTTGGTTACATGGCTGGACCTAAGGGTATAGGATTCCTACATATCCCGTTTGCGGGGAATCAAGCCTAACGTAGTTTGAGGGGTGAGAGATTTTAAGGCTACTCAAACCTAAGGGTGACCATTAAGGTCGGGTGAGGAACTTAGCGTCTCAAACTAGGGGAGACCATTAAGGTCAGGTGAGGAAATTGGCTTCTCAAACCTAAGGGTGACCATTAAGGTCGGGTGAGGAACTTGGCGTCTCAAACCTAAGGGTGACCATTAAGGTCGAGCGAGGAACTTGGCATCTCAAACCACCTAAGGGATCTTGATGGTAGCCTTACCGAAAGGGGGATATCTTTCATCCTCTCCTAAAGCATAGGGGAATATCTGTCATTCTCTCCTAAAAATGGTTTTGGTAGGTAGACATGTTTCGTCCTCTCCTAAAACGTAGGGGGATATCTTTCATTCTCTCTTAGAGGCGGACCTGACTCTCATTTGGTTAAAGTCGGGACTTGGTCAACTCGAATCTACGGGGAGGGTTGACTAAAGTATGGTCTTATGTCACATTTGGACTGCCGGAGACAAAGGTTTTATATAAGAATGACCACTTTGGGTCAAGGCTTGGGTCAACTCCGTCTTTGGGTAGTTTGACGGGAAAATTGGTCGTACGTCTGACTAAGGACTGCCGGGGCATTCGGGCTTGACTCTCCTTTGGTCAAAATCGGGATTTGGTCAACTCGGCTCTATGGGGAGGGTTAACTTAAAGGATGGACTTGACTTGTCATGACCCGAAATCTAGGCTCTATTTTATTAGTAATTAAATAATTATTATTTAATTATTTGCTTATTTATTTATTTAAATTATTATTTATTTAAATAATTATGTGTGCAATTTATGTGTTATAATAATTATGCCTAACATTTTGTTTGGGTCATTTGGGTTAGTGTGGTATTATTGGGTCTTAATTGTTAGTAGGGAGTGTAGTATTTGTGTGTAGTGTAGTGGAGGGGGCCTAAGTGTAATCTTTTAAATCATTCCCTACTCCCTCCCTACTCCTTCCCTCACCTCCCCCATCCTCACACTCCACCTCCACCCCATTTCCCAGCCATTTCTTTCTCTCTCTCCAAGAAGAAAAAGGGTAAGCTTTCTCTCTTCATCTCTCTTCATTTACTTCTTCTTCCTCTCATAATCTCTCATTTCTTAAAACATGAACCTTGTTTAGATCGTCGTTAGGATCGTGTAGAATAAAAAAGAATTGAATTCCGTCAACTTTGAGATTTATCAAGTAAGTTACTTTTCCCCCATTTTGATGCTAAAATGTTCATATCATGTTTAGATAACGTTTGATGTATGATATTTGAAGTTTGGTTGGGTTTTGAATTTGTTTGGAATTTATTTGGATTTTGGGTTAAAAATGGTGAAATCTTGAATGTTGGGTTTGATTCTTGATTTTGGGTGTTAAATGTTTTCGTAGGAGTCTTTTTAGACTTATTAGTTGTGTTGGTACATTAGTACGCTAGTTAGAAGGTTGAAATTTTGGTTGAATGTGTTTTGGGTTAAAATTTGGGAGAACCCAGTTGTTCTTCCCGAATTCCGGCAGGCCAGAGCTTTGTGCGACCGCCCAAAAATGTCTGGGCGACCGCACAACGATCTGAAAGCTTTTGGTCGTGTTTGAGGGTCTTTGTGGGCGACCGCACAGTCCCTGGTGGGCGGCCGCACAGTCCTCTGAAGGTTTTCATTTTGTTGGTTTGTGTGATTGAAGAATGCGTTTTGATCCAAATCTTGGGTGTCCTTCTAGTTGACCTTAGTGATCATTGTAGTACACTCTAGTGATAGAATTGGGTCCTTTGTGATTAAGTTTGTGTTGGAAATTAATTAAGTGTTAATTGTGATTATTGGAACACTTTAATTGTGCGTGATTGGTACATTTCACTTTCTTGGTGACTAATTGGTATGGTTCCCTACTTTGGAACCTTAAGTTGTTTATTCATGCTAAATTATTATTACTTATCATTTATTTGGAAGCCCAGCTGGCATATTTGTTGCATCGGGCGATGGGAAGGATTATAATGGCAAAGCCAAGTCCATTATAATGTTGACCATTGTTTTGCCCTTACTATACCCCTTCTCCAGATTGGCCTTGGAAAGGATAAGTTAGCGTTCCTTTGTGAATGTATCTAGCTAACGGGCATGACTTTGTGTCATGGTCCTTGTCCTTTGTGACACTTTTATGGTTATTGGTTCCGGTACCGGGCGTTTTCTCTTCGGCTTTCATGCTATTATGAAGATGATGATTGGTTGATTATTGAAGCTGCGCAGCGATCCTTTATTTGGATGTTCCGGTTTGGAAAACCTTGGCTATATCCTTTGTTATGTGTTTATTTCCGCTGCTATCTGATATGTGATAATTGCTATGTGCTACGTGATATTTATTATTGCTTATTGCTTCTTGCATCATAGCATGTCATGTAGTTGCATTAGTAACTTATTGAGATTTATCTCACCCCCCTTTCTTTTTATCTTTGTTTTTCCTTAACCCCCCCCCCCAGGTGCTAAGGATTAGTCTCGCTGATCACGAGAAAGAGGACGTCGAGTGTGGATCCATTCTTTTGGGGAAGGTTGTTATAGGTTGGTTTACATTATGTAAATGTGTAACCATTTTGGGATAGTTGTACCAAACATTGACGTCATTAAGAATTGTATATTTGTATTTTGTTGGGCATAAACTTGTGGAAGTTTATGATAGTTGTAATTGGTTTTTATCAAACTTGGTTTTGTAAAACTTTGGATCATCACCTTTTGGTATCAAATGAAATTTTTAACTCTGGTATTTCTCAGTTTTGGTTTTTGAGTCGACGTCCAGATCGCGGTCTCGAGCCCGCGGGGTTCGGGGTCGTGACAGTTGGTATCAGAGCCTGGTTTTAGCTCTAAGTATAAGTCTAGGTGGATTAGTTTGACCTAGGTGGGTAGTAGTGTGCGGAGTGATTAACGGTTGATGTCTTATGCAGGTAATTACTCGAAATGTCTGGAAGAAGAAATAGAGGAGGTACTAGTGGGGCACAGAATCAGAATGATACAAGGGAAGAAGCACGTGCTATGTTTCAAGGCATGTTCGAGGCGGCCATGAACGCCATACATGATCAAGGTCCGAGGGTAGAACAAGCACCACCCCGCTACGGATTGGAGCAATTTCTGAAGTTGAAACCGGTTGAATTCAATGGGGAACCCGATGTAAGGAAAGCTGAGTTGTGGATTGAGTCTATGGAGAAGATTTATGATGTGTTTGGGTGCACGGATGAGGACAAGGTCCGGTTCGCGGCTTACAAGCTTGTGGGAGCCGCCGAGCATTGGTGGAAGGGTGTTAAAGCTACTTGGGATGATACTCACACGGTGTATGCGTGGGAGTTGTTTGTGCGCAAATTCAAGGAGCATTTCATTCCGGTTGTTGATCAAAACCGAAAGGAGATCGAGCTACTCAACCTGGAGCAAGGTGTGTTGTCTATAGCACAATACTCGGCTAAGTTCATAGAATTAGCCCGGTATTGCGACTATTTAGTGAGGACCGAGGAACAAAAGGCTATGAGATTCATTCGGGGATTGAAGACCTCCATCCGTACTCAACTTATTGCTCAACGGATTGTGACATTCCAAGATGCGGTGGACCGAGCCTATTTGATAGAGCAAGATATTGGGGAACATAAGAGGAAGACCGAGGTGGCTAACCCGGGTAAGCAAGGAGCGCAGAGCAAGTCACAACCAAGGATTGATAATCGAGGTAACTTTGGGGGACAATCTCAGTTTAAGGGGCAAATCACACCGAGGAATCCGGGTACTACTCCGGGGATTCAGAATAGGAAGCCTTGTACCTTTTGTCAAAAGGTAGGCCATGCGGAGGATAGGTGTTGGAAAAAGAAAGGCAAGTGTACCAATTGTGGTGAAATGGGGTACTTTACGAGAGATTGCACGAGGCACCGAGGACAGTCATCCGGGCTTGGGGTTGGTATTAATCAGGGTCAGAAAAGGGATGCCGCCGGGAAGCCCAAAGTTCAAGGGAAGGTTTATGCCATGAATCAACAACAAGCTACCGATGATCCATCCGTTATTGGAGGTATTGTTTATGTGTCTAATGTGAGCGCACGAGCGTTAGTAGATCCAGGATCATCTCATTCATACATTTCTGTGCAATTTGCTTCCATGTTAAATGCTGCATTCGAGTCTTTACCATACGTGCTAGAGGTGTCGACCCCTATAGGAGAACGCTTGATTTCTGATCGAGTCTTTCGTGCTTGTGATGTGGTTATTTGTGGTCGAGTCCTTTGTGCGGATTTGGTAGTTCTTCCTATCCAAGACTTTGATGTCATTTTGGGTATGGATTGGTTGAGCAAGTTTCATGCTTCTGTTGATTGCCGTAAGAAAACTGTTACTTTTTCTATTCCCGATGTGCCTAAATTTGTGTTTGAGGCTAGTCCTCTGAGTAGAAGGGTTCGCTTAATTTCTTATTTGAAAGCGAGAAAATTATTGCATAGTGGTTGTGAGGGATATTTGGCTAGTGTTCTTGATACTAGGAAAGAATCCCCTAGTTTTGATAGTGTTCGGGTAGTTCGGGAATTTCCCGATGTTTTCTCTACCGAGTATGATATGCCTCCCGATCGTGAGATTGAGTTTTGTATAGATCTTTTGCCGGGTACGGCTCCGATTTCGAAAGCACCTTATAGGTTAGCTCCCGCAGAGTTGAAGGAGCTAAAGGTTCAGTTGCAAGAGTTGCTTGATCGAGGGTTTATCCGCCCTAGTGTTTCCCCGTGGGGAGCACCGGTTTTATTCGTGCGGAAGAAAGATGGTTCGTTGAGATTGTGCATCGATTACCGGAAGTTGAATCAGGTTACGGTGAAGAATAAGTATCCTCTACCGCACATCGATGATTTATTTGATCAGCTTCAAGGGTCCGTGGTTTTCTCTAAACTTGATCTGAGGAGTGGGTACCATCAGTTGAAGGTTCGATCGGAGGATATTCCGAAGACTGCTTTTCGCACTCGTTACGGTCATTATGAGTTCTTGGTTATGCCGTTTGGGTTGACTAACGCGCCGGCCGTATTTATGGATTTGATGAACCGTGTTTTCCATCCTTATCTTGATTCTTTCGTGGTGGTTTTTATTGATGATAGACTCGTCTACTCTAAATCCCGAGAGGAGCACGAGCAGCACTTGAGGACAGTTTTATCCGTTCTTGCGAGGGAGAAATTATTTGCGAAGTTCAGTAAGTGCGAATTTTGGCTCGAGAAGGTGTCATTTCTGGGGCATGTGATTTCTAAAGATGGGATTTCAGTGGATCCTTCAAAGATTGAAGCCATAGTGGATTGGAAGAGACCCGAGTCAGTGATAGAGATTAGAAGCTTTCTTGGTTTAGCCGGTTATTACCGAAGATTTATTGAGGGGTTTTCGAGGATTGCTACTCCGATGACTCAGTTGACCCGAAAGAATGTCCCGTTTGTGTGGACCGAGAAATGTGACAAGAGTTTCGAGGAATTGAAGAAGAGGTTGACTACCGCACCGATCTTGACTTTGCCTAATGGGAGCGATGGCCTAGTGATTTACAGTGATGCTTCGAAAGAGGGTTTGGGTTGTGTGTTGATGCAGAATGGGAAAGTAATTGCTTATGCTTCGAGGAAGTTGACCCCTAGTGAGCAGAATTACCCGACTCATGATATGGAGTTAGCGGCTATTGTCTTTGCGTTGCACAAGTGGAAGCACTACCTTTATGGGGCGAAGTTTGAGATTTTTACCGATCACAAGAGTTTGAAGTACCTTTTCTCCCAGAAGGAATTGAACAACCGACAGCGCCGATGGATGGAATTGTTGAAGGATTTTGATTGTACGTCTTATCACCCGGGAAAGGCGAATGTGGTAGCCGATGCGATTAGTAGAAAAGCTTATGTGGCTTCGATGATGGTTCGAGAATGGAAAATGCTTGAGGATGTTCGAAATTGGTCTCCTCGTGAATCGAGACATGGGGCTATTTTTGCGAATATTAGGGTGTCTCCGACCCTAATTCAAAGAATAAAGGAAGCTCAGAAAGAGGATCCCGAGTTGGTGAAAATAATGGGTAAATTGAAGGAAAAGAACTTCGAGGATTTTTCATTGAGTTCGAGTGGAGTTTTGACTTTCTGTGGTCGTTTGTGTGTTCCGGATGTTGATGGAATTAAACAGAGAGTTCTTGATGAGGGTCACAAATCGAGGTATACTATTCATCCGGGTAGTACGAAGATGTATCAGGATTTGAAGCAGCAATTTTGGTGGATTAATATGAAAAGGGAAATAGCCGAGTATGTATCGAGTTGTTTAACGTGTCAGCAGGTCAAATCCGAGCATCAGAGACCCGCGGGATTACTTCAGCCGTTAGAGATTCCCGAGTGGAAATGGGAGCATGTGACTATGGATTTCGTTACGGGACTACCTCGTACCCGTAGGAAGTTTGACAGTGTTTGGGTAATAGTGGATAGATTGACTAAGAGTGACCATTTCTTGCCTATTGACATCAGGTATTCGATGGAGAAGCTTTCGACCCTTTATATTGATGAGATTGTTAGATTGCATGGGGTTCCGGTTAGTATTGTGTCAGATCGAGACCCGAGGTTTACTTCCAGATTTTGGAAGGCGTTTCAGGAAGCTTTGGGTACAGATTTGCGATTCAGTACAGCTTTTCATCCTCAGACCGATGGTCAATCCGAGAGGACTATTCAGATTTTGGAGGATATGTTGCGAGCTTGTTCGATAGACTTTTCTGATTCTTGGGATTCGCACCTACCGTTAGTGGAATTCTCTTACAACAACAGTTATCAGGCTAGTATCGAGATGGCACCGTTTGAGGCCTTGTATGGAAGAAAGTGTAGATCGCCTATTTGTTGGGATGAGGTTGGTGAAGCGAAGATTGTGGGTATTGATTTGCTTCGGGATTCGGTTGAGAAAGTCAAAGTTATCCGGGATAGATTGAGGACAGCCCAGAGTCGACATAAGAGCTATGCAGATAACCGAAGGCGAGATCTTAGTTTTCAAACCGGTGATTTGGTATTCTTGAAAGTGTCTCCGAAGGTGGGTATTCGTAGATTCGGGAAGAAGGGTAAATTGGCTCCGAGGTTTATTGGTCCGTTTGAGATTTTGGGAAAGGTTGGACTTCTAGCGTATCGTCTTGTATTACCGCCATCTTTGGACCGGTTGCACAACGTTTTCCGCGTTTCTATGCTTCGGAAGTATGTTCATGATCCATCTCACGTGTTACCGAGGATACCGGAGGATATTGACCCAGATATGTCTTATGAGGAACGACCGGTTCGGATCCTAGATTCTAAAGTTCAAGAGTTGAGGAACAAAAGCATTGCGTTGGTTCGAGTTCTTTGGAAGAATCATAACATCGAGGAGTCGACGTGGGAGCTCCGAGGTGAGATCGAGAGGAAATTTCCGTGGCTTTTTGTTTAAGGTAAGTCTCGTTAAAATTCGGGTCGAATTTTCTTTAAGGGGGAGTGAATGTCACGACCCAAAATCTAGGCTCTATTTTATTAGTAATTAAATAATTATTATTTAATTATTTGCTTATTTATTTATTTAAATTATTATTTATTTAAATAATTATGTGTGCAATTTATGTGTTATAATAATTATGCCTAACATTTTGTTTGGGTCATTTGGGTTAGTGTGGTATTATTGGGTCTTAATTGTTAGTAGGGAGTGTAGTATTTGTGTGTAGTGTAGTGGAGGGGGCCTAAGTGTAATCTTTTAATTCATTCCCTACTCCCTCCCTACTCCTTCCCTCACCTCCCCCATCCTCACACTCCACCTCCACCCCATTTCCCAGCCATTTCTTTCTCTCTCTCCAAGAAGAAAAAGGGTAAGCTTTCTCTCTTCATCTCTCTTCATTTACTTCTTCTTCCTCTCATAATCTCTCATTTCTTAAAACATGAACCTTGTTTAGATCGTCGTTAGGATCGCGTAGAATAAAAAAAAATTGAATTCCGTCAACTTTGAGATTTATCAAGTAAGTTACTTTTCCCCCATTTTGATGCTAAAATGTTCATATCATGTTTAGATAACGTTTGATGTATGATATTTGAAGTTTGGTTGGGTTTTGAATTTGTTTGGAATTTATTTGGATTTTGGGTTAAAAATGGTGAAATCTTGAATGTTGGGTTTGATTCTTGATTTTGGGTGTTAAATGTTGTCGTAGGAGTCTTTTTAGACTTATTAGTTGTGTTGGTACATTAGTACGCTAGTTAGAAGGTTGAAATTTTGGTTGAATGTGTTTTGGGTTAAAATTTGGGAGAACCCAGTTGTTCTTCCCGAATTCCGGCAGGCCAGAGCTTTGTGCGACCGCCCAAAAATGTCTGGGCGACCGCACAACTATCTGAAAGCTTTTGGTCGTGTTTGAGGGTCTTTGTGGGCGACCGTACAGTCCCTGGTGGGCGGCCGCACAGTCCTCTGAAGGTTTTCATTTTGTTGGTTTGTGTGATTGAAGAATGCGTTTTGATCCAAATCTTGGGTGTCCTTCTAGTTGACCTTAGTGATCATTGTAGTACACTCTAGTGATAGAATTGGGTCCTTTGTGATTAAGTTTGTGTTGGAAATTAATTAAGTGTTAATTGTGATTATTGGAACACTTTAATTGTGCGTGATTGGTACATTTCACTTTCTTGGTGACTAATTGGTATGGTTCCCTACTTTGGAACCTTAAGTTGTTTATTCATGCTAAATTATTATTACTTAGCATTTATTTGGAAGCCCAGCTGGCATATTTGTTGCATCGGGCGATGGGAAGGATTATAATGGCAAAGCCAAGTCCATTATAATGTTGACCATTGTTTTGCCCTTACTATACCCCTTCTCCAGATTGGCCTTGGAAAGGATAAGTTAGCGTTCCTTTGTGAATGTATCTAGCTAACGGGCATGACTTTGTGTTATGGTCCTTGTCCTTTGTGACACTTTTATGGTTATTGGTTCCGGTACCGGGGGTTTTCTCTTCGGCTTTCATGCTATTATGAAGATGATGATTGGTTGATTATTGAAGCTGCGCAGCGATCCTTTATTTGGATGTTCCGGTTTGGAAAACCTTGGCTATATCCTTTGTTATGTGTTTATTTCCGCTGCTATCTGATATGTGATAATTGCTATGTGCTACGTGATATTTATTATTGCTTATTGCTTCTTGCATCATAGCATGTTATGTATTTGCATTAGTAACTTATTGAGATTTATCTCACCCCCCCTTTCTTTTTATCTTTGTTTTTCCTTAACCCACCCAGGTGCTAAGGATTAGTCTCGCTGATCACGAGAAAGAGGACGTCGAGTGTGGATCCATTCTTTTGGGGAAGGTTGTTATAGGTTGGTTTACATTATGTAAATGTGTAACCATTTTGGGATAGTTGTACCAAACATTGACGTCATTAAGAATTGTATATTTGTATTTTGTTGGGCATAAACTTGTGGAAGTTTATGATAGTTGTAATTGGTTTTTATCAAACTTGGTTTTGTAAAACTTTGGATCATCACCTTTTGGTATCAAATGAAATTTTTAACTCTGGTATTTCTCAGTTTTGGTTTTAGAGTCGACGTCCAGATCGCGGTCTCGGGCCCGCGGGGTTCGGGGTCGCGACATGACTCTCATCTGGCCACAGTCAGGATTTGGACTTGACTCTCATCTGGTCAACATTGTGGACTTGGTCAACTCGACTCTATGGGGAGGGTTGACTAAAAGATGAACTTGACTCTCATCTGGCCACAGTTAGGATTTGGACTTGACTTTCATCTGGCCACAGTCGGGATTTGGACTTGACTCTCATTTGGTCAACATTGGAGACTTGGTCATGTCGACTCTACTGGGAGGGTTGACTAAAAGATGGACTTGACTCTCATTTGGCCACAGTCGGGATTTGGACTTGACTTTTATTTGGTCAACATTGGGGACTTGGTCAACTCGAATCTATGGGGAGGGTTGACTAAAAGATGGACTTGACTCTCATCTGGCCATAGTCGGGATTTGGACTTGACTCTCATTTGGTTAATGTCGGGGACCCTTCTTTTTCTAAGGCAAATGGGCTTACGTCAAAGACCGCCTAGACCTTTTCTCAAATATTCAATGGGCTTATGTCAGAGACCGCCTAGGCTTTTCTGCACAAATCTTTTACTCAAACCAATGGGGTTACGTCACATGGCGACCGCCTAGGCTGTTTCGCAATTTTCAATGGGAGGTTTTGAACATCTCTCAAAAGAGGGGACCTAAGTTCTAATTTAGAAACCAAAGGAATATGATTCAAGGCACCAGGGGACGAATTGTAAATTTTGGGCTGGAGATTTTCTCGCCCAAACCATCCGTATGGTTGGTCGGTCGTCTCCCTTTTTTCAAAACACGGTAGCCTTACGGCTGCTCTTTCATTGGTGCAAAAATAGGCGAGATAAAAGAGAGAGATCGCGAGGGAAACTTCAAATTTCTTCCCTAAATTGCTTAAAGATCACCCATGGCGGGACGGGCACACGCGGGTTACCCTAGAGGGGCGGACAAAAGGCTCGACATGGTTCAGAATTTTCGCGGCTACACCGTTGATCTCATGGATGCAGGAGCAGGCTTTTACAAGTCTCCTACTGTGCATTTCTGTCACGAGGGAGGAGTGAGCATTCTTAAGCTTTTCTCTTTTCAATTTGTGTCAATTTGGTGCATTTCCTAAACCTAGGGTTCACGTTTATGCGAATTGGGATTTTATGCTTCTTGTGTCATTTTTCGAAATTGGTTTAATTTTCATGAAATTGGAGTCACAAGGATCATGGGCATGTGTTTATTTTTTTCAATCGGACATGCCTAGCTACGCTTGAGGAAATTAAAGTGTGTAATGTTAAGTTTGTGCATAAAGTGCTTGTACCATGGGTCTGACTAGCTATTTGACACATTCTTGGGCATTTGTTACCTATGTACACATTTGCCACTAAAAGTTCTTATTTATTTCCCATAAAAAGGTTGACCCTAAATGGGGGTGGATTTAGATTTTTCAAAATGACCCTCAAATGTCTATGCAATTTGAAAGGGGACGGAACATATTTTCAAAATGGCCCTCAAATGTCTATGCAATTTTAAAGGTGACGGAACATATTTTTCAAAATGGCCCTAAAATGTCTATGCAATTTGAAAGGAGACGGAACATATTTTCAAATGACCCTCAAATGTCTATGCAATTTGAAAGGGGACGGAACATATTTTTCAAAATGGCCCTCAAATGTCTATGAATTTGAAAGGGGACGGAACATATTTTTCAAAATGGCCCTCAAATGTCTATGCAATTTGAAAGGGGACGGAACATATTTTTCAAAATGTCTATGCAATTTAAAAGGGGACGGATTCGCACTTGTTTAGCATTTTTAATTTATGGTTTGCATTCATCATGCACATTGGTATTTTAAAATGAGTTATTCATACCTTTGCTGTGTTTACCCGCAGGGCAAGGATGTCAAATCTTGGGGGTCTCCGGATGCTTGCTTCTCCTTGTGGCAGGCTATGCCGGAGTCCATCGATGGTGGGCCTGGCCCGAGGGAGTGGGTAGAGCGCACTGACTTGGTACCCTTTATCGAGGGTTTGGGTACGTTGGTGGAGACCAACAGGAGCATGGGGTTTCTTAATTCCCTTTCTGAGTATTGGTGGGACTCGACCCACACATTTCATCTGAGCTGGGGGGAGGTGACTGTGACTCCCGTCGATTTCTCAGCGATCACCGGGCCATCTTTTGAAGGGCATCCGGTTTTTTGGAGGGATATGATCCCTACTGAGGAGATTAGGGCACTCATCGGCTTCTCGGGCCCTACCAAGGGTTTAGGCATCTTGGTTCAGAGTGTGGAGAGGGCCATCCGGGCCAACTATTTGGAGTACCTGGCCAGCAGGATGACTGTCACGACCCGAAAACCCGCGTCTATTTATTTATGGCTTATTTATTTATTTAAATTATTTAAATATTTATGTGTGCATTTTGTGTTTCATGATGTATTCGTGCCTAGCATTTAATTGGTTAATTGTGCTAGTGTAGAGTGTTGGGTCTTAAATGTTAGTGGGGACTATAAGATTATTGTGTTAGTGTGTAGGGGAGGGGGTCTATGTGTAAATTCTTTAAATCATCCTACTTACTCCCTCTTTTCCCCTCTCCTCCCTCACTTTCACCTCACCATCTTTCCCTGACATTTCTCTCTCTCTCCATAGCCATTTGTGAAGGTAAGAAAACTTCTCTCTCTCTCTTCGTATTGACCATCTTCTAGTCTTTGTTTCTCATTTCTCATTATGAGAAAAATGTTTAAATCGTCGATAGGATCGTAGAGAACAAAGAAAATTCGAATTCCGTCAACTTTCATAAAATCCGGGTAAGTTACTTTCCCCCCATTTATGTTAAAAATGCTCATCTTTAACTCTATTGATGTTCTTGTTGATATCCATGGCTTCTTTGGTTGAGTTTAGAATTTAATTGGATTTTTAGTTAAATTGTGGTAATATGAATGTTGCGGTAGAAATCTTGATTTGGGTCATTAGATGTTGTTATTTGGGTCCCTTACTAGTTTATAAGTTGTTTTGGAGCATTATTTTACTTGTGGGATTGTGGGATTTGGAGCATTTGTGGAATGGTTTGATTGTGGTTGTTTTGGTAAGAAAATAGGAAGAACCCAGCTGCTGCCCGCCCAGATCGCCGACCGGGCGCCCGCCCGGGCTTAGCCAGGCGCCCGCCTTCATGGTCTTTTTCCTTCAGCCAACTCTCTGCCTAAATGAGCGCCCGCCTGCCCCTTAGAGAGCGCCCGCCCGCCCCTAATTTCTGGAATTCCCTCTTTGTTTGGTTAAAGACTAGGATGTATTCTTGGTCTAGGTTTTGGGTACCACTCTAAATGGTTTAAATGGTCATTATGGAATACTCTAATGTTGGAAGTGGTTCCTTTGTGACAAATGTGTTATGGAATTTGATTTATTATTGTTCGGGAATGTTGGAACACTTTTGTGACGTGTTGTTGGATCGATTCATATTTTTGGTGATTAATTGGTATGGTTCCCTACTTTGGAATCATGAGTTGTTTATTTGAGCTAGTATTTATTACTTGGCATTTATTTGAAAGTCCAGCTGGTATTCGTGGTTGTGTCGGGCGATGGAAAAGATTATAATGGCAACGAGCCGAGTCCATTATAATGTTGACCATTGTTTTGCCCCATTATTTCCCTCCTCCAGATTGGCCTTGGATGTGAGATGAGCTAGCTCCTTTTTTGGGAACAGTCTAGTTATTATAAGGGGTTGTGACTTCGTGTCGTATACTCAGTTATCGTTTGGTTATTGGTTCCGGTACCGGGTTTTCTCTTCAGCTGTTATGTTGCTATCATTGATTGGTTTGTCGGCTCTTTGATGCTGCTTCTTGATGCTGCTCTTCGATGCGGCCCTACCGTCATTGATCAGATTGTTATATCCTTTGTTGGGGAAACCTTGGCTCAGTATCCTTTGTTACTTGTTTATTTCCGCTGCTATCGATTAAATGATATTTGCTACGTGCTATGTGAGATATTATTCTTGTTTATTGCATCTTAGCATGTCATGTAGTTTCATTAGTAACTTATTGAGATTTATCTCACCCCCTTTCTTTTATATTTGTTTTTCCTTAACCCCCCCCCCTAGGAGGAAAGGATTAGGATTTGTGGATCAAGGAGGACGTCGAGAGGATTGAGATTTTTGGCAGGCTGTTATTGATCGGTTTGCATTATTTAAATGTATAACCTTTTGGGGATAGTTTTACCAACAATGACGTCATTAAGATTTGTAACCTTTTGTATTTTTGGTGTAAGCTTGTGGAGCTTATACTAGTAGTTTATTGTTGTTGTTAAACTTGGATTTCTAAAACTTTGTTTTAAACCTTCTGGGTATGAAAATGGAATTTTTATCTTCAGCATTTTGGTGTATTGTTGTAAGTCGACGTCCAGCTCACGCGTTCCGGGCCCGCAGGGCCGGGGACGCGACAGTTGGTATCAGAGCCATGGTTTAGCTCTAAGTATAAGTATAGGTGGACTAGAATGACCTAGGAGGGTAGTTGTGTTCGGAGTGAGTAACGGTTGATGTTATGCAGGTATTTGTTCTAAATGGCAAGAAGAAGAGCTGGTGAAGGTTCTAGTGGGACTCCGAATCAGAATGATCTACGAGAAGAGAACCGTGCAATGTTTCAGGGGATGTTTGAAGCGGAAATGAAAGCAATTCATGACCACGGGCCGAGAGAGGAACATGTAGCACCTCCACGATATGGGTTGGAGCAGTTCTTAAAGTTGAAACCAAGTGAGTACGATGGTGAGCCTGATGTAAAAAAGGCGGAAATGTGGATTGAGTCAATGGAGAAGATTTACCATGTTTTTGGTTGCACGGACGAGGATAGGGTTCGGTTTGCGGCTTACAAGCTAGTGGGAGCCGCTGAACATTGGTGGAAGGCACTTAAGACCAGTTGGGATGCGACTCTTGTACCATATTCTTGGGAGCTATTTGTGAGGAAATTCAAAGAACACTTCATTCCTCTAGTGGATCAGAACCGGAAAGTGATCGAGTTCCTCAACTTGGAGCAAGGCTTGTTGTCAGTAGCACAATACTCGGCTAAGTTCACAGAATTAGCCAGGTATTGTGACTACCTTGTGCGGACCAAGGAGCAGAAAGCAATAAGGTTTATCAGAGGCTTGAAGACAGCTATTAGGACACCGTTAATAGCCCAGAGAATTCAACTTTTTCAGGATGCGGTGGACCGTGCCTATTTGATAGAGCAAGACATCGGGGAACACAAAAGGAAGACTGAGATGGTTAACCCGAGTAAGCAAGGAGGGCAGAGCAAGTCACAACAGCAACATTCGGATAACAGAGGTAATTCTGGAATGCAAACTCGATTCGGAGAGCAACCTCAGGGACAACCAATAGTGAGGAATCAAGGTACTAATCATGGGACACGAAATGGGAAGATCTGCAGCTATTGTCAGAGGGAAGGACACTCAGAAGACAAGTGTTGGAAGAAACAAGGAAAATGTGTGAATTGTGGTCAGTTGGGGCATTTTGTGAGAGATTGTCTTAGGGGCAGATATCAACCATCCGGGAGTGACGCTGGTACTGCACAGGGTCAGAAGAGAGATACTTCGGGAAACCCTAAAGGTTCAGGGTAGGGTATTTGCGATCAATCAGCACTCAACGGGTGACTCATCAGTTTCAGGAGGTATTAATTTTGTGTCGAGAGAGCGAGCGCGTGCATTTTTAGGATCATCGCATTCATATGTTTCTGTGCATTTAGTTGCATTTATTTCTCCTGAGTCTTTGACTTATGTGTTGCCAGTATTTACTCCTATGGAGGAGTGTGGAATATCTGACGAAGTCTTATGTGCTTATGTTGGGCTTAAGGGTATACATGCCTTACCTGCTAAATTAATCATATTACTATTATAAGGTTTTGATGTTATTTTGAGAAAGGAAATGTCATGCTTTAGTCGATTGTCGTAGGAGGATTGTTACATTCTCTATTCCTGATTTCCTAAAATCGTTTTGAGACCGTTCCTTTGGGTAGAGTTATACACATCTTTTCTTATATGGAATTTGAATATATAACTTAGGTAAGTGACAATGGGATGTCTATACCAAATTGTTGGGTGTATTTATCATTTGTAAGGTTTCCATTTTCTTCTGAATAGTGCCTAGTGTTGGGGAGGAACTTGGGTTAAATTGAATTGTTATGGTACAAGGTGGTAGTGCTAATAATTAGATCAATATCCGTGTTGTATCGGTTGGGTTATAAGAGCTGAGGATCCAATTGAGGATTTCATGATAGGAGATTTTTGTTTACTTTTAGTACATCTACGTGAGTGCATCGGAATTGGTTAGTATGAAGAAATGCATGATTTGCTATAAGTGACTAGTATATTATGGAAGTTATAATCAATAATGGTGGTAAGTGCGTTAAGTTTGAAAGGACTAAGCACATTTTGAGAGGGCAAGAATTTCTCGAATTGTATTAAAGACATTTTAAGTTTAGTTAAATGGTTATTTTATGGTTCTAAATCTTTTCTTGGTGGCGTTTCTCGATTTGGATTAAGGGTATGCGAAGGAAGTTGAGTATAAATACTTGGGCATATTAAAGAGTACTATGATTTGATAGCGGGTCAGTTGGATTGTAGCTAGCCAATTGGTTTATTATGATGGTAGTACGATTGGGCCTAAGTATCATCGAGATTATAAATGTATATGTGGAAGACTAAGGTAGGTTAGCCATTGAAGATCTAGGAATTGCTAAGTTTCCTTGGGGTGTATAAGCACGGATTATCAATTTAAAAGGGAGTTAGAGGAAATCCCTTGGAGATAAAATTTGGATTGTTTTACGGACTACTGAGTGTTTGTAATTGTTTTAGGTTTTCAAAGATTTGGAGTAATGAGATGATGAAATTATAGCGTGGATTTAAGTAAACACTTTGTATTAAAATTTTGGGCTTACATTGTACCTCTAGTTTAAGGTGCCATCTAAGGTGAAAGCACTATAATGGAAATCCTTGGAGATATAGCCACTTTGGTGAATATTGCGGGGATGGAAAATTTCTTTAGCTTTCCATATGTTAAGAAGCTGATTTAGCTCGAGATGGTTTAATGTTTTGAAATTCTGGGGAATAATACTAAGTATGCGGTTTACAAATGGAAGTATTCTTGCAGTGTAATTAAGTTTATGAAATGAGATAAGCTTGTAGTATCTCGAGGGTTATATTTAGGAGCAATTTGGATTCTTCGATTTTGAATATGGATTTTAATTAGTAGGGAAGGTAATGATTGAAGGAAGTTAAGTACGAGAGGTTGTTATGTCGTAAGCATTATTTAAGTTTACCATGCGGTGGTTTAGAATGGACGATTGAGGAATTTGGGAAATGGCGAAACTATCGTATCCGTGGCTATTTAATCTTTCGGGTAACTAATTTAAAAATTCGGGACAAATTTTCTTTTAAGGTGGAGTGAATGTCACGACCCGAAAACCCGCCTCTATTTTCTTAGTAATAAATATTTAATTATTTATTTATTTAAATATTTATGTGTGCATTTTGTGTTTCATGATGTATTCGTGCCTAGCATTTAATTGGTTAATTGTGCTAGTGTAGAGTGTTGGGTCTTAAATGTTAGTGGGGAGTATAAGATTATTGTGTTAGTGTGTAGGGGAGGGGGTCTATGTGTAAATTCTTTAAATCATCCTACTTACTCCCTCTCCTCCCTCACTTTCACCTCACCATCTTTCCCTGACATTTCTCTCTCTCTCCATAGCCATTTGTGAAGGTAAGAAAACTTCTCTCTCTCTCTTCGTATTGACCATCTTCTAGTCTTTGTTTCTCATTTCTCATTATGCGAAAAATGTTTAGATCGTCGATAGGATCGTAGAGAACAAAGAAAATTCGAATTCCGTCAACTTTCATAAAATCCGGGTAAGTTACTATTCCCCCATTTATGTTAAAAATGCTCATCTTTAACTCTATTGATGTTCTTGTTGATATCCATGGCTTCTTTGGTTGAGTTTAGAATTTAATTGGATTTTTAGTTAAATTGTGGTAATATGAATGTTGGGGTATAAATCTTGATTTGGGTCATTAGATGTTGTTATTTGGGTCCCTTACTAGTTTATAAGTTGTTTTGGAGCATTATTTTACTTGTGGGAGTGTGGGATTTGGAGCATTTGTGGAATGGTTTGATTGTGGTTGTTTTGGTAAGAAAATAGGAAGAACCCAGCTGCTGCCCGCCTAGATCGCCGCCCGGGCTTAGCCAGGCGCCCGCCTTTATGGTCTTTTTCCTTCAGCCAACTCTCTGCCTAAATGAGCACCCGCCTGCCCCTTAGCGAGCGCCCGCCCGCCCCTAATTTCTGGAATTCCCTCTTTATTTGGTTAAAGACTAGGATGTATTCTTGGTCTAGGTTTTGGGTACCACTCTAAATGGTTTAAATGGTCATTATGGAATACTCTAATGTTGGAAATGGTTCCTTTGTGACAAATGTGTTATGGAATTTGATTTATTATTGTTCGGGAATGTTGGAACACTTTTGTGACGTGTTGTTGGATCGATTCATCTTTTTGGTGATTAATTGGTATGGTTCCCTACTTTGGAATCATGAGTTGTTTATTAGTGCTAGTATTTATTACTTGGCATTTATTTGAAAGTCCAGATGGTATTCGTGGTTGTGTCGGGCCATGGTAAAGATTATAATGGCAACGAGCCGAGTCCATTATAATGTTGACCATTGTTTTGCCCCATTATTTCCCTCCTCCAGATTGGCCTTGGATGTGAGATGAGCTAGCTACTTTTTTGGGAACATTCTAGTTATTATAAGGGGTTGCGACTTCGTGTCGTATACTCAGTTATCGTTTGGTTATTGGTTCCGGTACCGGGTTTTCTCTTCAGCTGTTATGCTGCTATCGTTGATTGGTTTGTCGGCTCTTTGATGCTGCTTCTTGATGCTGCTCTTCGATGCGGCCCTACCGTCATTGATCATATTGTTATATCCTTTGTTGGGGAAACCTTGGCTCAGTATCCTTTGTTACTTGTTTATTTCCGCTGCTATCGGTTAAATGATATTTGCTACGTGCTATGTGAGATATTATTCTTGTTTATTGCATCTTAGCATGTCCTCTAGTTGCATTAGTAACTTATTGAGATTTATCTCACCCCTTTTCTTCTATCTTTGTTTTTCCTTAACCCCCCCCCCCAAAGGAGGAAAGGATTAGGATTTGCGGATCGAGGAGGACGTCGAGAGGATTGAGATTTTGGGCAGGCTGTTATTGATCGGTTTGCATTATTTAAATGTATAACCTTTTGGGGATAGTTTTACCAACAATGACGTCATTAAGATTTGTAACCTTTTGTAGTTTTGGTGTAAGCTTGTGGAGCTTATACTAGTAGTTTATTGTTGTTGTTAAACTTGGATTTCTAAAACTTTGTTCTAAACCTTCTGGGTATGAAAATGGAATTTTTATCTTCAGCATTTTGGTGTATTGTTGTAAGTCGACGTCCAGCTCGCGCGTTCCGGGCCCGCGGGGCCGGGGACGCGACAATGACAACTCAGCAGATAGGGCGTTCTTATGTGTGGCTCCTTCTTAACAACACCATTTTTGCCAATGCCGATACTACGTGCATGTTCCCTCTCCTTGGCTCCCTTATGACACCCAAGGGTATTAGGAGCATTTCTTGGGGTGAGGCGGGCCTTGCCGAATTTTACATGGAGCTCGACAAATTCAGCCGGAAAGCGAGCAAATCTTTGGTCTGCTTCCAGTTTTCTCTCGAGGTATGCCTCTATCCCCTTTTACTCTTTTCTGCCTTTGCTTTACTTTCCGCTTTGGCTTTATCTCATTTCTTGTGTACTAAAAGCCTCCTTGTTCTATCTTTTTAGGCTTGGTACTATGAGATATTTGGCGGCTATTTTTGGAAGCTGTCTTTGGATCGGGACCTTAACTTTCCGGCGATGATCTGTTGGGCGAGGAGTCCCCGAGAGCCTCGGGGGTCCATGGGGCGAACTTTTGTTAGATATGCTGATGTAAAGGTGGTGTTGAGAGGGCCCATGCCTGAGGAGCTCAACCTATACCCGTGGTCAAGGTATGAGAGGCCGAAGATCGGCTTTGATTTGAGCGAGGCTCGGAGGGTCACGAGCCAGAGGAGGTTGCTGGTGGGATTTAGGTGCAAATCTTTTTACTTGGGAGAGAGGGTTCTATGGCAACATGGGTTGGAGCTCGTATAGAGGACACCAGTGGATCCTCCTGAGGGCATGTACCTTTCTGACCATCGGGATGACCCCCTTCTCATGGGAGCAGATGCAGCTGGCCTGATCACTGATGAGCCGTATGGACGGTTCGTGGCTACTCGGCTCAGGTCACCGCAAGTAGTAGCTTTGGGGGTAACTCTTCTGGTTTGGATGGAATATTCTTATGTCTGCGTGGATGGAAAGTTCCACAAGGTTCATTTGTCTACTCCAGGGGAGAGGGTCCCATCTGAGGAGATCCCGGTTGAGGCAGTATCTTTTTTTTTCTTATTTTGCATACACTCATCTTTCAATTCTCTCTCTTTTGCTGAGCCATTCCTACTTTCATGTGAAGGTTGTAGAGCGAGCATTGCTGAGGAGGCCTGGCTTCTTGGGACATGCCAAGAGATGGTTCAGGAAGTTTACGGGTCGCTCTTCCAAGGGGCCTCGGGCAGAATATAGCTTTGTGCCGGGCAGGAATTCTGTGAGTGGCGAGGAGAGGCCTCGGAAGCGGGCATCGAGCATTGAGCTGCCTCCTTCTTATGTTCGCAGTCATTCCATGAGCGCTGCCAACATAACATCTTTCCGAGGTTCATTGAGAGATACGGACACTCATGAGGCTGCCCCGGATCCTTTTGCTCACTTAACCCTAGAGCGGCCCGAGCCATCTTCTGCTGATTGTCCGGGTACTTCTTCCCAGTTTTCTTGGCGTTCCTTTTTGCCATTTGCTGGCGAGGACATGGGTTTGGCAAAGTCCCTTTTCCATTTAGACCCCAGCGCTTATCCATCTCGGGGGCCAGGCATTTCCTATTTGCCTCCGCCTGACTCGGACCCAGATTCTGAGTAGCTGTACCTGTTTGAACAATTTTATGTGTTGTTTTGTTTTGAAAACAATGTGTGTAAATACTTGTCATTTTATTTAACGTTCAAAAATGTTCTTCTATTTATAAACTCACTTAAATGCATAGCTCGGGCTTTTTGGTGTTGTGACTTGTGGGGAATCCCCGGAAATGTGTTTAGACTCAATTATGTACAACTGGGACATGTTTTTGACAGGTTCTGAGCAAGTGAGAGCGGGTCTGATTTGTGGGAAGTCTGTTGGTATGGGCTGCTGATATGAATTTTTACAACGGATAAAGTATCCGTACGGTTGGCGCAGAAGGTTGACTTTTTTGACCAAAATTTTCTGAGGACCTCTGGGGAATTTTGGGGATTTTATTGGGAGATTGACTCTGAGTTTTGACCTAGACTGGGTTTACCAAAGCATGACCTTTCCGTTAATCCCTTCAATGTGCTGTTATGGCTTGATAGCCTCGGTTTAATCCTTTGATCGGGAACTACTCTTTGGGCCTCGGCCATCCCTTGGGAACGAACCTTCCTTTGTTCGGAGTGCAACCTGTCCCTTGCGTGAGTCATCTTCTCCGGGTTTCTAATCTTTTCAACCCTCTTTTCCATATCCCTTGCTCTTTCTCTCTCTAGGAGTGAAGCAAATTATGCTTTTTTTTTTTTACCAAAACAGACATAGGCATTTGCGGGAGTGAGTCCCTTTTGTGAGGAGGGAAGCCTATAGACAGCATTTAGTGTTTGGCTCTTTCCTAAGATGTAGAAAAGAAGACTTGTCGAGACATTTGAAATTTGCCTTAGTTAAGATTATGAAAATAATTGCTTGAATGGACCATGTTTGTTATTAAGTCAAGATTATGGCAATCAATTAGCATTAACATGCATAAATGTTGTGATCAATTGATATTCAGATTCAATCAATTGCAAGATCAGAAGGAGAATGTGTTTAGGGAAGTTGGTCTTTGATGTGACCAAAGAAGATGTGTTTGGGAAATCGGTCATTGATGAGGACCGAGGGAAGAGAACTTGGTCATTTGGAGAGGACCAAGGTTTGATGGTTTTGTTTCATGT
Organism: Campanula takesimana; assembly: GCA_026119855.1. NCBI lineage: Eukaryota > Viridiplantae > Streptophyta > Magnoliopsida > Asterales > Campanulaceae > Campanula > Campanula takesimana. The sequence continues at coordinate 523,796 of JAOWBW010000805.1, read as the reverse complement.
TATGACCGGACCCGAAGGTTGCCTACGTTACCTTCAGTTTGAGGAGTTCAGTCGCCATAGTTCGGCCTTGTACCGCCTTTTTCCGGGGTTGGCATCTGTTGGAAGGATGTTGCTGCCTTTCTGGGCCTTTTGAGGTGGGTTCCTCGGGGATGAGTCATGGAGGTGGTTTTTTTCTCGGGATGAATTTCCTTTTATTCATATTCATTTCCTTTACCTCTTTCCATTTGTTCATTTCCTTTCCCTCTTTTCATTTTTTTTTTCTTTTTTCTGAAAGGAAAGGGGAAGATTTGCTTTTGACGCCTTTGAGAAATGGCTCTTTGGTAGGATATCCCATACGTCTTACCCTTTGGTTCTCTCTGGGGAACTTTTGGACTTCCTTGCTTGCCTGCACATACGTGATCACGATTGGATCTTTATGATTGAGCAATCAACATTCTGGCCCTTTTGTGGCATTGGGACATCTTCGACTTTCATAAAGATTTTACACAAGGGACATATGTCGGGTAATGTTTCGGGAAATGGGTATCGAGGATGTGTATCGGGGACGTGTATGAAGGAATATTTGCCATTAATGGTTTCTTCATGCCAATTGATCACAACCTTTATTCACATTAAGATTAATTGCTTGCATCGAGCGTTTTTCATTTGTGTTAGGTCCATTCGCCCTTAATGAGTCATCATTGACTAGTATGCTTAGAAGTCAACTCATCATTTTAGGTACGTAGCAATCAGTTGATAATAACAAGTAAGGCAATTTCAAGAATTAATGTAATTTGCAAATAATGTCTCAAGTCTAAGGAGAATAGAAAGAAAATGACTATTGCATTTCATGAAAGACTCAATTTTCTTACAGACTCGATCGCTTAACTTGGTTACACACGACTTTGGCGCCTTTTACACAAACCTTACCTTGTAAGGCTTAAGAAAAATAAAGACAACGTCCAAGATGGACTTTTGGAACTCTAGGACCTATGAAACTAGACCACTCCTACTTTTCTCCCTCTTTTTCTCTTCCTCATATCCCCAAACTTTGCTTCCTTGCCCTTCTCGGGCTCAAACCCAGCGGTTGCCTTTCTTGGTGATGACCCCCTCATCAATGAGCTCTTGGATCTTGTTTCTCAAGGTCGGGCATGTCTCCGTGGAATGTCCTAGAGCTTGGTGATACTTGCAATGCTGCTTCTGATCACGACGTTGGGAGGAAGGTTCATTCCAAATCACATTGCGGCTGAGTAACTCGATCTTTCCAATTTCCAACAGGTGCTCTAGCATCTGGTCTCTGGGCATTCCTAGATCGTGGAACCAACGGTAGTATGCTCCTTTTCCTTGGGGATAAAACCCCCCATGACGATCACGGGTTTGCCATGTCACAGCGCAATGGTGTTGGTCCCAAAGGGGCAACAAGGTTTGGCTAAGTATAGCGCGCAACAAGAGTGTAAAATGCACAGCGGAAACTTAAAGCAATCACTGATGCGCAGGAGTGTAAAACGCACGCGCTAAGTTTGGCTTAAAGAGGGGCGCAAAAAGGAACTAAGGCAGAAAGCAAACAAACACAATTCAAACAGTGCAAGACAATCTACAAAGATCAAACAAAGCAATATATCAGAAAAGCTTAAATGTAGAATGAAAAACAAAATAAAGAGACAAGCTATTTGGAGAGGTTCGATCGGAAAGATCTACCTCCTCTACCAAAATGGTTAGTCTTGGATTTTTGATGATGGGATTGATATTAGTTTGAGGAGCTTTTACAAGATTACAAGAATCAAAACTCAAAACTAAATCTATACTTTAAAGAACAAATCCTAGACTAAACCGGTGTATCTCGAGAACTATGATCGATGAGATCGGAATTTCAAGAGCTGTGTGTGTGTCAAAAATCTGGGCTCTATAAATCTATGAGATAAAGAGCACAAGATAATCTGGTGTTACAAGGCTTTAGGATCTGGGCTTGGTAAGTTATGAAGGTATGAAGGCTGTTCTTGAGAATTCTGGAAATAAGCAGGCAATCTTCAAATCTTCAAAGTTTCACTTTGAAAGCAAAAACTCAAGCAACTTGGAAATGAGGATGAGCAGGCTATTTATAGATGAGCTTCAAAAACTAGCCGTAGGATCTCTGACCAAGGACAATGAGCTGGCACAATGTGATTGGTGCGTAGGTGTCCTTTGTAGCCATTGGAGACAGAGCAAGAAGGCAAAATTCAAAACTTCTTCTAGAAGGATGACAGTTGTCTTCATTTGAAATTTCTCACTGAGGCGTGTCTCCATCTACGTGTATGCTGAGTGTGCTTGATTTGTCATTTGCACACCTCAGCACTTTGGCTCATTCCAAAAAGCGTAGTTTGTCTTGACGCTTTCCAAGCTTCTAGAATGTGAGGTCAAGAAATAAGAGAATTGACTAAGGTAATTTTGCGCGCGCATGGTAGTCATGCGCATGGATTACGCAGAAGGAGTGCTGCGCATAGAAGTCATGTGCATCACACTTAGTTAATAGCAAATGATACCTCAAATTCAAAGAGTAAGCCCTAATCACTAAGCCTAGTCTATAAAGTGGACTTAGCTAAAAAATGAAGTTATAAAACTTCTTACATAGGGTCCTAAAGTCCTTAAAATATACTTAGGTGATGGTATCAATCAATTCTAACATAAATAGGAGGGTTAAGTGATAAGCATACCCAACAATCTCCCCATAAATGATTGATGCCATTACCTACTATAACAAAGGCAATTCATTGTACTTGATAAGAACATGTCCATAAGAATGTAAATGGTAAATCATGTCTCAACTCAATGTACACAGTAGCCAGTGTTATAGATTTCTAGTCTATCGAAAAGAAATGAACTTACAATATGGGAAAGACAGAAATATCATTCAGCGCATACAAAATATTATAAGTTTAAGTTTAAGTATGCGTTTAAACTGAATGTTTAAACATCATGCGATGAAAAATGAGCAGTTATAAATATGCGCATGAAGTGAAGTAAAATAATGCTTTCATTGTTCCACAAACGAATGGTTTGAATTGAACAAGGTTTTGAGAAACACAATGATGCATTCTTCTCAATAAAACATGAAATATAAGAGTTACAGAATACAAGATTTATATGGAAGAAAAATCAAAAACGAAGAATTGCGCATCAAAAACAAAATACCTATGCGCAGCAAAGGGATTACAATTCTAATCTATGTTAATTCTAGAAAGCGCTTCCCTGAACTCATTCTGAAGACTTGTAAACTTGTTCATCAACTCTATCTTCAGCTGTTGAAACTTTGCGTTGTATTCCATGGCTTGATTGATATAAGTCTTCATTCCAGTGCTCATCAAGTCATTGTCCCTCTAAAGATCTTCAGAAACTCTATTGAAAGAATTTTCAAGCGCACTAAATTGATTTGTAAGAGATTGCTGAGTAGACGAAATCAAATCCTGAATTTCTTTCTGCGCATCCACTAAGCTCTTGGTCAGCTCCACCTGAACCATGTTCTGACTGCCTTGCATATCTAGCATAGCCTGATTCATCTTCCCGTTGAAAGTATCTCCAAACTGGACTAAACAGTTGGTCATATGATTTTTATGCGCATCAAGGGAAGAGGAGGAGCTGGAATCACTTGGCGCAAAGTTCTCAAATGCATTTAAAATCTTGGCAATTTCAACTTGAATAACATCATTCAAAGTGTTTGCCAAAGTACATAGAGCATCATTTAAACTATGAACAGAGGGAATCTTTGAGAGAGCAGTAGTAAGAACACCAAAGTCATGTTCAATGTCTTGGCGTAGAGAATCAAGGTCTTGAGGCACAGCAGCTTCAGAACTGGTTGCCGTTGTTGTAGAACTCTCCCCCTTAATGGCACAATCAATTGCCTGTAACAGACTGGCCTGCGTATCGAGCCTTGCCACCTGCGCACCCAGTTGCTCTTGAATTTTAGCTTGCGCATTGACTACTTAAAAGTGTTGAGTTTGCGCGGCAAATTGATTTGCTTGAATAGTTTGAAGCATGGCCATGATCTGGCACATGTCTGTTAAGGAGCCAGAGGGATCAGAGGGAACTGGAGTTGGAGGAGCTACCTGCTGTGAAGTCTGAGATGCACCAGTGGCATGGGCAGGGGTAGTAGCAGCAGCAGGAGTAGAAAGGTTGGGCGCATGAACTGGTGAGGGAGGAGGCAAGTAGTCCTCAGAACTTGAATCAGCAGCATCTTCAATGATTGGTGCATCAGGATCAACGGTGGGGTCAGGCGCATCATAAGCAAAGCCTTCACCATTAATGAAGATAGGTAGAGCTTGCGCAGCATTCCTTTGCGCAATGGCAGCCAGCCTTGCTTGCCTAGCAATGTTACGCGCATTCATTTTAGTGCGCGGAGGAGAGGAAATGGGAGAATGCCTTGGTAGATCAGACTCAATATCTGAAAGATCTTGCATAGAACGCTTCGTGGCGCGCTTCTTGAGTCTGTGAGTTGGTGTGCGCTTCTTTGCTGATAGAGGAATTTCATCGTCACTTGAGGTGTCTTTGTGAGGGTCCCCCTGAGATGGTGCAGCAGCTGAAGGGGCAGCAGGAGAAGGTTTTGAAGGAATAAGGAGAGGGTCATTAGAGGCACCTTCAAAGACATCTTCTTCCTGCGCTTGTAGAGAAGTAGAGGCTGTAGACACCCTGCCTTGGACCGCTAACCCCAATTTCACGGTTGATCTTTTGTTTCTCCCTATTTTAAGTATTTCTCGTTATTTTTGGTTACTTTTGTTAAGTTCCTGACTGACTTCGTTAAGTCCAGGGACTAAACTGAATAACAGGGCTGACTTTACAGTCCATTCTGTCAGAAAATCCATCTTGAAGTCGCGCACCTCCACCCGTAGGGGTCATAAGCGCGCGCGTCCCGCCACCAAGGCAGGAGGCGGGCGCACCTGGGCGTCAGTTACAGATTCTGTCCAAGAATACCTCCCTTGCTCATTTTACATGATTTGCCCGGGAAACTGATCTCTGTGACTTCGTTTTGGCACAAAAAACATCTTGTTTTCAACTATATAAACCCCTCTAATTCACCATTTAAAAGGAGGAATTTTGGTGACTAAGAAAACTATACACAAACTATTTTCAAGGAATTTCTAAGGCAATTCTCCTAGAAGTGTTGAAGTCATTTGAAGTTTAGGTAAAAACTCCATTTTCCTCCCTTCTCTCTACTTCATCTCTTTTCTTCTTCCGTTGTTTTCATAAAACGTGCAATCACCCCAAACCATTTTGGGACATGACACCAAAGATCACTTAATTCTATTGAAGTTGGTCAAGGAGTTATCTCCATACATTCCAAACACCCCTTTTTAACCCCCCCCTTTTATCATTATTAAGAATAGGAAAAATATTTTATTTATGTAGACTTTGAACAAGCAAGACCAACATTAGTTGGGCGAGATGGGTGTTTAAGTACTTCCCATCTCTTAACCTAACCCCCAAACCTCATAACAAGAGTCTCTGTTTTCGTATCAAAACTTAGGCTAAAATATTAGGTTTTTTTTATGTTCCTCTAAAACATAGGTGGCGACTCTAACAAATAAAACCAAATAGACATCCTAGGATAATTCACCGCTCAAGCCAAGTTGTGGTTTTTCCGGGGTATCTACAGTGTGGACTCCGCTGGGGACGTTTGAGGGTTAAACTTGCATTTCTGTTCAAAGTCTACATTGTTGACCAAAATTGGCCTTGTTCCACAAAGAAGAGGAATGAATAACACCATTATTGTTTTCGAGCATGAGAAAATCCCATGAATGGATTGTGTGTAACTTGACCCCTCGGTTCTTGAAAATCGAAACAACGTCTGGGTGCCCTATACGTACAAATAATTTTTAGCATGCATGTATATACTTATATAATTAAAACAAGTTGTGAGTAAAAAATAAATGTAGTATAGGTGTATTACTTTTGATGTTGTCAGCAACGTCATGTTCGAGGGTGGCTGCAAAGCCATTGATAGAGCGAGTGTATGAGTAAAAGATGGCGTGTTTGGCGTCATCTTTGGATCCCAAGAAAGAAGCTATAAAGTCATGGTGGGAATCGGTGGCACGGTCGAAATCATCAGAAGAAGGGTGGGGGCCATGTGAATGCTCACCCAAGTAGACAATATAAGAGTTTTTGACGCCTGAAACGGCTGGATTCAGGAAACTAAAAGTAATGCATAATGCAAACAACATAAAAAACTTGTTCATCAGCTCTATCTTCAGCTGTTGAAACTTTGCGTTGTATTCCACGGCTTGATTGATATAAGTCTTCATTCCAGTGCGCATCAAGTCATTGTCCCTCTAAAGATCTTCAGAAACTCTATTGAAAGAATTTTCAAGCGCACTAAATTGATTTGAAAGAGATTGCTGAGTAGACGAAATGAAATCCTGAATTTCTTTCTGCGCATCCACTAAGCTCTTGGTCAGCTCCACCTGAACCATGTTCTGACTGCCTTGCATATCTAGCATAGCATGATTCATCTTCCCGTTGAAAGTATCTCCAAACTGGACTAAACAGTTGGTCATATGATTTTTATGCGCATCAAGGGAAGAGGAGGAGCTGGAATCACTTGGCGCAAAGTTCTCAAATGCATTTAAAATCTTGGCAATTTCAACTTGAATAACATCATTCAAAGTGTTTGCCAAAGTACATAGACCATCATTTAAACTATGAACAGAGGGAATCTTTGAGAGAGCAGTAGTAAGAACACCAAAGTCATGTTCAATGTCTTGGCGTAGAGAATCAAGGTCTTGAGGCACAGCAGCTTCAGAACTGGTTGCCGTTGTTGTAGAACTCTCCCCCTTAATGGCACAATCAATTGCCTATAACAGACTGGCCTGCGTATCGAGCCTTGCCACCTGCGCACCCAGTTGCTCTTGAATTTTAGCTTGCGCATTGACTACTTAAAAGTGTTGAGTTTGCGCGGAAAATTGATTTGCTTGAATAGTTTGAAGCATGGCCATGATCTGGCACATGTCTGTTAAGGACCCAGAGGGATCAGAGGGAACTGGAGTTGGAGGAGCTACCTGCTGTGAAGTCTGAGATTCACCAGTGGCATGGGCAGGGGTAGTAGCAGCAGCAGGAGTAGAAAGGTTGGGCGCATGAACTGGTGAGGGAGGAGGCAAGTTGTCCTCAGAACTTGAATCAGCAGCATCTTCAATGATTGGTGCATCAGGATCAACAGTGGGGTCAGGTTCATCATAAGCAAAGCCTTCACCATTAATGAAGATAGGTAGAGCTTGCGCATCATTCCTTTGCGCAATGGCAGCCAGCCTTGCTTGCCTAGCAATGTTACGCGCATTCATTTTAGTGCGCGGAGGAGAGGAAATGGGAGAATGCCTTGGTGGATCAGACTCAATATCTGAAAGATCTTGCATAGAACGCTTCGTGGCGCGTTTCTTGAGTCTGCGAGTTGGTGTGCGCTTCTTTGCTGATAGAGGAATTTCATCGTCACTTGAGGTGTCTTTGTGAGGGTCCCCCTGAGATGGTGCAGCAGCTGAAGGGGCAGCAGGAGAAGGTTTTGATGGGATGAGGAGAGGGTCATTAGAGGCACCTTCAAAGACATCTTCTTCCTGCGCTTGCTGAGAAGTAGAGGCTGTAGACACCCTGCCTTGGACCGCTAACCCCAATTTCACGGTTGATCTTTTGTTTCTCCCTATTTTAAGTATTTCTCGTTATTTTTGGTTACTTTTGTTAAGTTCCTGACTGACTTCGGTAAGTCCAGGGACTAAAATGAATAACAGGGCTGACTTTACAGTCCATTCTGTCAGAAAATCCATCTTGAAGTCGCGCGCCTCCACCCGTAGGGGTCAGAAGCGCGCGCGTCCCGCCACCAAGGCAGGAGGCGGGCGCACCTGGGCGTCAGTTACAGATTCTGTCCAAGAATCCCTCCCTTGCTCATTTTACATGATTTGCCCGGGAAACTGATCTTTGTGACTTTGTTTGGCACAAAAAACATCTTGTTTTCAACTATATAAACCCCTCTAATTCACCATTGAAAAGGAGGAATTTTGGTGACTAAGAAAACTATACACAAACTATTTTCAAGGAATTTCTAAGGCAATTCTTCAAGAAGTGTTGAAGTCATTTGAAGTTTAGGTAAAAACTCCATTTTCCTCCCTTCTCTCTACTTCATCTCTTTTCTTCTTCCGTTATTTTCATCAAACGTGCAATCACCCCAAACCATTTTGGGACATGACACCAAAGATCACTTAATTCTATTGAAGTTGGTCAAGGAGTTATCTCCATACATTCCAAACACCCCTTTTTAACCACCCCCCCCCTTTTATCATTATTAAGAATAGGAAAAATATTTTATTTATGTAGACTTTGAACAAGCAAGACCAACATTAGTTGGGCGAGATGGGTGTTTAAGTACTTCCCATATCTTAGCCTAACCCCCAAACCTCATAACAAGAGTCTCTGTTTTCGTATCAAAACTTAGGCTTAAATATTAGGTTTTTCTTATGTTCCTCTAAAACATAGGTGGCGACTCTAACAAATAAAACCAAATAGACATCCTAGGATAATTCACCGCTCAAGCCAAGTTGTGGTTTTTCCGGGGTATATACAGTGGGGACTCCGCTGGGGACGTTTGAGGGTAAAACTTGCATTTCTGTTCAAAGTCTACATTTTTCTAGGCATTTTGGTGTTATTCATAACCCCAAACTCGTCGAGGCCCGTCCTAGAGAGTTTCAAGCTCCACCCGACCTTGACTCTCTCGAAGCGGTAAACCTCAGCCCGTGGCATAGTTCGTGACTACATACCGGGGGTGACCTTTAAGCCTCTCTTTAGCCGAGCACAAGCCAACACAATTCAAGTTAGGGTCTAACACTCCGTGACCAAGTCGGTTTTCATGTGCCGAGATTTCCCTAAACTAATGTTTTCAAATCATACATGCCGTTTCCAAGAGAAACAAGTGGTTATCTTGGATGAAATAAAACTCCGTCCCCAAGTGGTTATTATGGACGAAAATAAAAAATCCATCCACGCATGTATGCTTTACTACATTGATTTAGTTTAATCCCGACACATGTAGGTATCACAAACGTGGTGGAATCCGATGAGTATATGGGATCGTGAGAAGGTCTATCTACTAATGTGATGATTCCACTATTTTTTCTAAAAACCTCAAAAAGGACCATGTCCTTCCGACTTTTGTAAATAAAAAAAGAGAGTCATTTTGCTCTATGTGGTTGAGTCCTTTTCTTTTTTGTGGGTCAAATTATTTTATTCAAAAGGTGTTTGTGGGACAATCTAAGATCAACCGTGTTCTTCCAATAGGTCCAATGGCTTCGAACGGCAACAACAATGGTGGGTATTTTTCCGTGTCCAACAAAAAGCTATTTGACATAATAAGAGCCATGGGGGAACAAATGGATAGACTTGTTGAGGATGCCCGATGCAAGGACGATTTGTGGCAAGCCCCTTTTGATCTCGAGAAGAGAATTCACGAGGAAGAAGTGTCCAAACTCAAGGCCCGTTTGCAAGAATTCACCGACAATAAGGCAAAGGTCAATGGTAAAACATGCTCCAGTGGTTCGTCCCTCAAAAGTCAAAAAGGTGCCACCAACAACCAAATTTTCACTCCTCTCTTTGGAGTAACCCGAGCCGAAGCATTTGAAGCCTTGGTAGCAAATGGAAAGGTTAAGCCTTTAAATGGGTACAAGCCGAAGGGGATACATAAAAATCATGCACATGATAAATGGTGCAACTACCACAAGCATAGCGGCCACACTACCGAAGGGTGCTTCGATCTCCAAAACATCATCCAAGATTTTATAGACAATGGGGAATTTACCATGGGTGAAGAGCAACCGTGAAACAAGGAATGACTTAGTGGCTTCAACAAGAGAGACTACAATGACAAGGACGACAGCAATCTCCGTTTCTCTTTCTCTACCTAGAAATAGGATTTAAAAAAAAAAGAGTCAACTGTCCTCTTAAATGTGCATTAATGTTTTCTCTTGTCCCATGTTAAATTTTGAGTCATCAAATAAAATTCGTTCTTGTCCTCATACACTCTTCCAAGTTGTTCAATCTAAACATCGTGACGAAGGCGACAACATCAACGACAAATCCAAAACATCAAGCGACAAAAAAAGGTGTTGCAACAACCATGGAGAAATCAAGCAAAGTTTTCAAAGGGGGATTAAAAAAAAAAAGAAGCTCGCTAGGTTGACTCTTCAAAACAACCTAGGCAAAAGTTAGAGCAAAAAAAAACCCCTCAATCAAAGAAGTGCACAAGATCAATATCATTTTCCAAGGACAAAGCTACATCGACAACCATCACGAAGAATGAAGTATTCACAAGAACTACGGTGACCTGAGCCTCTACACTAGAGGAACGTAGGCAACCTTCGGGTCCGGTCTCATGCAAGAAAGAAGATATGTTTAGCCCTAGTGCGTTATGGTGATCGACCTTCATCTCAAACTTGTCAAGCCATCTTTGTACGAGTCATTTGCCAATGAATTAATCACCTCAAGATTGAACAACTTTCCTAGATTTGAAATCATTTCACGTTCCTTGTCGTGTCTAGGGGCTTCTTATCTTTCAGCGATACTCCCAATTTCTTGCAATCAAATTAGGGATTTCCTTCTCTTCTCTCTTAATGACTTACTTACCTTCGTAAGTCATTCAATAAATAAAAATACATGTCAATACTAGGGGCTACTTCCCTAGTCGAGTCAATGTCACTCATCATTAGTGACAAAAGGTCTCCACCGCAAAATCACATATCTCTCATCCTCAGCTAGACTCAATGCACACTTCCTCATCAATTGAGTAAAAAAAAAAATGAAGACGCAAAAGAGATGCCCGCTAGATTGAAAACCCGAAAGGGCGGTCTAGGCAAAAAACAGGGTGCGTCATTAAAAAAAAAATGAGAGAGTGAGAGAGAGAAGGGAAAGAGAAATGGAGACCCCCGGCTTGAATTTCCTCAGCAAGTCAATTCACCACCGAATCAACTTCGGAATTGTAAAAGGCTCAAAAAGATACGGCACAATCAAAGGTCGTTTTAGGTTGTTGGCATAAGAGAGATTGTTCTTGCAATGTGAATTTTTGGGCTCATGTGAAAGAAGGCCCGTCCGAGAATGAGCTCATGATTGATATGGGGTACGAGGCTGCACAAATAGTCTCCAGTGAGTCAATTGATTTGGGCAGCGAGTAGAAACAACATGTAATTCAGTTTTCAAGCTTCTTCAAGCATGTGCCCCTAAAGTATGTCAAAAGGCTTCCCGAGAATGGAGTAGATATTTCCATGTCCTCTTATGTTTGTTCCCCCACACAAGGACAAGTCTCTTGCTTTGCTCGACAAATGATGACGCCCTAGGGGCTATGTGACTCAAGAACGAGAGCTTCTTTTGGCTTCGTTTGACAATTAATGAGCCCTAGGGGCTATGCTAAAGAAAGATGTGTGAGACTATTCTCAAAGTCTCTCAAGAGGAATTTCAAAAAGCCTTCATGTCATGTGTGCCCGTGCTTGTTCCCCAAATCAAGGATAGGCCTTTCTTGCTCTACTTACAATCGGTGATGGCACTCTAGGGGCTAGACTTATGTTTGAAAGGCTCCCTCAGCAAAAATGCAATTCACTTCACCTCCCCCAACGGTGGCCCTAGTAAAGACATATGTAAAATTGGAAGCTTCCTCAATTATTTTGGCACCAAATGCCTCAAAGGGCTTCGCAATCTACAATCTTTAGGCTACGGCATTTCAGTAATCCAAGCAAAGGGCGATATTGGGGCTTCGCAATTGACAATCTTTTTGGGCAATGATACTCGATGCAATGCAATGTGGGGAGTGGTCCAAACTTAAAGGGTCTCTCAGTACTTCACGTCAAAGGTCTTCTGGTTTGAAAGGAGGGCTCCGAAGTTATGAATGAATTTGATGATTCTTGTTAGAACTTACAACGAGATTATGAAGGAAGTCTTAGAGAAAAGGAAAAAGATTCAATATGCTAAAATCTAGGGTTATAGTGGGAAATGCCTTGGCCAATCCCAATGTTTCTGCAATTCAGCATCCCCTTCTCCAAGATCAAAAGCAAAAAGTGTAGCTCTTGCGCCTCAAGCACTAGTTGCATCCGAAGATCCGTCTTTAGTTCAACTCAAGAAGACTCAAGCAAGCATACCCATTTGGGGATCTTATCACACCAAGACCTTATCATCCGCGAACTCGACGATGCTACAAGACACTACTGCATCTTTTGACATAAGCTTCCCGCCATTTGGGTATCGACCACAATGAGGTTATTCATCTCCCTAGTAAGAGTAAGAAGGAGATCTCTATCAAGAATCCTACCCGACGGTGCATCCGCTCTCAATGCCGAGCCGATTCCAAGATAATTTGGGGCTTTACATCAACAGGTCTTCAAAACCCACCATCTCCAAGCTCGCAAACAACAAGTACATGACATTTGGGGCTTAGCAATCTCTCGAAGCTTGGTATCAATAATCTTCTCTTGTGGCTTGCTCACGTCAACAACAAAAGGCAATTATTTGAATGGGCCAAGAGGTGATTTATCTTGGGGCTTTGCCAGTCACTCAAAGTTTGGCATCAAAGGCATACTAGGGGATTTACAATCAACAACCCCTGGTATCTCGACATTAAAAGTCTTTTGAAGCCCCATAATTGACAAATCTTTTGGGGCTAGACACCAATCTTCGTTGGGCACAACAGCGACAACATAATTCAAGCGAGATAATCCAGACTTCGACCGAACATGATTTGATCTTGGGTTGGCTTTACAAACACACAATGGTTAAATGGTTCACCCACGAACTAAAAAAAAAAAAAACCGACAAAAGGATTTTATTTTTCTTTTTCTTTTTTGTTTGTCTCCTTACTTGCATAAAAGTATGTGTTTTATTTCACTTTGGTCCTAGGTTCTTCCCCAGCGTTCTCCATCATACTTGAACTACGCTGGTCTGATTCTCTTCAAGAGATACGTAGGCAGCCTTATGGTACAACCAACCCATCATCCAGAATGTCATCTCACCGACACTCCATCAAGGTACAAGCGACTCATCTTCATCAAAAGTGTCGAAATCCTTCATCAAAGCCACGGCATCAGAAATCCATTGTGAGAGCCCGCGCTCGAAAGCCGAACCGCGAAATGACCGCCCGCGAGGGCGGTTCGGGTCCGTTTTGTGCTGATGCGCTTTTGGAAATGAGCTCGGTTCTCACACAATGGTTTCCTCTCGATGGAATCAAAACAGTCAAGAGTCGCCACCTCATTTTATTTTAGGAAAAACGAAGATAAAACCTTTTTTAGAGAAAGTGGGTTCGGGGGCTAAGTTACGAGAAGAGAAGGGGTTAGGCACTCTCCTCGCCCGTGATGGTCTCTAGCATGCATGCCACGTAGATTCATTTTATGCCTTTTACCTTGATTTATGCCCTAACAAAAATGGTGATTTAATATACATAGGAGTCTTCCTATTCTAGGTATGTTTGCTTTTAATTCACAAATGAGAGTCGGTTTGGGTGGACTCACACTTGGTTTTGAAAATGGTTTAACATTCATATCCAGTAAAGGAGATCACAAAGAGGGGGTGGGGGATTAATATTTACAATGGTGAACAAAAAAAGGGAAACAAATCCCATAAAAAAGAATGTCCAAACTCCGTCCCCAAAGATTTTAGGGACTGCTGCGCTCTTTTTCTTTGTGTACCTGCTCTTATGCTTGCACAATCTGGAAAGTGAAAGTTAGGAAAAGTACCTAACACATCAAGTATCAACCATGAATTTTCCTCTGATTTTAGAAGCATGTTATTGTGTCCAAATAAGGCATGCAAGATATAACTTTCAACATCCAGATCTGACAGACATTCATACATCCATAAAAGACTCACCTTTTGCATCATGAAAACGGGGGAATCACGGAAAACACTAAACATGAAAGTTATTACTAACATATCAAAGTTTAGATCTGGAAATTTTCAAGGCCATAAAGCAAGTTTAAGTCACACAAAACACCTCTGAAATTTTGTTGTCAGAACAGGAGATATGTAAATCTGAGAACAGAGAGTTGAAACAAAAATGGAAAGAATCCCTTCCACCCAGGGTAAAAATAATATATGTACATGCTCATTTTCCTATGTTTTTCTAGAACAAACCATATTTTGTTGTCTAAGACCAAAAACCACGTTTGCTATGCATAAAGAGAGCAACAAGACAGAAAGATACAGACTGACAGACTGCTGGAAAAATGAAAAAGGCATGAAAACACCTATGAAAACTCATCTACATGAAGTGATGTGGGCATGAAACTTTGTGTGTGCATATATATACATACTAACAATACAAAACAACAGCCATTGAAGCATTTGATCAAGATCTATCATCATTTAGGGAGAAGAACAACAAGAACATCAACATTGTATCTTTGGACATCAAATGGAGGTCTAGCCTAACATGGTGGCTAGACCTCTCAACATATTACATAATCAACTACATCTTACATAGGTGAACTTTACAAGAACAAGAGATTACCTAGATGTGCTTCCTTTGCTTCCAAGGGAAGACTTTTTTGTTGCTTTTCTTAAGGTGTTTGCCTTAGATTGAAAGAGTGTTTGAGTGGGTTGTTTTTGCTTGTGTTTGGTGTGTGTTTAGGGTGGTGTTATGGTGGTGATGTGGTGGTCTATGGACTGAGATTTGAAAGTGGTGAGAGAACAAGAGTGAATGGGAGTGTTCTATGAAGTGTGTGTGTTCTCCTTATGATAAAATGGATGAGGGAGGTAAGTATATGGAGGAGGGAGGTGGGAAATGACCTTAGGCCACCCTTGCTAGGCTTAGGAGTCAGTTTACGGGGTGGCTACCCCATCCATTTGCAGCTGGGAATGATCAAAATCAAGACTTTTGTGGCCAAGTTGCTGAAGAACAAACTGCTGTCTGAACCTCCCAAACCAGCCGTACGGCTCATACCTCCGTCCCTTTTTCCCAAAGTGCCACTTGTCGCATTCTGGTTGGATCCTTCTTTATTGATTTGGCCAGCCAACTTGGGCCACTTGCCTGGCTCTTTTAGGCGTGAATGATCACAATTTTTGCTCCGGTATTGGTTCCGCAACAGTCCAAGTTTTGTCCGAGTGTGCGCGCAACGGTGTCCCGGTTGTCCGCGGTCCCAACATGGAAGTTGCTTGAAATAATCTTGTGGTCACGTACGTCTATCTGAAATATGTTAATGAGCAAGAAATGACAATAATATAT
Source organism: Campanula takesimana (assembly GCA_026119855.1). Taxonomy (NCBI): domain Eukaryota; kingdom Viridiplantae; phylum Streptophyta; class Magnoliopsida; order Asterales; family Campanulaceae; genus Campanula; species Campanula takesimana. The sequence goes on along the minus strand of JAOWBW010000805.1, from coordinate 508,621 downwards.
TGTTTTCTAATGCACAGAATGGACGGTAACGAGCAGTTCTAAGGGTGCGGGCCCCGTTTCGGGTCCCGCAGCTCAAAAATTGAAGTACATGTCTGTTTACTCGATTTTTCGCTCTGATCATGAATTTGAAGTCCGTTAATCCATTCGATGCACTGATAAGGCTCACAGAACTCCCGCATAGCCGAATCTGGGCTTAGGTCAATTTTAGGGTTTAGACCATTCAAAAAGGGTTTGATAAAGGGTGCGAGATCGGGGTATCTACAGAGCCCCTCGTCGAATCTCCTTGTAATGTAAAGGGGATTCTACGATTTACTAAGAGACAAACGATCTCGTCTAGGGTGTAACGGCTGGGTCCAAAGTAGGACTTCCTACGTATCTCTTTCGAGAATCAAGCCTCCGTAGTTCTAACTCAAACAAGCAATCAAACTAGTGACAAACAATGGTCGGTACCGGGTTTCCGGTTTACCTACGTATCTCTTTCGAGAATCAGACCAATCGTAGTTCAGGTTTATTAAAAAACAAGAAATTTTCGGGGGGGGGAGCATTGAGATGTGTTGTCTCTTTGCTGGGGACGGCATTGAGATGTGTGGTCTCTTTGCTGGGGAGAAAATCGACATGAGAAAATATTTATGAGAACGGGCGACTGAGTTCACCGGGGTGAACTGCCTACGTATCCCTCCATGGGAATTAAGTCAAAACGTAGTTCGGGGGAGGTACAGCTCGGGCAGGCGAGAAGACCAAGGTGGAACAACAATACTCAAGGATTGACGCAAGGTACAATCAGAGCGGGGGGTACATCTCAGAATCCAGGAGATGACCTAATTCATCATCGAGGTGAGTCGCATCTGACTCTAAGGATCGGTCTTTGACCGACAAATTGCAAAAACGGGCGACTGAGTTCACCGGGGTGAACTGCCTACGTATCCCTCCATGGGAATCAAGTCGAGTCATAGTTCTGACTCGAACCAACTCAATCAATCCAAAGAAGGCTTAAGATCAACATTACTCGAGGATTGACGCAAGGTGCAATCCGAGTTGAGGTACATCTCAAAATCAGGAGACTACCAGGGGATATAATAACGACCCATCGAGGTCCGGACGCTTCGCGCCCCTCAGGAAAACCAACTCACTCAAAGATCGAGCGCTTCACGCTAATCAAAAAAAGGGGGTACAACTCAACATCAAGAGAAGACCAAATAACAGATGACAATTCATAAAACATTCAATCAAAGGATACACTGCTCTCCGAGCTATGTCTAGACCCATCAGCTTTTGAGTTGTCGTGTGATGAGATTTTTGTGCTTTATTAAGCAGTGAACCATCGATTTGCGTGATCCATTGGCACTGTTTGAGTTTTGACTGAAGTCTCTAACGCCTCGGGGAGATGGCCACATCGACTTTGTGTGCCGTGACCTGCAAGTTAGCTTTGCATGCAGTGGCGGATATGATTCGCCTAGACAAAATTTGGACCAAATCTGATCGAGCACAAGCTCTCTTTCATTTTGAAGTCGGGATGTTAATCTTTTGCTTTAACTCACTTATTAAATGACACCGACTCGTGATTAATGACCAACAATGAACCAAACTCGGATTAGAGGGTTGCAGATTGATAAAACCAAGGGGAGGCTTATCCACCTAGGGAAGCGTGGAGAAGATAAAATTCTGACTGGGTCAGAGGTTAGCAGCCGTATGGCTACTGAGGGGGGGGCGAGGTTTCTGATCAGTTTTTGGAAATTTCTTGGAATTCGTGCCTTATCCAGGTAAGGGGGAGGTGTGCACTTCGAGGGAGGCAAGCTGGAACCCTATCTCCGAGCTACTATAAAAGGGGAGGGGGAGTTTCATTATTTTTCATCCCAAACACCTTCTCATTCTTTCTTTCCTTGCAATCCCGACCTTCCTTCCCTTTTCAAATGGCTCATCTCGGCCCAACCATGCTTAGCATCGAAGAATACCGCGAGGGACTCAACCGTTGGGTGATTTCCTACTCGGAGAGTGCGCGAGCGGTGCTAGAAGAGACCTTTCATTTCAAACTCCTTTTTGCATTAAGGAGGCTTCCTATCCAATGGGAGATGATCCGCGGTGCGTCCGTCTTCTGGTCGACAGGTACTCACTTATTTAATTTTACCCAAGATGAGTTGTGTCCTACCTTTGACGAATTCTGCGCCATTACGGGAAACCCAACTCGTGGTAGGGCTATGGTGCCAACTTCTCGCAAGACCCCTGTCCGGTGGCTCGCTGAGATTTTCGAATTTGATTTCATATTTTCGAGGAGGCTCCTTCACAGGACCCACTTTGATATCACTAGCTTCCCCGGACTCTATGGTGAGGCTGCCCCTCATAACCCGGAGTATTCTGACCGCAGGGATTTTGCCTTAGTCATGTGCCTCTTTGCTGAACTGTTCTTCGTCTCTTATGACGGTTTCATTGATTCAAGAATGGTGGATATTGTTGATTCCTGCAAAGGTAGTGCCAGTAACGTGATGACTGTCCTTTTGGCAGAAACCTTGCACGGGCTAGACGGTTACTATCCCAGGGGTGACGCTTTCACATCGGGCAGCCCTATTTTGCTGCAAATATGGCTCCAGGAGCATCTTAGAATCATTCGCCCGGTGTCTGATCCAGACTATACCCCTTCCATGCTTCCGAGGCGAGGTTTAAACAGGCAGAACTGCACTACTGTTAAGGAGTGGGTTGGACACTTTTGGCGGATTAGTTCGGTAGACATCCTGTGGGTGCCTCCGCATTGGAACCCGAGCACGTACATTATCACGAGTGCAGGTCACTCTTTCGTTTGGTTAGCTAGGCTTCGGTCTACCACCTTTTATCTAGGCCAACGGATTTCCCGCCAATTTGGACAAGTCCAAGAGGTTCCCTTTTCTGACCACCCCATCCCGGCCAATTTGCCCGTGGATGCCAATATTTGCGAATTGTTGAAAGAGCTTTGGTATAGGAACGGTGCGCACGTCGGCAGAGGCAGACGCCGGAGCGAAGGGGCACATTCTATGAACCCTCTTTGGCGTATCTTGAATGGCTGGGTCCTCAGACTGTTGAAGACAATGCTACCATCTCAGCTTTGGTCTCGGGGCTCTTAGGTCCAGAGATTCTGTCTGGGGATTACTTTTCTCAGATAATGGGTCCCACAGTCTTCCAAAATCAGATAGGCGGGAATCAATCACGCCACGGCCATCGGTCGGGACGTCGCAGGGCTGGCCGAGACTTAGCTTCAAGGATTACCCTGCCCGATGCAACCGGATCTAGGAACCAAAGGGGAGAGAGCTCTTCAGGCTTTTTCCAGAACGTGTTCAACCGCCTCGGTTAATGAGTGGAATTTCATTTATTTCTGCATGATCCTTGGTTGCCACGCCAAGATGATTTTTTTTATTTTATTTTCAAAATTTGTTGTGCTTGTTTTTCCTTTTCAAATGTAATGTTTGCAAGTTCAACGTGGGAAATAAAGTTTTTTATTACTAATGACCGGACCCGAAGGTTGCCTACGTTCCTCTTTAGAGGCTCAGGTCAGCGTAGTCCGACAAAGTTACTTGTATTTCTTACGCGCCTCCTGATTTTTACCTAGAACTGCCCTTTCGGGTTTTTACTTCTAGTGGGGCTGTCTTTTGCGCTCTTTTTTTTTTTTTTTTTTTTACAGACTCGATAGGAATCACCGGACTCTGCGCCTTCTACGCATAATACTTCTTCAATTTGCTGAGGTTGCAGGGCTGAACGAGGTCTTCTCCAAATTCGGTTTGCAGAAATACGGCTCCTCCGGATTGTATCTTCTTAACAATGTAGGGGCCTAACCATGGAGACTTCCATTTCCCTCGGGGGTCAACATAGCTTGGTGGCTTTTCTCGTAAAACAAGATCTCCCACTTTGACATCACGGTCTTTGACCTTCTTGTTAAATGCCCTGGCGATTCTGCGTTGATACGCGCGGTTGTGCTCTAAAGCCAGTAATCGCTTTTCATCGAGTAATGCTAACTCTTCATGGAGACTTTGTAGCCAATCAATCTCGGACACTTGGTTTTCAAGTAAAACTCTCATGGAGGGGATTTCAAGTTCAATCGGGAGAATTGCCTCCATGCCATTTGCAAGTGAGTAAGGAGTAGCCCCAGTCGGTGTCCGGACAGATGTGCGGTATCCCCACAAAGCTAAAGGCAACTTCTCGGGCCAATCCTTTCCGGTGATGGCCATCTTTCTAATGATGTTCTCAAGGGTTTTGTTCGCCGCTTCTACCGCTCCATTGGCTTGTGGTCGATAGGGGGAGGACTTATGCCGGATCACACGGAATTCGTCAAGCAATCGGTTGACTTCCCCTTCAAAGTGAGTTCCATTATCTGAGATCATCTTATAAGGGACTCCATATCTGTAGAAAATGTTGGTGCAGATGAACTCGGCTACCTTCTTGGCATTCAAGACTTTGTAAGCAGCGGCCTCAACCCATTTGGTGAAGTAGTCGATAGCTACGAGCACATATTCTTGCCCGCTTGAACCTTTCGGTTTGACTTGACCAATAACATCTATTCCCCAAGTGGAGAAAGGCCAAGGAGCAGTTGACTGATAGAGAACGTGCGGTGGCAGATGTTGTAGGTTAGCATACCGTTGACACTGATCACAAGTCCGCACTCTCATCACACAATCCTTTTCCATTGTAGTCCAGTAGTACCCTTGCCTCACTATCTTCTTAGCAAGCATGTGCCCATTCATGTGGGGTCCACACAGTCCCCCATGGACTTCATCCATGATTCTATTCACTTCAGATTTGTCTACACAGAGCAAATTTGGTCCGTTATGATACCTTTTGTACAATCGATCTCCGGAAATCACAAATTGGGAGGCCCATCTTCGCATTGAAATTCTTGCCCTTTTGTCCTTTTCTGGAGGGTAGATCCCATTCCTGAGCACATTCCATACATATGTGTACCATGGCTCTTCATTTTCTTCGTTATCTAAGTCAATTGCCAGGCAGTAGGCTGGGATTGACCTCTTGCTAACCACAAACGGCTTTACCATGACATCAGCAGGGAACTCCATGATGGAGGCTAAGGTAGCCAACGCATCTGCGAATCTGTTTCGGTCCCTTGGGAGGTAATGAAATGAGATATTCGAGAAACGTTCTGTGAGCGCTACCGGTCGAATATGATATTGTTGTAGTCTTGAATCTTGGATCCTCCACTTTCCTTCAATCTGATTGATAATTAGGGTGGAGTCCCCGAACACTTCAATTTCTTTGACCCCTCTGTTTAACGCCTCTTCAAGGCCAGCCATGCAAGCCTCATACTCCGCTGTGTTATTTGAACAGTTAAAGTCTAACCAGATAGCAATGGGCGTGTGCGCATCGCTTGGATCAATGAGCAAAATTCCAATTCCGAAACCTCTTTTGTTGGCAGCCCCATCAAAGAAGAGTTGCCACTTGTTTTCTGAACAATCAACAGCGTAGATTCCTTCATCGGGAAACTGTGCTTCTGGTTCGGGCTCGAGATCGAGAGCCAAATCTACAAATTGGTCTGCTATCACCCTTCCTTTAATGGACTTAGGCGTTGCGTAAGTCATATCAAATTCGCGTAAGAGAAATGACCATTTGGCTACTCGATTGGACATGGCTGGCCTTTCGAGGATGTACTTTACTGGATCCATTCTGGATATGATCTGAACGGGCAAGGATTGCTGATAGATCTTTAACCGCTGCGAGACCCAAACCAAACCGGTGCAGGGCTTTTCCAATGCTGAGTAGTTCAATTCACTCCCTTGCAGCTTTCTACTAACAAAATAAATTGCATTTTCAACCCAAGAGTCTTCTTTTTCTTGTGCAAGCATTGCTCCTACCGCGGTGTCGGTGACGGTTAGGTACAACCGCAAAGGTTTGTGCGAATGAGGTGGGGCCAAGACCGGTGGGCTTGTCAGGTATTCTTTGACCTTTTCGAAAGCAATCTGGCATTCTTCATCCCAGGATCGATCGGTACCCTTTTTTAGGAGCTTGAAGAGCGGCTCACACATCGTGGTTAGCTGCCGTATGAATCTGCTGATATATTGAATTCTTCCCAAGAAACCCTTTACCTCCTTTTGAGTCTGAGGTTGGGGCATTTCTGTGATGGCCCTTATTTTGTCGGGGTCGATTTCAATCCCTCTTTCTGTTACCAGGAAACCCAGGACCTTGCCTCGGACGGTACCGAATGTGCATTTAGCAGGATTCAACTTCATGTGATACTTCCGCAGCCTTTCAAAGAATTTTCTGAGGTCAACCAGATGCTGGGCGTCTTCTTCGACTGAGTGCACAATCATGTCATCCACATAGATTTCAAGTTCTTTATGGATCATGTCATGGAAAAGAGTTGTAGTACCTCTTTGATAAGTCGTTCCGGCATTTTTAAGACCGAAAGGCATCACAGTATAACAGAATGTCCCCCACGGGGTGATGAAGGAGGTTTTCTCTTGATCTTCTACCGCCATTTTAATTTGGTTGTAACCCGCCATTCCATCAACAAATGACTTCACTTTGTGAATTGCGACTGAGTCAACCAGAATATCAATATTTGGTAACGGGAAATCATCTTTCGGGCAAGCTTTGTTGAGGTCTCTGAAGTCAACACATATCCGGACTTTGCCGTTCACCTTCTCGAATGTGACCATGTTGGACAACCATTGGGGATATTCCACAACTCAGATGAAACCCACTTGCAGGAACCTCTCGATCTCTTCTGTAACCTGGAGGGCCCACTGCGGCTTGATTCTGCGTAGTTTCTGTTTAACCGGATTGGCATCGGGAAAGGTGGGAATTCGGTGCTCCACAATTGTCGAATCTAAACCAGGCATATCTTCATACGACCAAGCAAACACATCAACAAATTCTTTGAGCAAACGGATCAACTGTTCCCTGTCAGCCCCTTTCATGAAGCTTCCAATTTTCATTTCTTTGACCTCCTCGTTCAGCCCCAGATTGACAGTAGACAAATCTCCCTCACAGGCCTCTAACTTTCGTTCCCCATGCTGCTTTGCTAACCTGCTTAAATCAATTAAATAATCTTTTTCATCTTGGCTTACGTCTTTTAAAGATTCATGATTAACTTCATTTGTTATTAAATTTTCATTTGTTAAATCATTATTCAAAATATTGGCAACCAAGGAGTAAGCGGAAATAGAGGAAATTTCATTCACGACAGAGGGGAGTACAAGCTCGGCGACCGCGTCGAGGTCCTCGACAGTGAGGCCCTCTTCGGGAGTCCCAGAGACAACATCAGAGAGTACAAAGGGTTCAAAAGCCGATCCCTCTGGGCGAACATATCCAAACTGCTTCACAAGCACGTCAACAGTAGCGAGCGGGCCACTGGTTTTGGACCAGTTATTAAGTGGTACCACTGCCGGCTTGAGGTACTTCACCGGGTCATAAGCTTCTGCGGTGCCATCCTCGATCATAACCACAGATCCGTCTTCAAAGCCAAATCCTTCAAACAATGTGAAGACATCATCCTCCTCATCGATATTGCACGGAGTAAACTGGCCCGGTTGCTTATAGGAACCGTCCAAATCAAGCCTTTCATCGAACAACTTCACATCATCAAATACTTCCCATCCCGCGCGAGACTTTTCATCCATGCCACTAGTCGGCTCAAGAGGCATAACATGGGCCACATTTTCGCTCTTGCGAAAAAAGTATCCCTTCCAGGATTTTTCTGTTGGTGTTGGTGCCCTAGGCACGGTTGTTAAACGCTGTATAAGTTATCAGTTTATTCATGATAATAAAGAGATAATAGGATTATTATTATGGCTCGTGTTTGCTTATAATAATCTCCGTCCCTAAAGCTTCTTAAGCACTAGTATAAGGGCTAAATGATCATGGGATGATCATGTTAGATTTATGGGTACTTGTTTGGAACAAGTACTGGACATGACCCGCGGTATGAGATTTATGTCATGGTCGATGTCATATATAAATCTCATATTAGTTATGTCATTTGAATCCTTTGACATGAAGTTATTATAGTCTTCCACTTGATGAACATTATGTTTGACATATTCAAACGCTGCCTTAACATGGTAGTTATAAAGGGTATGATTGGCATGATTGGATTCACGTAGGGAAGAATAATAAGCCAAATGGATTTGTCCCTCTTCGGAGAGATGTCAAGCTTGGGCCCCTCGAAGGAATGATGTTGGTGAAATGTTTGGCCAAACTCAAATGGATTGATTGGATCAATGTCATTTGGATTATCAACATATTCGGGATCGAGAAAAGTATTGAACAATACAAGTTGACTTGTTGACCATGACTTGTGTTCAATGACATCGTGGACAAAGGGATTGTGACATGTTCTAAAAGGAATGCGAACTTGTATCTAGTTACACTATTTGGGTAGGTATGACGGTTTGCTAGAACCTAATCATATCTTATGGGTTCATGTTTGGGCTCATTGCCAACTTAGTGTAATCCTAGAGGGTCACACACAAATAGAACGAATCGTAAAGGACTAAATGGGAATTATGGAAAAATATCAGTGTTTGGCTCTGGCACGGTCGTGCGCCTTAAAATGGCACGGTCGTGCCATAAATCCAAACCAAGGCAAACCTGTCGACATGATTGGCACGACCGTGCCAAATTACCAAGCACGACCGTGCCGAAAATGGGCGGCTGGGGAATTCGCGCGGACTAGATGGCACGACCGTGCCAGATTGTAGGGCACGATCGTGCCAGTCAAGTCGGCCAGAATTCCTTGTTGCCTAATTTGGTGACGGGATTTAGGTTTCCTATGTCCTTACGAGTTAAGGATTAGGACCTATTTAAGGATCCTTTTTACAGCCATTAGACATGTTGTTGTGAGTGCCTCCATAAGGTTTTGAGAGGTTATTTTCTTGTTCTAAGATCCCTAAAGTGAAGAACAAGAATATTCATAATTCCATATAGTTCTTACAATTGTGAAAGCGTGTTTCATAATTTGGTCTAGCAACCAAGATCAAGTGTTCTTGATATTCGTTAGTGGTGTGGATACCGCTAGAGGGTGGAACTTATCATCTTCATAGTTCGTGATTCTTGCTTTGTTCGTGATCAAGATTTCAAGCCTCCATCGAATTCAAGGTTGCAAAATAAAAGGCATCAAGGGTTAGTATTCTAGTATTCATTATGTTGTATTTGACTTAATCATATGAATGGATCTATGGGCTTTGGGTTTCATAAATTTTAAATGCTTAATTCCGCTGCGCATGTTACTACGAAACCCAACAGTGGTATCAGAGCCCCGTTCATGTTGATTATTTCAATACTAAGATCATGTTGTGTGTATATAAATTGTTTATATGCCTAGCATGATTTGAATATTGGGATTATGATGTTTATGTGGTCTATGCGTTTTATGTGGTTTATTGTTTTATAAACTTTAATCGCACTGTTCAATCGCAATTAAAATTATGGAGGATTTAAAATTGTTTGGATTATCAATTTTTGATTGGATCAAAGTTTTGATATTCTAGGGATTCAAGAATAAATCGTTTATTCAAGGTTTTGATGATCATGGTGATTGGATCACCAAGAACACCAAATCCTAATTGAATCGGGAAAAATAATTTTGAGATAAATTTTGGAACTTTAAAAATTTGGATTTTTCGCAAGGGGTCCGACCGGACCCAAGCCTTGACCCAGCCGGACCTAGGGTTTGGCGCGGGGGTAGGGTTTGGATTTTGGGTGTGGATCTTGGGTTTAAATCTCCTATTTGTTTTAGTCTTGTGATTCTAAGATTAGTTCAAGGTTTGGATGGCTAATCTACGTTCATCGAGATTGTGTTTCCCAAACTTGATCGCAATCAAGGTTTCAAAGATAAAATGAAATTAGAATTATGAAGAGTTCATAATTGCTAAAATTGAGAAACAAAGTTCTTGATTCAATGATTGGAGATCCATGTGGAATTGTGAATGCAATTGGCCTACGTTCATCGAGACCATCTATTGCTTAGTTTCGGCCACATGGACTACTTTCTTGGTTTCTTGAATTAGTGCGGAATTGTGGTTGCCAATGGCTTAGTTCGGCCGCACTTCTTGTTGTCTTGATTTGGAGATAATAGCCAAAGTTGAAATAGTCTCATCCTCATAATTATAGAGAAACTAATGACACATAAATGTTGTGCTTAAATTAATGGAGATTAATTTAGTGGCTAAACTTGATGCGTAACATGTTTATCTTGTGTGCTCATAAATATGTTGTATGCTATATGTGATGAACCTTCAAAGAAAGTTTTAAGTCATCTTGCCATGCCATGATTAAGACACTTGTTAGTGCATGGGTAATTTTAATGTGGGTTCGCCCTAGCGAGGTACATTGACTTTATCTATGTATGAGCAAGATGGATGATGTGGGCACGCCCTGGCGACGCACATCAACCATGCGTTTAAAATGGTTGGACTTAATAAGGCGTCAAAACAGTTTTGGGCCTAGGCAAAAGATGAGATTAAACATGCTTTTGAGATTGGATCACTAAGAATCATATTGGATATGATTGACAAGATTAAATTAAAGTTCTATCTTAGCCCAATTTAAAAGAGTCTCATAAAAGGATCTAAGAGTCATATGGGATATGATTGACAGGGTTGTCTACCTAATTAATTTGATTTTGTGTAATCCGCCATAGCGGACTTAGAATTAAATTAAAGTTGGATCTTAGCCCATTTAAATTATATTATACATTGGATGTATATGAAGGTTATATAATTTAGTGGGAGTATTTTTGGAAAATACATTATTTATCTCTTGAATGAGATTGGTACTTGTAAAATTTTGGAAATTCTGCATAAGTTGTAGATGACAACTAAAATCGTTGCGATTAATCCTTGATAAGGATATGCTTCAAAAGAATGGTACAAACTTCATGGATTGGATCCTGAGCCTAAGAATCGTTCTAAGGCAAGAAGATGGGTTGTACATTCTTGATGGGCCTATTCCTAAAGAAACAATGCCGGAGTAGACAATCACAAGAATCATGAGTATGATTCTAGGAATGTGAGTTGTCTTATGCTCACGATTATGTGCTCTTAAACTCCAACAAAGTTTGGAACTTGTAGAAGCCTATTAGATAGGTGTGGAGTTGAGTTACATGTATCAAAGAGCAATCTAAGCAAGAGAGGTATAAAACCATTGTTGCATTCACTCATTGCAAAATGAGTAAAGGGCAATAAATGAAACTTCACATGCTTAAGATAAAGGCTACGTAGAGCATCTTGAGAAACTTGGTTGTCCAATTGGATTGGAGCAAGCCATGGATCTCATTCTTGATTCATTGTTTAAATGTTATGATCACTTAGTGATGGAATATAACATGCTTAAAATGAATAAGAATTTCTTCGAATTGCATTAACATGCTGAAAAACTGCGAAGATGAAGATATTGGAGAATGGTTCTCCAATGCTCATAGTTCATGATGGAAAGAGGCCAAATGCCAAAAGAAAAGTAAGACAAGAGTTGTCAAACCTAAAGGAAATAATTTTGGTTATAATAATAACTCTAATAGATGCAATTTGGTAAAATGGCAATTGGATTGACCATTTAGAATTGTAGTCAAAATTCTGGGTGATCAATAAAAGGAATGGTAGTGAGACTACCACTCGGAATATTTATGTTATAAATTATTTTTTCTAAATTTAATTATTGGGTATTGGATACCAGAATAATTAGTAAGATGAAAGACTACTTATAGTAAAGTTTTATCTACAAACAGTAATGATGGAATGGTTGCAACATTGTTCGTAGAACACTTGTAAAGTGACTTTACTGATGAAGTAGAAAACATTATTTTGTTATAAGATAATGAAGGATATTAATTTCTTATTTGGAATAAGAAAAATGCTTTATTTATTATGATTTACTTCATTGTGTTATCATATAAATAAATCTTATATCCTAAATCTTGAAGAACAAAATAATAAAGACTATAACATAAATAATTAAAATTCTTTATGCATTATTGTTTTGATCAAATAAATGAGAAATGCATATCTAAAATTCTATTGGACGGAGTTTTAAGTCATATAATTTGGAATCACATGATTTATGCAAATCTTATTTACTTGGATCAAGACATCTTTTACTATGATTGGTAAAAAGGATAATGTCTTAATTGACCTAATACATTTTGATGTGTATGGTGCATTAAGAAGAAATGCTAAAAGAGAATTTTGGTTATACTTGGTAAAACTATTCAAAAATTATGATTGGATCATGATGATGGATAATTAAACCGAAAATTTGACAGTCATCATTAAAGTTGTGAAATGGTTTCACAAATTAACTTCACTAAGAATATCATTCTAAATGATATGTCTGCGTGAAAGTATAAGAACCTTATTGGATATGGTTCATTAGATGATAAAGTCAAATTGATCTTCCATTATTAATTTTGGGGTTATGTATTTGAAACCGCTATGATTATACTAATCTGAATTCCAGCTTGAGAGGTTAAAAGATGAAAGAAAACTCGGTTTGCCTTTCGCAAAGATTTAAGATGGTGAGACCTTTTGGAAAGGAGTTGTCTGGGACACACTCACATTTAAATCTAATAAATATATTTTCATGGGATATCCTAAGGAAACTTGAGGATAATAATTTTACTCATAAGAAACAAATGGTTTGTTGATTATGATGATACTTTTCTAGATAAATGGTTTATCTCTAAAAGAATCAATGGGAGTAAAATGTATCTCGAATGGTTCGAGACCTAGAAAATATATATTTTAACCTAAGATGGAAGTTGAACAAGTTTTCACAAGGAGTCGTGAAAAGTCCGTTCAAAAGATATACAAGAACTTGCGTATGTGATAGGACACAATCTATTGCAAGAAATATTGGATATTTCGAAATAGAAAGTGTTGAGGTAAAGTTCATTTGGAATGAAGTATTTACCATCTATCAAAGATGCAATGTCAACTCCACATATTTAGATTAATGACTTGGAGTCATGAAATCTAAAAGGCAACCCATGTGTAATAATCAAGTTTGGAACTTGATCATTCTAACCTAAGGTGTAAAAACCAAAGGAGAGGAATGAGTTTTCTTGGAGAAAATTTTACATGGATAGCAAAGAAATTTACTAGAATTCTCGTAGTCACATGTTCATATTTGGAATATGAAAATTGACAAAATGATGTCAAAACAAGCGTTCCTCAACGGGAACTCACTTAAGGATGTATTGGATACAACCTAAAGGTTTTGACAGTCAAAGAAAATTCTGATAAATTATGAAAGTTGCAGAAATCCATTGGATGGATTAAAGCAAACTTGTGGGAGTTAGAATCTCCGTTTTGATAAATCAAAAGAGTTTGACTTGATGAATCTTGTATATACAAGAAGATTAGTGGGAGCATAGTGATATTCCTTAAATTAAATATGTGGATGACATATTGCTCATTGGAAACGAAATTCCTATACGTTAGTCTGAAAAGACTTTGTTAAGAAAGTGTTTCGCAATAAAGAATATGGATGAAACTGCATATGTCCTTGGCATTAAGATCTATAGAGATAGATCGAAGAAGCTAATTGATTAAGCCAAAGTAAATACATTGACAAAGTCATTAGAAGATTCCGCAAAGAAAATTCTAAGAGAAGACGGTTGTTAATGTTACATGGAAGTTTTCTATGCAAAGACTCAAATGTCCTGAGACAAATGATGAGCATGAGAAGAATGAATGGGATGCCATTTGCTTCGGCAATTGGAACCATCATACCATGATAAGCACTAAGCCGGATATATATAAATTCTTGGAGCATGACGAGTAGATATTAATCCGACAACCGGTGAGAATCACTGGATGGCTGTGAAACAATTCTTAAAGTACTTAAGAAGGACTAAAGAATTGTTATGATCTATGGAGGGATGGAAGATGATCTCGATGTATATGGATACACGGATGCATGCTTCCAAACCGACAAAAATGGTAGAAATCGCAATCGAGTTTTATAAATAATAGTGAAGCTGTAAGAAGAGCACAGTCACTAATTCTGCGACTAAAACTAAGTATATTGCTGCATTGGATGCTGCGATGGAAACTGTTTGGATTAAGAAGTTCATTGGAGAACTTGAGATGGTTCCTAGAATTGCTAAACTAATAGACCTTATTAGAAATAATATTGGTGCTATTGATCAAGCAAAGGAACCAAGAGCACATCCTAAATCCAAACACATACTTAGACGTTTTCTTATCGTTCGAGAAATCGTTGATAAGGGAGACGTACATATATGCAAAGTACCTACTAATGATAACGTTACGGACACACTAAACAATGGGACTTCCACAAGCTAAGACATGATGGTCATGTTAGGTCCATGGGTATTGGATACCTAGAGATTGGGCCTAGGGCAAGTGGGAGATTGTTGGTGTTGGTGCCCTAGGCACGGTTGTTAAACGCTGTATAAGTTATCAGTTTATTCATGATAATAAAGAGATAATAGGATTATTATTATGGATCGTGTTTGCTTATAATAATCTCCGTCCCTAGAGCTTCTTAAGCACTAGTATAAAGGCTAAATGATCATGGGATGATCATGTTAGATTTATGGGTACTTGTTTGGAACAAGTACTGGACATTACCCGCGGTATGAGATTTATGTCATGGTCGATGTCATATATAAATCTCATATTAGTTATGTCATTTGAATCCTTAGACATGAAGTTATTATAGTCTTCCACTTGATGAACATTATGTTTGACATATTCAAACGCTGCCTTAACACGGTAGTTATAAAGGGTATGATTGGCATGATTGGATTCACGTAGGGAAGAATAATAAGCCAAATGGATTTGTCCCTCTTCGGAGAGATGTCAAGCTTGGGCCCCTCGAAGGAATGATGTTGGTGAAATGTTTGGCCAAACTCAAATGGATTGATTGGATCAATGTCATTTGGATTATCAACATATTCGAGATCGAGAAAAGTATTGAACAATACAAGTTGACTTGTTGACCATGACTTGTGTTCAATGACATCGTGGACAAAGGGATTGTGACATGTTCTAAAAGGAATGCGAACTTGTATCTAGTTACACTATTTGGGTAGGTATGACGGTTTGCTAGAACCTAATCATATCTTATGGGTTCATGTTTGGGCTCATTGCCAACTTAGTGTAATCCTAGAGGGTCACACACAAATAGAACGAATCGTAAAGGACTAAATGGGAATTATGGAAAAATATCAGTGTTTGGCTCTGGCACGGTCGTGCGCCTTAAAATGGCACGGTCGTGCCATAAATCCAAACCAAGGAAAACCTGTCGACATGATTGGCATGACCGTGCCAAATTACCAAGCACGACCGTGCCGAAAATGGGCGGCTGGGGAATTCGCGCGGACTAGATGGCACGACCGTGCCAGATTGTAGGGCACGATCGTGCCAGTCAAGTCGGCCAGAATTCCTTGTTGCCTAATTTGGTGACGGGATTTAGGTTTCCTATGTCCTTAAGGGTTAAGGATTAGGACCTATTTAAGGATCCTTTTTACAGCCATTAGACATGTTGTTGTGAGTGCCTCCATAAGGTTTTGAGAGGTTATTTTCTTGTTCTAAGATCCCTAAAGTGAAGAACAAGAATATTCATAATTCCATATAGTTCTTACAATTGTGAAAGCGTGTTTCATAATTTGGTCTAGCAACCAAGATCAAGTGTTCTTGATATTCGTTCGTGGTGTGGATACCGCTAGAGGGTGAAACTTATCATCTTCATAGTTCGTGATTCTTGCTTTGTTCGTGATCAAGATTTCAAGCCTCCATCGAATTCAAGGTTGCAAAATAAAAGGCATCAAGGGTTAGTATTCTAGTATTCATTATATTGTATTTGACTTAATCATATGAATGGATCTATGGGCTTTGGGTTTCATAAATTTTAAATGCTTAATTCCGCTGCGCATGTTACTACGAAACCCAACATTTTCATAGGGACGGAGTGGTGGGAGCTCATAGGCCCTTCCCCTCTTGATAGCATTCTGCCTCTCCCTTTTTTCACGCATAGCTTTGGCAATTTCAGCGGGAGTGGGCATGTAGCCGAGTCCAAACGGAGGAATGAAAACAGGCACATCATTTTTGATAGGTTCGATACACCCTTGTTGCTCTTTCCCGAGTCCCAACGTAGGTAAGAAATTCATCTTCTTGACCATATTCAAGGCCATCGCGTCACCATACTTGGTCCTCTTTCCCCCGATCAGATCGGTTTCTTTGACTTAGTCAATAGCATGGATCCGAGCTTGTGGGATCACCTCAAAACCACTCAAGAAAATACCGGTGTCTTTGTGCTCAATTCCTAAGATCGGGAGGTCGTTGACTTGCGTGTCATCCTGGGCGTGAACTACCACAACATGATTGTCGTGAATGAACTTGATGCATTGATGGTAAGAAGAAGCTACCCCTTTCACTCCATGGATCCAAGGGCGTCCCAATAGTAAACTGAATGAGGACTTGATGTCGATCACTTGAAATTCAATTGGCATAACAAGAGGGCCAATGGTAAGAGTGAGGGAGATAACACCCAAGACACAGCGACTGGTGCTATCGTAGGCACGGACCACTTGAGAAGACGGGGCCAAATCAGTTATCTTAATTCCCAAATCTGCGAGAACATGCACGGGGCAAACATTGATCGAAGAGCCATTATCGACCAACACACGAGCTAAGTGCTCACCTCCAACCCCAACTGTGATGTGCAGAGCCTCGATATGATTAAGGCCAATTTTTGGTGCATCGAGGTCAGTAAAAGTGATAATGTTCCCAAAATGAATGTTGCCGACCATGTGGACAAGGTCATTGGGAGACGTCTCGATTGGGATAACAGCTTGAGTGAGAGATTTAACCAGAGTGTCTCGATGCTCTTGAGAAGATGAAAGCAAACCCCAAATGGATATATTAGCCTGGGTTTTCTTTAACTGAGTTAAGACCGGGTTCTCGGCGACCTTTTCTTTCTGGGCGGAAGCTCCTTCTTTGTCCTTTCCAGGTTCGCTCGCATCAGGATTCAAAGACTGATAGGCTCTCCCTGAGCGAGTGAGATGATTCACGTTTCCACCAATCCAAGTGGCCTTTTCAATAGGGGCCTTTCGTTCCTCAACGTCTTTAGCACTAGACAAGATTGAATCCCAAGAGATCATGTGGCACTCAAAGTCTTCGGAAATAACAGGAGTCACGGTGTAATTCAAAGCTTTCTTTGGGACTATGAAACTAGTCATTGAGTAGTCTTCCTCAAATTCAATCACATGGATTCCCGGCAAGGGATTGGTCACCACATTCGGTTGGGGTGGTTTCTGAATGAGCCCATCGTCAATCATGTCTTGCAGAGTGTGCCTCAAATTCCAACAATCGTCTGTCGCATGACCAGGTGATACGTGGTATGCACAATACTTGCTCGCGTCCCAATTCTTAGGAGGTGGATTAGGCGGGCGGTATCCTCCTATCGGTTTCAATACCCCTTGGGCGACTAATCCTTGGAAAATAGTGGACAACGGAGCGTTGAACTTATCAAACTGCCTCTCTCTCCGATTTCTACCATTCCTTTGCTGATTGTTGATGGAATTTACAGACCCGTCTTGATTATAGCACGGGGGTGCCCTATTGTAGCTGTTCCGGCTAGGTCCCACATTGTTGCTCCAAAAGGGAGCGGGAGTCATGGAAACATTGTTCACAACTGGCGCCGGGCTTTTAGCAGTAGGTCGGAACCTGTAGGAGCTAGGAGAAGGATCTAGCTTGATCACCCCAGTTCGGACATCTTCGTCGATACGGGAACCCACATCTAGAATAGAAGCAAAATCTGGAAATGGGAGATATTTCATCTTTGTATCGCTTTTGGAATTCATCCACAAGCTTTCCCCAATTATCAACCAAATTGGCATCCACAGTCATGAACCATTGCTTAGCGGCTCCTACCAAAGTCAAATGGAAGTTGGAGGCCATAGCACTGACATTAGCCCCACGAGACTACATTGCATGAGCATAAGATTTCAGGTGGGCCATTGGGCACCCCGTACCATCGAATTTTTCCACATCGGGCATTTTGAATTTAGGAGACAAAACAGCAAATGGAGATAATTTCAAAGAATCTGCAGAAAATTCTCCTTTATTCATGACTTTTCTCAACATTTCTTTCATTTCATTCATTTCAATCTCAGCTCTAGTAATAGGTACATATGGGACCCCTTTGTAGTATGCTTCCATTTGGCGGACCAAGTTAGGATCTTGCCCCTGGGAAGTTCCTTGGTTGAACGGAGAGACACCACTAGCAAACGCACCATAGGCGTTGGGTTGCTGATTCGGATACAGAGTTTGCATATACTGAGCAAAGGCATTATGATCGGGTGGATACTGAGATGGGTTCACCACAAAGTTTGCTTGATTCGGGATGAAGTTGTGATTGAGGCCACTGAAGTCTAGATGAGCCACATGACCATGAGGATGGACACCTTGGTGATGATTATGACCGTTGGTGTTACTACCATTGGGATTCAAGTTCACGGTGGGGATGCCGCTGCCATTTCCATTCATATTAGGATTGCCATTGCCATTGGGGAAGCCATTAGGAGCCCCAGTACCATTCTGATTTTCATTCAGATTTCCATTAAGATTTCTGTTGGGGTTTCCATTAGGAGCCCCATTACCATTGTCATTTCCATTCGGATTGCCATTGGGATTTCCGTTGGGGTTGCCATTAGGAGCCCCACTACCATTCTGATTCTGCATCTGAACAAGCGTAGCAAGTAACTCGTCTTGCTGAGTTCTCATCTGACCCAACACATTCTGTTCTAACCATGCTTGAAGACCCGGTGGCGGCACATAGGCTTGATCATTCCCTTCTTCGGCCATTGCAGTAGCTTCTTCGATAACGGGCACTGACTCGGTAACTCGGATCAACCTCCCCTTGCGGTTTCTAACTCCCCCTCTCCAAGAAGATGCCAGGTTTAGAGTATCTGAAAGGGATGGTGTATAGGGCTGATTAGAGAGTGGAAAGGATCGAGATTTTCCGAGCTTGATTCAAAAGGAGTTCAAAAATCACAAAATCAAACCTAGAATGCCGGATAAGCACTTGCTTTATTTTGACACATTTTCGCATGAAATCTTGGAATAGTGGATACCGTCTCCAAAGTATAGGACCAACGTTTTGCACCTGTACTATTGGCCGTCCAAGCCCCTAGCGAAGGGCCTATACTCTTTCGGGGATCCACCATTCGGTTACGGTCTAAGGGAGGGTCTTGACAATTTAAAGTCAATCCGAGCATTTCAATGAATTTCCACAATGTAGGTTGTTTATGACCTTTTGGGAAATGCATAGGATTGAGGTGAAATTGCTAGACAAAAACCGGCATGAAGTCTGGGACGTGTCTTTTTTCGAAAACATGGACATCGTGGCTTGGTAACGGGGAAGATTGGCTTACACCCATCGCAACGACTAATAGGCGCGCTTTGGGGTGAGAATGTACACCGCGGGCCCTATAGGGAAGTCCAATGAGCTCCCTTATACCCTCGGGTTACCTTCTCGGGTTTGTATGGTTCTACGAGACGTTATTTTCAAAAACGTGCATGTGCGTGAGGTATCTATGAGTTCGAAAATGATTTTGAAAGCAAGTAAAGAAAACAAGAAAATACTTTTCTTTCCTTTTTTATTTTTTCCATTTTTCCATTTTTTTTTTCCTTTTTTAAGGGAATCACCCACCACGCATGCATATATATACAAATAAGAGGGTGAAGGAGAAAGAATGTCCCTACAAACCAAAGGTTAGGGCATAAACATATATATAACCCAACTAAGGCAAGTAAAGCATGGCACACACAAAGATTAGAGTCTAGCCCACTTAAGAAATTCCCCAGCAGAGTCGCCACTGTGAGAGCCCGCGCTCGAAAGCCGAACCGCGAAATGACCGCCCGCGAGGGCGGTTCAGGTCCGTTTTGTGCTGATGCGCTTTTGAAAATGCGCTCGGTTCTCACACAATGGTTTCCACTCGATGGAATCAAAACAGTCAAGAGTCGCCACCTCATTTTATTTTAGGAAAAACGAAGATAAAACCTTTTTTAGAGAAAGTGGGTGGGGGCTAAGTTACGAGAAGAGAAGGGGTTAGGCACTCTCCTCGCCCGTGATGGTCTCTAGCATGTATGCCACGTAGATTCATTTTATGCCTTTTACCTTGATTTATGCCCTAACAAAAATGGTGATTTAATATACATAGGAGTCTTCCTATTCTAGGTATGTTTGATTTTAATTCACAAATGAGAGTCGGTTTGGGTGGACTCACACTTGGTTTTGAAAATGGTTTAACATTCATATCCAGTAAAGGAGATCACAAAGAGGGGGTGGGGTATTAATATTTACAATGGTGAACAAAAAAAAGGGAAACAAATCCCATAAAAAAGAATGTCCAAACTCTGTCCCCAAAGATTTTAGGGACTGCTGCGCTCTTTTTCTTTGTGGACCTGCTCTTATGCTTGCACAATCTGGAAAGTGAAAGTTAGGAAAAGTCCCTAACACATCAAGTATCAACCATGAATTTTCCTCTGATTTTAGGAGCATGTTATGGTGTCCAAATAAGGCATGCAAGATAGAACTTTCAACATCCAGATCTGACAGACATTCATACATCCATAAAAGACTCACCTTTTGCATCATGAAAACGGGGGAATCACGGAAAACACTAAACATGAAAGTTATTACTAACATATCAAAGTTTAGATCTGGAAAGTTTCAAGGCCATCAAGAAAGTTTAATTCACACAAAATACCTCTGACATCTTGGTGTCAGAACAGGAGATATGTAAATCTGAGAACAGAGAGTTGAAACAAAAAATGGAAAGAATCCCTTCCACCCAGGGTAAAAATAATATATGTATATTATCATTTCCCTCTGTTTGTCTAGAACAAACCATAGTTTGTTGTCTAATACCAAAAACCACGTTTGCTATGCATAAAGAGATCAACAAGACAGAAAGATACAGACTGACAGACTGCTGGAAAAATGCAAATGGCATGAAAACACCTATGAAAACTCATCTACATGAAGTGATGTGGGCATGAAACTTTGTGTGTGCATATATATACATACTAAAAACACAAAACAACAGCCATTGAAGCATTTGATCAAGATATATCATCATTTAGAGAGAAGAACAACAAGAACATCAACATTGTATCTTTGGACATCAAATGGAGGTCTAGCCTAACATGGTGGCTAGACCTCTCAACATATTACATAATCAACTACATCTTACATAGGTGAACTTTACAAGAACAAGAGATTACCTAGATGTGCTTCCTTTGCTTCCAAGGGAAGACTTTTTTGTTGCTTTTCTTAAGGTGTTTGCCTTAGATTGAAAGAGTGTTTGAGTGGGTTGTTTTTGCTTGTGTTTGGTGTGTGTTTAGGGTGGTGTTATGGTGGTGATGTGGTGGTCTATGGACTGAGATTTGAAAGTGGTGAGAGTGCTTCTTGGAAGTGCTAGAGAGAACAAGAGTGAATGGGAGTGTTCTATGAAGTGTGTGTGTTCTCCTTATGATAAAATGGATGAGGGAGGTAAGTATATGGAGGAGGGAGGTGGGAAATGACCTTAGGCCACCCTTGCTAGGCTTAGGAGTCAGTTTACGGGGTGGCTACCCCGTCCATTTGCAGCTGGGAATGATCAAAATCAAGACTTTTGTGGCCAAGTTGCTGAAGAACAAACTGCTGTCTGAACCTCCCAAACCAGCCGTACGGCTCATACCTCCGTCCCTTTTTCCCAAAGTGCCACTTGTTGCATTCTGATTGGCTCCTTCTTTATTGATTTGGCCAGCCAACTTGGGCCACTTTCCTGGCTCTTTTAGGCGTGAATGATCACAATTTTTGCTCCGGTATTGGTTCCGCAACAGTCCAAGTTTTGTCCGAGTGTGCGCGCAACGGTGTCCCGGTTGTCCGCGGTCCCCACATGGAAGTTGCTTAAAATAATCTTGTGGTCACGTACGTCTATCTGAAATATGTTAATGAGCATGAAATGACAATAATATATATTTTTTTTAATGCACAGAATGGACTGTAACGAGCAGTTCTAAGGGTGCGGGCCCCGTTTCGGGTCCCACAGCTCAAAAATTGAAGTACATGTCTGTTTACTCGCTTTTTCGCTCTGATCATGAATTTGAAGTCCGTTAATCCTTTCGATGCTCTGATAAGGCTCACAGAACTCCCGCATAGCCGAATCT
This sequence comes from Campanula takesimana, assembly GCA_026119855.1. Lineage (NCBI taxonomy): Eukaryota > Viridiplantae > Streptophyta > Magnoliopsida > Asterales > Campanulaceae > Campanula > Campanula takesimana. The sequence goes on along the minus strand of JAOWBW010000805.1, from coordinate 486,473 downwards.
GGGCTTAGGTCAATTTTAGGGTTTAGACCATTCAAAAACGGTTTGATAAGGGGTGCGAGATCGGGGTATCTACATCCATCCCAAATCAAGCGGCTATGGTAAGTGAAGGTATGAAATCATTCACGCTTTCTACAAATCACATCACACACAAAAGCAATTTCTCCATTCTTGAAAAAACCTCTCTATCCAACAATCACTGCTTTCCAAATCACATCACACCACAATCACAATTTTCTCTCGCAATTCTATTTCACATCTCACACAATGTCGCGACCGCGAACCCCGCAGGCCTGAGACCGCGATCTGGACGCCGACTTAAACAATAAACTCTAAAATAATGGAGATAAAAATTTCCTTTTATACCCAAAAGATGATAACACAAGGTTTTGTAAATCAACTTGAACAACAAAGTAAAACTAGTATAAACTCCATAAGCTTATACACCAAAGTTACAAAATACACAAATCCTAGTGACGTCAATGTTTGGTACAAATATCCCCAAAAGGTTACACATTGATATAATGTAAACCAACCTATAACAACTTTCCCCAAAAGAATGTATCCACACTCGACGTCCTCTTTCTCGTGATCAGCGAGACTAATCCTTAGCACCTTGGGGGGGGGGGTTTAAGGAAAAACAAAGATAAAAAAGAAAGGGGGTGAGATAAATCTCAATAAGTTACTAATGCAACTACATGACATGCTATGATGCAAGAAGCAATAAGCAATAATAAATATCACATAGCACATAGCATTTATCACATAACAGATAGCAGCGGAAATAAACACATAACAAAGGATATAGCCAAGGTTTTCCAAACCGAAGAACCAAATAAAGGTCGCTGCGCAGCTTCAATAATCAACAAATCATCATCTTCATAATAGCATGAAAGCTGAAGAGAAATCCCCCGGTACCGGAACCAATAACCAAATGAAGTGTCACAAGGGACGAGAGACATGCCACAAAGTCATGCTCCAAGTAAAGCTAAAATGCACACAAAGGAGCTAGCTCTTCTCACATCCAAGGCCAATCTGGAGGAGGGTAATAATGGGGCAAAACAATGGTCAATATCACAATGGACTTGGCCGTGCCATCATAATGTTTCGCATCGCCCAAACACACACAAAATACCAGCTGGACTTTCACGTAAAGGCTAAGTAATAAAATACTAGCACGATAAACAACCATTGATTCCAAAGTAGGGAATCATACCAAGAAGTCACCAAGAAAGTGAAATGTACCCACAACGCACAATTAAAGTGTTCCAATAATCTCAATTAATACTTAATTAATTTCAAACACAAACTTGATCACAAAGGACCCAATTCTATCACTAGAGTGTACTACAATGATCACTAAGGTCAACTAGAAGGACACCCAAGACTTAGACCAAAACGCATTCTTCAATCACACAAATTAACAAATGTAAACTTTCAGAGGTCTGTGCGGCCGCCCACCAGGGACTGTGCGGTTGCCCAAACAAGCCCTCAAACACTAACAAAAGCTTTCAGATAGATGTGCGGTCGCCCAGACATTTTTGGGCGGTCGCCCAATCTTCTGAACTGCTGGAATTCGGGGAGGAAGAAATGGGTTCTTCATTTTCTTACCCAATTCACCCACAACTCAAAATCAACACAACCAACAAGTTCCAAAATGTACCAAAACGATTTATAACTAGGATGGGGATCCAAATAACACCATTTGTCAACCAAAACCAAGAATCAAACCCAACATTCACAAAATCACCATTTTAGCCAAAAACTCAAATAAATTCCAAATCAATTCCAAACTCAACCAAACTTCAAATATAACAATTAAAGCATTGTAGAAACATGTTATGAGCATTTTAGCATAAAAATGGGGGAAAAGCAACTTACTTGAAAATTCTCAAAGATGACGGAATTGGAATATTTTTGATTCTACGCGATCCTATCGACGATCTAAACACATTTCAAGTTTTAAGAAATGAGAGATTATGAGAGGAAGAGGAAGATAATGAAAAGAGAAGGAAGAGGAAGAAAACTTACCCAAAAGGAGGAGAGAGAGGGAGAGAGTTGCTGGGAAGATGATGAGGGTGAGGGGGAAGAGTGAGGGAGAAGAGAAGGAGTAGGGAATTATTTCAAAAAGTTACAATTAGACCCCCTCCCCATCTACAACACAATTACTCCCCACTAACAATTAAGACTCAACATTTCTACACTAGCACAAATGACCCAAATAAAATGCTAGGCATAAATATTATGAAACATAAAATGCACTTATAAATATTTAAGTAAATAATGATTTAAATAAATAAATAGGCAAATAAACAAATAATAATTATTTATTATTAATAAAATAGAGCCTAGATTTCGGGTCGTGACACACAAGCACATATATCTGCAAAGCATTCGTATAACAGGTACAAGTACACAGCAAATCGGCATACGGATTCTCGGATCTCACCAGTCCCCTATACGGACTTTAAATCAGCAGACGGATTCTCGGATCCCGCTAGTCCTTTATACGGACTTTAAACCAGCAGAAGGATTCTCGGATCCCGCTATCAGCAGACAGATTCTCGGATCTCGCTATCAGCAGACGGATTCTCGGATCCCGCTATCAGTAGACGGATTCTCGGATCCCGCTAGTCCTCTATACGGACTTTAAACCAGTAGACGGATTCTCAGATCCCGCTATCAGCAGACAGATTCTCGGATCCCGCTATCAGCAGGCGGATTCTCGGATCCCGCTATCAGTAGACGGATTCTCGGATCCCTCTAGTCCTTTATACGGACTTTAAACCAGCAGACGGATTCTCGGATCCCGCTACCAGCAGACGGATTCTCAGATCTCACTATCAGCAGACAGATTCTTGGATCCCGCTATCAGCAGACGGATTCTCGGATCCCTCTAGTCCTCTATAAGGACTTTAAACCAGCAGACGGATTCTCGAATCTCGCTATCAGCAGACGGATTCTTAGATCCCGGTATCAGCAGACGGATTCTCAGATCCCGCTATCAGCAAACGGATTCTCGAATCCCGTTAGTCCTCTATACAGACTTTAAACCAGCAGACGGATTCTCGGATCCCGCTGTCAGCAGACGGATTCTCAGATCCTACTAGTCCTCTATACGGACTTTAAACCTGCAGACGGATTCTCGAATCCCGCTACCAGCAGATGGATTCTCGGATCCCGCTACCAGCAGACGGATTCTCGGATCCCGCTATCAGCAGACGGATTCTCAAATCCCGCTATCTACAGACGGATTCTCAGATCCCGCTAGTCCTCTATATGGACTTTAAACCTCGGCCACGGTGGGCCATTTTCATACTACCGTACCCCCTCTATCAGCAAAAGTCCCTCACACAAGGAGCGCACCTCTATCCCTCGCAATTTCAAATTCTTGTTTTCATCGAGTCTTTGCTTTTTCTTGGTGATGTCCTCGGCGGATGTACTTTCTTTCGTCGATGCGTTTGGCTTTGCAATCCACGTTGCCGAGGGGCTTTGTAGACACCTCACCTTGGACCGCTCACCCCAATTGCACGGTTGATCTTGTGTTTCTCCCTATTTTAAGTGTTTCTCGTTAGTTTCTGTTACTTCCGTTAAGTTCCTGACTGACTTAATTAAGTTTAGGGACTAAACTGAATAACAGGGATGACTTTCCAGTAAACTGATCTTTGTGACTTCGTGACTTAGGCATCATTCTGTCCAAGAATCCCTCCCTTGCTCATTTTACATGATTTGCCCGGTAAACTGATCTTTGTGACTTCGTTTTGGCACCAAAAACATCTTGTTTTCAACTATATAAACCCCTCTAATTCACCATTGAAAAGGAGGAATTTTGGTGACTAAGAAAACTATACACAAACTATTTTCAAGGCATTTCTAAGGCAATTCTCCAAGAAGTGTTGAAGTCATTAGAAGTTTAGGTAAAAACTCCATTTTCCTCCCTTCTCTCTACTTCATCTCTTTTCTTCTTCTCTTGTTTTCATCAAACGTGCAATCACCCCAAATCATTTTGGGACATGACACCAAAGATCACTTCATTCTATTGAAGTTGGTCAAGGAGTTATCTCCCTACATTCAAAACACCTTTTTTTAAACCCTCCTTTTATCATTATCGAAGAATAGGAAGAATATTTTATTTATGTAGACTTTGAACAAGCAAGACCAACATTAGTTGGGCGAGATGGGTGTTTATGTACTTCCCATCTCGTAACCTAACCCTCGAACCTCATAACAAGAATCTCTGTTTTCGTATCAAAACTTAGGCTAAAATATTAGGTTTTTCTTATGTTCCTCTAAAACATAGGTGGCGACTCTAACAAATAAAATCAAATAGACATCCTAGGATAATTCACCGCTTTAGCCAAGTTTTAGTTTTTCCTGGTATCTACAGAGGCATCCACAAATTCATGCGCAGAAGGAGGAGGAGGAGGCATAACATTATCATCAGAAATATGAACCTCAACGTCAGATTCATCAAGGAAGGTTTTGGACTCCTTAACCTTCATTTTCTTCTTCTTTTTCTCGGGCGCAACAACCTTGGCTTTCTTTGACTTCTTGGGAGGCTCTGGCTCAGCAACTGCCTTGCGCTTTGGAGCAGGCACAGTTGGTTCCCTTATCGTGATGCCAGGCGCAGCAGTAGATTACTTTGCCTTTTTCTTCTTGCACGGCGCATCTGCAGCAGCCTTACCCTTCTCCTTAACACCCACTTTGTTCAATACTGGCTCATAGACAGACTCATCAGCAGAGTCTGAGTCAGATGAAGATTCTTCTTCCTTAGTATTAGAAACAAGAGGAGAGCCTTGATCTTCCGGATGGATGTCTTCAAACGGTTTGAGGGGATCCGCAGACCAACACATGAAGTTATCGAAGTTGGTGACGTCATGTCTGAAATTTGTTGGGTTTCGTAGTAACATGCGTAGCGGAAATAAGCATTTAAAATTTATGAAACCCAAAGCCCATAGATCCATTCATATGATTAAATCAAATACTTGCAATATGAATACTAGAAAAAACTAACCCTTGATGACTTTTAATTTTGTCTTTGATCTTGGTGGAGAAAATTGAAACTTTAATCACGAACAAGTAAGAACACGAACTCGAAGATGATAAGCTTCACCCTCTAGCGGTATCCACACCACGAACGAATATCAAGAACACTTGATCTTGGTTGCTAGACCAAAATTATGAAATACACTTTCACAATTTAATATGACTATATGGAATTTTATTTGTGTATTATTTTGTTCTTCAATCAAAGGATGTCTTGGAACAAAATAAAACTCTCTCAAACCCTTTGGAGACTTGCACAAAATCTATGATCTTGTTCTGGCCCGAATTTGGCTGTTTATATACAAGTTAGACCTATTCCAAATAGGAAACTTGTGTCTAAACCCGTCCAAAATTCTTTTCCAAATCAAATTAGGAAACCAGTCCCGATAGGGTGTGCGGCCGCCCAAAACCCTTGTGCGGTCGCACATCTATCTGGAAGGTTTCTGGTACTATCTGACACAAACTGTGCGGCCGCCCAACCCAGACTCTGCAGTCGCCCACTTGTCCAGATTTCCAGAAATTCCAAAATTCCAACATAGTCCTTATTTAAGATTCGTTCTATTGTGTGTGACCCTCTAGGATTATACTAATTTGGCAATGGGTTCAAACATGAAACCATAAGATATGATTAGGTTCTAGCAAACCGTCATACCTACCCAAATGGTATAACTAGATACAAGTTCGCATTCCTTTAGAACATGTCATAATCCCTTTGTCCACGATGTCATTGAACACAAGTCATGGTCAACAAGTCAACTTATTTTGTTCAATACTTTCTCGATTCCGAATATGTTGATAATCCAAATGACATTGATCTAATCAATTCGTTTGAGTCTGGCCGAACATTTTCATCAACATCATTCCTACGAGAGGCCTAAGATTGACATCTCTCCGAAGAGGGACAAATCCATTTAGCTTATTACTCTTCCCTACGTGAGTCCGATTATGCCAATCATACCCTTTATAACTACCCGGTTAAAGGTAGCGTTTGAATATGTCAAACATAATGTTCATCAAGTGGAAGACTATAATAACTTCATGTCTAAGGATTCGAATGACATAACTAATATGAGATTTATGTACGACATAGACCATGACATAAATCTCATACTGCGGGTCATGTCCAGTACCTTGTTCCAAACAAGTACCCATAAATCTAACATGATCATCCCATGATCATTTAGCCTTTATACTAGTGCTTAACAAGTACTAGGGACGGAGATTATTATAAGTAAACATGAACAACAATAATAATCAAAACATCTCTTTATTGATATGAAATAAATGATAACAATTACAATGTTTACTAAACGTGCCTAGGGAACCACTACCAAAAATCTCCCACTTGCCCTAGGCCCAATCTCCCATGTATCTAATACCCATGGACCTAACATGACCTTCATGTTTAGCTTGTGGAAGTCCCTTAGTTAGCGGGTCCGCAACATTGTCATCAGTAGGTACTCTGCATATATTTACGTCTCCCCTATCAACGATTTCTCGAATGATATGAAAACGCCTAAGCATGTGTTTGGATTTCTGATGTGCTCTTGGTTCCTTTGCTTAAGCAATAGCACCATTATTATCGCAATAAAGGTCTATTGGATTAGCAATGCTAGGAACCACTTCAAGTTCAGTAATGAACTTCTTAATCCAAACAACTTCCTTTGCAGCATCTGATGCAGCAATATACTCAGCTTCCGTTGTAGAATCAGCGGTTGTGCTATGCTTGGAACTCTTCCACCTTACAGCTCCACCATTTAACATAAACACAAAACCCGCTTGCGATCGACTATCATCTTTGTCGGTTTGGAAGCTTGCATCTGTGTAAGCATTTACCACGAGATCATCTTCCATCCCTCCATAGACCAAAAACGAATCTTTAGTTCTTCTCAAGTACTTAAGAATCGCTTTTACAGCCATCCAGTGATTTTCACCGTGGTCGGATTGGTATCTACTTGTCATGCTTAAAGCATAAGATACATCCGGCCTAGTACAAATCATGGCATACATGATGGACCCAATTGCCGAAGCATATGGAACATCATTCATTTTCTCACGCTCATCTTTTGTCTTAGGACATTGAGTCTTGCTTAGAGAAATTCCATGTAACACCGGTAAGGTACCTCTATTAGAATTTTACATACGGAATCTTCTAATGACCTTGTCAATGTATGTACTTTGGCTTAAACCAAGTAGCCTCCTTGATCTATCTCTATAGATCTTAATGCCAAGTATATATGCAGCTTCACCCATATCTTTCATTGCGAAGCACTTTCCCAACCAAGTCTTTACGGACTGAAGTGTAGGAATGTCGTTTCCAATGAGTAATATGTTATCCACGTATAAAATAAGGAATAGCACTATGCTCCCACCAATCTTCTTGTATACACAAGGCTCATCTTCGTTCTTGATGAAACCAAACTCTTTGACCGATTCATCAAAACGGAGATTCCAAACTTGATTGTCTTGCATGGATTGCAATTCGGATTCCATGGCTCCAAGCCACTTATCCGAATCAGGAGAAGACATCGCCTCTTGGTAGGTTGTCAGTTCATCATTCTCAATGATTTCCACCTCATTACTATCCGTTACGAGAAATCCATATCTCTCGGGTTCGGATCGTAACCTACTAGATCTGTGAGTTGCTTGTGTATTTTGAACAGGTTCCACAACTCCTTGTGGTTCTTGTTCATGTTCTACTATTGGTTCAATGTTATTTCCTAGATCTCGAATTTCTTCAAGATTTATTTTACTCCCACTGATTTCTTTAGAGAGAAACTCTTTCTCTAGAAAGACACCAGTTCAGGCAACAAAGACTTTGTTGTCCTCACGGTTGTAAAAGTAATATCCTCTAGTTTCCTTTGGATATCCCACGAAAATACATTTGTCAGATTTGTGTGCCAGTTTGTCAGAGACAAGTCTTTTGACATAGGCTTCGCAACCCCAAATCTTCATGAAAGATAAACAAGTTTTCTTTCCGCTCCACATCTCATATGGAGTCTTTTGAACCGATTTAGTTGGAACACGATTTAGTGTGAATGCGGCGGTTTCTAGAGCGTAACCCCAAAAGGATATTGGAAGATCAACTTGACTCATCATTGATCGAACCATGTCTAACAAAGTCCGATTTCTCCTCTCGGACACACCATTCCATTGTGGCGTTCCATGTGGAGTCAATTGTGAAACTATTCCACAATTCTTTAGATGATCATCAAATTCATGACTCAAGTATTCTCCACCTCGATCTGATCGAAGTGCCTTAATACTTTTGCCAAGCTGTTTTTCTACTTCATTTTGAAATATTCTAAATATCTCAAATGCTTCACTTTTATGTTTCATTAGGTAAACATACCCAAATCTACTATAATCATCAGTGAAGGTTATGAAGTATTGAAATCCTCCCCTAGCATTGTTGCTTAATGGTCCGCATACATCGGAATGTATCAACCCCAATAAGTCGCTTGCCCTTTCACCTAGCTTGGTAAAAGGTGTCTTAGTCATTTTCCCAAGAAGACACGACTCACAAGTATCATATGACCCAAGGTCACATGAAACCAAGAGACCGTCCCCATGGAGTTTTGAGATACGCTTCTCATTTATATGACCAAGACGGCAATGCCACAAATAAGTATGATTTACATCATTAGGTTTGGATTTCTTATTTATATGATAGACATTGTCATTATTTTCATTCTTGACATTCAAGACATAAAGGCCATTAAATGAATTAGCAATACCATAAAGCACATCATTTAAATAAATAGAAAATTTCTTATTCTCAATAAGAAACTTGAAACATTCATTATCCAAACAAAAAATTGAAATAATATTTCTACTTAAATCCGAAACATAATAACAATTGTTCAAAACAAGAATTAATCCGGAAGGTATAGTGACTTAATAAGTCCCTACGGCTAATGCAGCAACTCTTGCTCCATTCCCCACGCGTAGGTCTACTTCACCTTCTTTAAGTAGTCTCCTATTCTTTAGACCCTGCACATTTAAACAAATGTGAGAACCACATCCGGTATCCAATACCCAAGAATCAGTGGTAGAAAGGAGAATATCTATTATATAGATACCTGAAGTCGACGCAGCCTTGCTGCTCTTCTTCTTCTTTTGCTCTTCCAAGAAAGCCTTGCAATTACGTTTCCAACGACCAATTTCTTGACAATGGAAACAGATTGCATCCTTTTGTGAATCGGGTTTTGCCTCAGAAGCCTTGGCAACCTTTGCCTTGCTTATCAAGGGTTTGACAACTTTCTTACCCTTTCCTTTGGCACTAGCCTTCTTCCCATCATGAACCAAGAGCACGGGAGAACCTTTCTCCGCAATCTTCATCTCCGCAGTTTTAAGCATCATATGCAACTCGGAGAGATTCTTATCCATTCCATGCATGTTATAATTCATCACAAACTGATTATAACTTTTAGGCAATGAATTAAGAATGAGATCCGTGGCTAGCTCCAATGGGATTGGATAGTCAAGTTTCTCAAGGTGCTCTACATAACCTTTCATTTTCAGCATGTAAGGACTCACTTGTTGCCCTTCATTCATTTTGCAAGTAGTGAATGTAACAATGGTCTTGTACCTCTCTTGCCTAGCTTGCTCTTGAAACATGGCTCTTAACTCCACGCCTATCTCACAGGCTTCCAAATGTTCCAAACTTTGTTGGAGTTTTGAGCACATAGTAGCAAGCATGAGACAGCTTACATCTCTAGAATCATTACGATGTTTCTTGTATCTGTCTCTTTCTGCCCTAGGGGCAGTAGGTTCTGGTTCAGCAGGAAGTGGCCCGTCGAGAATGTACAACTTATCTTCTTGCCTTAGAACAATTCTTAGGCTACGGATCCAATCCATAAAGTTCGTACCATTCTCTTGGAGCTTATCCTTCTCAAGGATCGATCACAACGAAATTGATTGAGTGTTAGTAGTCATTATCTACAAATATGAAAAATTTCCAAAATTTAATAAGTACCAATTTTCATTAAAGAAATAAACAATGTATTTTTCAAACGAAATACTCCCATTAAATTATATAACCTTCATATACATCCAATGTATAATATAATTTAATTGGGCTAAGATCCAACTTTAATTTAACTTTTGAGTCCACGGAGGCGGACCGCTCAAAACTAAATTAATTAAGTAGACAATCATGTCAATCATATCCCATATGATTCTTAGATTCTTTTATGAGATTCTTTGAGAAATCCAATTTCAAAAAGCATGTTTTAATCTCATCTTTTGCCTAGGCCCAAAACTGTTTTGACGCCTAATTAAGTCCAACCATTTTAAACGTATAGGAACCATTCAATTTAATGCACCTTGCGGAGGCAAGCCCACATTGAATTAATGAACCTCATCTTGCTCATACATGAATAAAATTAATGCACCTCGCGGAGGCGAACCCACATCAAAATCACCCATGTATAAACAAGTGTTTTATTCATGGCATGGCAAAAAGAACTTAAAACTTTCTTTGAAGGTTCATCACATTCAACACATTTATGAGCACATAATATAAACATGTTACGCATCAAGTTTAGCCACTAAATTAATCTCCATTAATTTAAGCATAATATTTATGTGTCATTAGTTTCTCTATAATTATGAGGATGAGACTATTTCAACTTTGGTTATCATCTTCCAAATCAAGACAACAAGAAGTGCGGCCGAAACTAAGCCATAAGGCATCCACAATTCCGCACTAATTCAAGAAACCAAGAAAGTAGTCCATGTGGCCGAAACTAAGCAATAGATGGTCTCGATGAACGTAGGCCAATTGCATCCACAATTCCACATGGATCTCCAATCTTTGAATCAAGAACTTTGTTTCTCAATTTTAGCAATTATGAACTCTTCATAATTCTAACTTCGTTTTATCTTGGAAACTTTGATTCCGATCAAGTTTGGGAAACACAATCTCGATGAACGCAGATTAGCCATCCAACCTTTGAACCAATCTTGGAATCACAAGACTAAAACAAATAGGAAAATCAAACCCCAAGATCCACACCCAAACCAACTACCCAAAACCCATTCCAGATCAGCACGTCTGGTCTATGTCTATCACTGGTTCGATTGGACCTCTCGAAAATTCCAAATTTTGATTTTTAACAGAAATCAGAGATTCTGATCATTGTGTGCGGCCGCCCAAGAATTACTGTGCGGTCGCCCAACTTTTGTGCGATCGCCCAGGTCATTCTGTGCGGTCGCACAGTGAGATCAGAAGATAATCTTTCAGTTCAAAAATTTGTCTCAAAATTGTTTTTCCCTGATTATTAAAACCACGATCCAATCAGAATTAATAATCAAACAATTCAGAATCCATCATAATATTTATTGCGATTGAATCGTGCGATTAAAGTTGCAAAACAATAAACCACATAAAATCACATAACAAATAAACATCATATAATCCAATATTCATATCATGCTAGGCACATAAACAATTTATATACACACAACATGATCTAAGTATTGAAATAATCAACATGAACGGGGCTCTGATACCACTGTTGGGTTTCGTAGTAACATGCGCAGCGGAAATAAGCATTTAAAATTTATGAAACCCAAAGCCCATAGATCCATTCATATGATTAAATCAAATACTTGCAATATGAATACTAGAAAAAACTAACCCTTGATGACTTTGAATTTTGTCTTTGATCTTGGTGGAGAAAATTGAAACTTTAATCACGAACAAGTAAGAACACGAACTCGAAGATGATAAGCTTCACCCTCTAGCGGTATCCACACCACGAACGAATATCAAGAACACTTGATCTTGGTTGCTAGACCAAAATTATGAAACACACTTTCACAATTTAATATGACTATATGGAATTTTATTTGTGTATTATTTTGTTCTTCAATCAAAGGATGTCTTGGAACAAAATAAAACTCTCTCAAACCCTTTGGAGACTTGCACAGAAGCTATGATCTTGTTCTGGCCCGAATTTGGCTGTTTATATACAAGTTAGACCTATTCCAATTAGGAAACTTGTGTCTAAACCCGTCCAAAATTCTTTTCCAAATCAAATTAGGAAACCAGTCCCGACAGGGTGTGCGGCCGCCCAAAACCCTTGTGCGGTCGCACATCTATCTGGAAGGTTTCTGGTACTATCTGACCCAAACTGTGCGGCCGCCCAACCCAGACTGTGCGGTTGCCCACTTGTCCAGATTTCCAGAAATTCCAAAATTCCAACATAGTCCTTATTTAAGATTCGTTCTATTGTGTGTGACCCTCTAAGATTATACTAAGTTGGCAATGGGTTCAAACATGAAACCATAAGATATGATTAGGTTCTAGCAAACCGTCATACCTACCCAAATAGTATAACTAGATACAAGTTCGCATTCCTTTAGAACATGTCATAATCCCTTTGTCCACGATGTCATTGAACACAAGTCATGGTCAACAAGTCAACTTGTTTTGTTCAATACTTTCTCGATTCCAAATATGTTGATAATCCAAATGACATTGATCTAATCAATTCGTTTGAGTCCGGCCGAACATTTTCATCAACATCATTCCTACGAGAGGCCTAAGCTTGACATCTCTCCGAAGAGGGACAAATCCATTTAGCTTATTACTCTTCCATACGTGAGTCCGATTATGCCAATCATACCTTTTTTAACTACCCGGTTAAAGGTAGCGTTTGAATATGTCAAACATAATGTTCATCAAGTGGAAGACTATAATAACTTCATGTCTAAGAATTCGAATGACATAACTAATATGAGATATATGTACGACATAGACCATGACATAAATCTCATACTGCGGGTCATGTCTAGTACCTTGTTCCAAACAAGTACCCATAAATCTAACATGATCATCCCATGATCATTTAGCCTTTATACTAGTGCTTAACAAGTACTAGGGACGGAGATTATTATAAGTAAACATGAACAAAAATAATAATCAAAACATCTCTTTATTGATATGAAATAAATGATAACAATTACAATGTTTACTAAACGTGCCTAGGGCACCACTACCAACAAAATTTTGAAGAAATACGCGTGAGTAGGTGCGCGTGGATGTGACATCAACTTTTAAGGATGGGTCTGCATCAACCAATTTGCGCACTGAAGGGAAACGCATGAAGATGGCAGTGAGAATCTTGCATTGAGTTTTGTACTTAGGAGGCCGCTTAGTGTCTTGCGCCTTCTTCTTATAGACGCGCATGCACCTTACTAACTCATCAAAAATGATCTCCGCCCAGCTCAACTTCTTGGACTTGTAGATAGCTGCGCAACACATCCACTGCTTACTGATGAAGGTAGACTTGTTGCCATTCTTGCAGTTAATTGTATCGCCGATGAGTGTGCAGAGATGGTACATTAATTCCCCAAATTATTTCCTATCATGGTTGTTATATTGACCAACTAGAGTAGGAATCTTGATTAGTTTTTGCGCAACTTTGTCTTGCGTATGCTGAGACAACTTCTTTCTTTTGCACGCAGTGAGTCCCATAGTCTGGCGAATGTGCATGTAGTTGATAGTGACTGAAACCCCGCGAATAGAGCTTTTCAAACAGGGGACAGTGGAGTCATCATATACGCGCTTTATTTCTTCAGTGTTGATGAAGAAGTCATCGATGTAAAATGGAAGAATGAAGGATTGGCCCTTAGTAAAGAGTGGCAGAATGCCAGATTCCTCCATGAGTTCCATCATATAACGCCCAAGAGCGTCCTTTTTCAGATCATCAGCATCAAGTTCCCATCCAATGATGAAATAATTTAGATTCTGCGCAAAACAAAAATTATAAGTTAGATTTGGACAGGCGCATGGAGAGAAGCGCATGCGCACAAGCGACAAGTGCTAGCGCATGAACTAGACTCCATACTTAGAATAAAATATCATAAGTATAAAGGGTAAAAAAGTCCAAAAACACAAATTTAAATCACACGCCTAAAATGGGCACGAAAATCATAAACAGAATAAAAAATCATGAAAATGCACATCATATGACTATTCACTAAGAACATGAAGAACATGTATTGAATACATGAAGAACACGAAGAACACAAAAATGTCAAAGTGTTCCAAAATGCATAAAAAAACATATCAAAATGTTCGTAATGAAAAATCATACACAAACAAGTAAACCATAACAACAACAACAACAAGATACACCCACAATCTGAGAAAAACGAAAAAGAATACGAAAAGGTATAAAACTAAAAATTTCTCAGAAATCATACCAAAAGGGCATTGATCGTAAAAAAAATTCATATAAGAGTAGATATAAGTAAATCGAGCATACAGCATCAAATAATTTGAAAAATGAGCAATGGATCATAGAGAAATCGCAAAGGGGAAAAACAAACCTCCGAACTCAACAATGGCGAAAACTGAGAAGGAGAGTTAAAATTCTTACCATTTGCGGGTCTTCTTGTTTCTTTGAAGTTGTTTTCTTTGGTTCCATGATAATATAGAGTCAAACTTTCATGAAAATGGAGTGAAAACACGAATTTGCAGAGAGAAAGACGAATGCAGAGAGAGCAAAAGGAGCGAATAGGGAAAGAGAGCAGAGTGAAAACAAAGAGAAGGAGGTTTAGGGGTTAATCACCAAAAAGGTAAGATGACGTCACATGGTGCTGACAGGTTTGGTGAGAGTGAGTGAGGCGCACGCGCAGGTGACGTGTCTCAACGAGGAACGCGCGTGATGAGTCCTAAGCGTGCGCTTGTGTTAGGGATTAATGGTCAAAAAGAATCTTTTCCACTTCCCTCATAAGTAGCACACAATAGGCATTAATGGTGCGTCACTCAATGCTGTAAGCATTAAATGCAGTGGGACGTGCGCAGGGGTAAAAAAGTAATTTCCCAATAAAATTAAAAAAAAATAAGGACGAGGGAAAAAATAATTGTACAAGTACCCTTGCGAATTATGTGCTGAATCAGCAAGTCAAGGACCTAGGTGCAATTAATAGATAGGGAACTTACCTGAGGTCCACGTGGCATGCGTATAAGATTTATGCGCAGCTCTAAAATGCGCATAGTTTCTTTGAAAACATAGAAATAGTTTGCCTTATGCGCAACATCTTTTGCGCTTCAAATGCGCAGATGCATGAGACAATTTTTAAACTTAGAAATTTCTCAAGTAAACACAAGATCATTAGTATTGACAAATCATATGGACAAGATTTAGCTAAGTTCAAGCATACCCATTTCACCTCTCAAAAAGATGAACCTTTTAGCATCTAGTGCTTTTGTAAGAATATCAGCGATTTGATAGTCGGTTCCCACGTGTTCCAAATGAATGTTACCTTTCTCCACGTGGTCTTTCAGGAAGTGATACTTGATGTCTATGTGTTTGGTCTTTGAGTGCATGACAGGATTTTCAGAAACTGCAATTGTTGATGTAATGTCACAATAGATGGGACAATTTTCTTCAATGATGTCGTAGTCCAGAATTCCTGCTTCATCCATAGAATCTGACAGCAACAACTTCCAGCAGCGATATATTCTGCTTCTGTAGTTGAGACAGATACTGAAGCTTGTTTCTTACTTGTCCATGACACAAGTCGATATCCGAGGAAATGACAAGTGCCACTTGTGCTTTTCCTATCAATAGTTCACGCTGCATAATCCGCATCTGAATAACCTATATGTTTAAAATTCGAATCTTCGGTGTACCAAAGTCCAAGGTTAACAGTGTCGGATAGATATCTTATAATTCATTTCACAACAATTAAGTGCGCTTCTCTAGGGTCAGATTGATAACGAGCGCAAACACAAACACTAAACATTATATCAGGCCTACTAGCTGTAAGATAAAGAAGTGAGCCAATCATACTTCGGTAGAGAGTTTGATCAACCTTTTTACCTTTTAAATCTTTGTCAAGTTTGTTGCCGGTAGCCATTGGGGTGTCGTATACTTTAGCATTTTTGAGTCCAAACTTTTTGATTAAATCCCTTGTATATTTTGCTTGGTTGATAAATACTCCCTCCGTCTTTTTAGTCTGTTCACTTTTTGCCATTTTGGGTGTCCCATTTGATTGTTCACACTCCCAAAGAGGATGGTTTATATTATTCTTTATTCAATGGGTCCCACTTGTCATACTCACAACAACTATCCCACTCACAATTCCAACCCCACTCACATATCACATCATGCTTTTCATACTCACAACACCCACTCAACTACTAATATAAAACATTTTTCCTTAAAACCCGTGCATTGGTCAAAGTGTGAACAAACTAAAAAGACGGAGGGAGTATGCCTTCATTCATTTGTTTGATTTGAAGCCCGAGGAAGAATATGAGTTGTCCCATCACGCTCATCTCAAACTTGCTCTTCATTAGTTTCTCAAAGTGCTTGCACAACAATTCTTTAGTAGATCCAAAAATAATATCATCGACATAAATTTGAACAAGTAATTTATGACCATTATATTTGGTAATGAAAAGAGTAGTATCGATTTTACCACGAGTGAAGCCTTTCTCAATAAGAAACTTGGATAGTGTATCATACCATGCTCTTGGTGCTTGTTTAAGCCCATACAAAGCTTTCTGGAGTTTGTAAACGTGATTTGGAAATTGTGAATCTTCAAACCCAGGTGGTTGAGCTACGTAGACTTGTTCTTGGAGTTCACCATTTAGAAACGCGCTCTTCACATCCATTTGATATAACTTGAAGTTCTTGTGAGCAGCGTAAGCTAGAAAGATTCTGATAGCTTTAAGTCTTGCTAGGGGCGCAAAAGTTTCATCGTAATCAATTCCTTCCTCTGGCCTATAGCCTTGTGCAACCAACCTTGGTTTGTTTCTTGTGATGGTTCTATTCTCGTCTATCTTATTTCTGAACACCCATTTCGTACCAATCACTCCTTGATCATTTGGTCTTGGAACAAGAGTCCAAACCTTACAACGTTCAAATTGATTGAGTTCTTCTTGCATTGCGACAACCCCATTTGGATCTTAGAGCGCTTCATCTTCCTTCTTAGGTTCAATTTGAGAGATGAATGCAGTGTCAACATCAAAGTTTGTAGCTCTCCTTGTACGAACCCCAACATGTAGATCACCAATGACATTAGTAATTGGGTGACGTCTAACTTCACGAATTTCAGGAGGTAAGTTAGGTTGAGTTGTTGTAACTTGAAGGTATTCAATTGGTACATCTTCATCAGCATCAAAATCATCAAAGTTAGGGGGTTGAACTGGTTCAGAATTGAAAGTGGGAGTGACACCAGGTGCAGCATTTGAATGGGACGCATGAGTGGAATCATCAGGCGCATTGTATGGTGTCGCGACCCCGACCCCGCGGGCCGGGAACTCACGAGCTGGACGTCGACATAAAACAATAAACACCAAAATACAGAAGATAAAAATTCAACTTTAGTACAAAAGATAATACACGGTTTTAGAAATCCAAAACTTAACAACAATACTAAACCACTAGTATAAGCTCCACAAGCTTACACCAAAATACAAAATATTACAACTTCTTAATGACGTCACAGTTTGGTAATACTATCCCAAAGGTTATACATTTAAGTAATGCAAACCGAACAACAACCTGCCCAAAAGTCACGATCACTCTCGACGTCCTTCTCGTGATCAGCGAGTCCTATTACTTTCCAACAGGGAGGGGGGTTAAGGAAAAACAAAGATAAAAAGAAATGGGGTGAGATAAATCTCAATAAGCCACTTATGCAACTACATGACATGTTATGATGCAATAAGTAATAATAAATCTCACATAGCACTTAACATATAATAGTTAGCAGATAGCAGCGGAAATAAACAAGTAACAAAGGATATAAGCCAAGGTTTCCCAAACGGATAGAACAATCGCTGCAGCTTCAACCAAATCAACCAATCAACCAATCTTCGTAATAGCATAAACAGCTGAAGATACCAACCCCGGTACCGGTGCCATGAAACCCATAATAGTGACAAGAGGAAAATGACACAAAGTCATAACCCAAAATGAATAGCTAGAAATACTCACTCAAGGGAGCTAGCTCATCCCAACCAAGGCCATCTGGAAGGGGAAAGAAGGACCAATGGGCGATACTATACTGGACTTGGCTCGTGCCATTATATTATTATCCATTGCCTGACTCGAACACAAGTACCAGCTCGACTTTCAAATAAAGGCTAAGTAATAAAATACTAGCTCGATAAACAACCAATGATTCCAAAGTAGGGAACCATGACAAATAGTCATCATAAAGATAAGTCAAACCACAAATGCATCAAGAAGATGTTCCAAACTCCCAATTAACACTTAATCAAATTCCATCACATTTTTTTATCACAAAGGACCCAATTCCAACACTAGAGTGTACCAAGATGTTCAATAAGGTCAACAAGGATCGTGCACAAAACCTAGACCAAAGCACATTCTTAAATCACATAAAAAGAACAAGTATAAACTTTCAGAACCACTGTGCGGCCGCCCATAAATGGTTGTGCGGTCGCCCAATATTCCTACAACCAAGACAAAAACCTTCCAGCAAGGTGTGCGGCCGCACGCCCAATTTTGGGCGGTCGCCCACCCTACCCGGCTGGCCAAACTGCACTAAATTATACTCCCTTCGTTTCACCGTCTCAAAAGTATTACACATTAACACTTACAAAACAATCCAACACATATACTCAGTTAAACTCATTCCCAAAACAAGTGCTTCATCAACCCAAACCAAGTAATGATCCAACATCATAAAATCACAAAAAGATGAACAAAATACCAATCATCTCTAAATTCAACCAAGAAGCAAAATATAGTAATCATAGCATTATATAAGCTTAGAAAGAACATTTTTTGCAAAAAAGGGGGAAAGCAACTTACTTGAAATTTATGAAAGGTGACGGAATTTGATCTTTCTTAGCTACAAACGATCCTAGCGACGATCTAAACATTTTATATAAAAGGAGTAGTAAGAAATGATGAATAAAAGAAGACCAAAAGAAGGAAAATGAGATGGAGCTTCATTACCTTCAACAATGGAAGAGAGAGTGAGAGAAATGAGTGTGTGTGTCTGTGTGCAGGAGAGAGTGAGGGAGAAGGGAGGGAGTAGATAGGATATTTTAAAGAAAATAAACACTTAAGCCCCTCTAGAACCACTTTGAACACATAAACCCTTATATCCCTCTTACAACTAAAGCCCCTAACTTTATACTTAGCACAAATGATCAAGTAAAATAATTATAAGTATGAGATTTATGAAACACAAAACGCACACACAAATAAATAAATAAATAAATAAATAAATATTACTAAGAAAATAGATACGGTTTTTCGGGTCGCGACATTCACTCCACCTTAAAAGAAAATTCATCCCGAATTTTAGAAATACTTACCCTAATCAAAAAGCCACGGATATTTCCGTTGCATCTCTTCTCGAAGCTCCCACGTTGATTCTTCGACATTGTGATTCCTCCATAGTACTCTCACCAACGCTATGCTTTTATTCCTCAACTCTTGAACTTTTGTATCAAGTATCTGAACTGGTCGTTCCTCGTATGACATCTCAGGCTCTATATCCTCAGGTACCCTCAGTAACACGTGAGATGAATCGTGAAAATACTTCTGAAGCATAGAAACAAGGAAGACGTTATGCAACCGGTCTAAAGAAGATGGCAACCCAAGTCGATAAGCAAGAAGCCCCACTTTTTCCAAAATCTCAAACGGTCCTATATACCTCAGAGCCAATTTACCCTTCTTCCCGAACCTTCGAATACCCACCTTCGGAGATACCTTCAAGAATACAAAGTCTCCGGTCTGAAAATTAAGATCCCGTCTTTGATGATCGGCATAGCTCTTATGTCTACTCTGGGCTGTCTTCAATCGATCCCGAATAACTCTGACTTTCTCAACTGAATCCTGAATCAAATCAATACCCCATATCTTTGCTTCCCCGATCTCATCCCAACAGATAGGTGATCTACACTTTCTTCCATACAAAGCCTCATAAGGAGCCATCTCGATGCTAGCCTGATAACTGTTATTATAAGAGAATTCCACTAAAGGTAAATACGTATCCCAAGAATCAGAAAAGTCTACCGAACAAGCTCGTAACATATCTTCTAGAATCTGAATAGTCCTCTCGGATTGACCGTCAGTCTGAGGGTGAAAAGCCGTACTGAACCTCAAATCTGTACCCAAATCTTTCTGTAATGCCTTCCAAAATCTAGAAGTAAATCTCGGATCACGATCTGATACAATGCTAACCGGAACCCCATGTAATTTCACAATCTCATTAATATAAAGGGTCGCAAGCTTTTCCATCGAGTATCTAATATCAATCGGTAAGAAATGAGCAGACTTGATCAGTCTATCCACGATTACCCAAACACTATCATAACTTCTACGGGTACGAGGTAGCCCTGTAACAAAGTCCATAGTCACATGTTCCCATTTCCACTCCGGAATCTCTAATGGCTGAAGTAGTCCTGCGGGTCTCTGATACTCACCTTTGACCTGTTGACAAGTTAAACACTTTGATGCATACTCAGCTATTTCTCTCTTCATATTGTTCCACCAAAAATGTTGTTTCAGATTTTGGTACATCTTCGTACTACCAGGGTGAATAGTATATCTCGATTTATGACCCTCATCCAAAACATGCCTCTTTATACCGTCAACATCGGGCACACATAAACGTCCACGAAAGGTTAACACTCCATTCGAACTGATAGAAAATCCTCAAAGTTCTTCTCCTTCATTTTACCCATTATTTTCACTAACTCTGGATCTTCTTTCTGAGCTTCCTTTATTTTCTGAATTAGGGTTGGGGATACCCTAATGTTCGCAAAGATAGCCCCATGTCTCGATTCACGAGGACACCAATCTCGAACATCTTCTAGCATTTTCCACTCTCGAACCATCATCGAAGCCACATAAGATTTTCTACCAATAGCATCGGCTACAACATTCACCTTTCCCGGATGATAAGATATCTTACAATCATAGTCCTTCAAAAGTTCCATCCATCTGCGCTGTCGGTTATTAAGTTCCTTCTAGGAGAAAAGATACTTCAAACTCTTGTGATCCGTGAAAATATCAAATTTTACCCCGTAAAGGTAGTGCTTCCACTTATGAAGAGCAAATACAATAGCTGCCAATTCCAAGTCGTGAGTAGGATAATTCTGTTCACTCGGACTCAACTTCCTCGAAGCATATGCGATAACTTTCCCATTCTGCATTAAGACGCAACCCAAGCCTTCCTTCGATGCATCACTATAAATCACTAAGTCATCGCTCCCATTAAGTCAACCTCTTCTTCAACTCTTCAAAACTGTTGTTACACTTCTCGGTCCACTCAAACGGAACATTCTTTCGGGTCAACTGAGTCATCGGTGTAGCAATCCGTGAAAACCCTACTATAAACCTCCTGTAGTACCCTGCTAACCCCAGAAAACTTCTGATCTCTGTCACTGTTTCTGGTCTTTTCCAATCAACAATAGCTTCTATCTTCGAAGGATCCACAGAAATCCCATCTTTAGAAATAACATGTCCCAGAAATGAAACTTTCTCGAGCCAAAATTCACACTTACTAAACTTTGCGAATAGCTGTTCCTTTGCGAGTGTAGACACCCCGCCTTGGACCTCTCACCCCGATTGCATACAAAGTATTTTTATTTAACTTATTTTCATTGATTTCTGTTACTTCGGTTAAGTTCCTAACTGATTCCGTTAGTTTTGGACTGAACTGCATAACAGAATTAATTTTAGAGTCATTTCTGTCTTTCTGTCATTTTTAGAATCGCGCGCTTCCGGCATTGCTAACGGGACGCGCGCGCCTCCCGTCCCAAAGGCGGGGCTCGCGCGCTGTCCGATATGGCAGTAACGGATTGCACCTTTTTCCCTCCCTTTTCTTATTTACAAACATCTTTTCTTGATCACAAAAACCATCTTTTTTACATCCACATTCATCCCCCCTTTTCTCATTAACTCCCAATCCCACACTTCTAGCCTTTTCATTAAACCAAAATATTTTCTTTTTATTTTATTTGATTTTCTTTTATTTCTTTTATTTATTATTTTATTTATCTTATTTTTGATTGGTCAATTCCATTTCACATGGATGATCATCTTTTCCCTCCATCATTTCCCTCTCTTTTTTTACCTATAAAAACCATCATCTTCTACCTTGGAAAAGGACTTCTTTTTGGACTAGTTTTTGGACTTCTTTTTTGGACTCCAACCTTGATTCACCAACTACATTATACACAAATTCTCCCAACAAGAGTTCTTAGTAACAAGACTCTACACAAATTGTTCTACAACAATTTCATTACAACAACAACACTTTCAAGTCAAGGTTCCAAGTCCTCTTTCTCAAGGTACAACTCCATTTTCTTCCTTTGTTTTCTTCTTCTTGATGTATGCAATCCCCATTAATGGGACATGACCAACATGACTACTTCACATATTGAAGTTAGTTAAGGTTATCTCCCTACATTTTAATCTTAACTTTAATTCACCGTGTTAATTTCTCTTCATCTCTTAATGTAATTCTTTAACATTACTTGTTACATGTAATCTTTATCATTAAATAAATAAAATAATTCTATTTTATTTCCCCTTTATTTCCCCTTTTTCTTCTCATCACAATTGTTAGCACATTTCTATTTAATTAATTGAAGGACATGTAAATATTAGAACACCAATAGTAGCAAGACCCGCGTAAGCGGGGCGGAGTGGGTGTTTAAGTACTTCCCACTCCGTCACCTAACCCCCGAACCCTTCTCTCCCGAATCTCTGGTTTTGTACATAAATTAGGCTATTTCTAGGTTTTTCTTATGTTCCTTTAAAAACATAGGTGGCGACTCTAAACAAATCTAAAACAAGTTAGACATCCTAGGATAATTCACCGCTCTCGCCAAGCCGTGGTTCCCCGGGGTATCTACAGTGGCGAATCTGCTGGGGATGTTAGAGGGTTAAACTTGCGTTTTCATTTTTTTTGGTGTTCTAATTTCTGTTTTCTGGGCATTCTGGTAAAAAGGGTATGAAGCGCGCGTGTCCGGCCTTCTTGGCCTAACGAGCGCGCGTCCGACCCTTATTATCAGAATCGCCCGCCTTCCTTCTTGTCCTTCAATTTCATATTTATGTGCTAACAATTACTGCAGGGGAAAGAATTTTTTATTTAGGGTCAAGGCAATCCCTGAACCCACTGATTCGCAGGTACTGCCCAGAATCGGGCGCCTCTGCCCCTCTTTGTCTACCGCGCGCGCCTTCCGCATAGGCCACCCAATGCGCGCGCTTCTGGGCGCATTCCCAGAACAGAACAATGCACAGAAAACAGAACAGAGCAGAATGACAATGTGTGGGCACCGGGCCTGCACAGAACTTCTTTTATTTTCTGTTTGTTTTATCGGTCACACGGGTGATTCGAAAGTTGTAATTATGTGCTTATTTGTTTTTTTTATTTCTTTTGAAAAAAAAAAAAGTTTTGTCACATGTTAGACCTCACACTACATGCACATATTCTTATCAATTGCTCACTATCGAGTCGCACAAGTCCAACCCCAAACCCGTCGAGGCCCGTCCTAGAAAGTTTCAAGCTCCACCCGACCTTGACTCTTTCGAAGCGGTCAACCTCAGCCCGTGGCGTAGTTCAAGACTACATGCCGGGGGTGACCTTTAAGCCTCATATTCAAGCCAAGCACAAACCACACAATTCTAGTCTAGGGTCTAACACTCCGTGACTCAAGTCGGTTTTTCATGTATCGAGATTTCCCTAAACTAATGTCTTCAAATCATACATGCCAGCTTGTTGCAATGGACGAAATAAAACTCCGTCCCCAAAAGTGGGCATTTTGGACGAAAATAAAAATCCGTCCCCGCATGTATGATTTACTACATTAATTTAGTTTAATCCCGTCACATGTAGGTATCACAAACGTGGTAGAATCCGATGAGTATATGGGACCGCGAGAAGGTCTATATACTAGTGTGACGATTCCACTATTTTTCTAAAGGACTCCGTCCTTCCGACTTTGTAAATAAAAAAAAAAAGTCTTTTTTTAAAGATTAGAAAGGAAAGAATATGCACACATGGAAAAGAGATTTTTTTTTTTTTTTTTTTTTTTTTTTTTTTTTTTTTTAGGTTCGTGGGTGAACCATTTTAGCCATTGTGTGTTTGTAAGGCCAACCCAAGATCAAGTCATGCTCAGTCGAAGTCTGGATTGCCTCGCTTGAATTCTGTTGTCGCTGGTGTGCCCAACGAAGATTGATGTCTAGCCCCAAGAGATTTGTCGGTTATGGGGCTTCAAAAGGCTTTTGATGCCGAGATGAGGGGTTGCTGATTGTAAAGCCCCTAGAATGCCTTTGATGCCAAATTTTGAGGGACTTTCATAGCTCCAAGATAAATCAGCTCTTGGCCCATTCGAGTAAATCGCCCTTTGTTGTTGTAGTGAGCAAGCCCCAAGAGGAGATCGTTGATGCCAAGCTTCGAGAGATTGCAAAGCCCCAAGTGTCGTGGGCTTGTAGATGGCGGGATGTGAAGACCTTTCATTGTAAAGCCCTAAATTATCTCGTGATTGGCTCGGCATTGAGAGCGGATGTACCGTTTGGTAGAATTCTTGATAGAGATCTCCTTCTTGCTCTTTCTGGGGAGATGAATGGCCTCATTGTGGTCGATACCCAAATGGCTGAGGGCTTATGTCAAAGGATGCAGTAATGTCTTGCGGTGCCGTCGAGGTCGCGGAGGATAAGGTCTTGGCGTGATAAAGTCTCAAATGAGTATGCTTGCTTGACTCTTCTTGAGTTGAACTAATGACGGATCTTCGGATGCAACTAGTGCTGTGGCCCAACTTTATCTGAGCTGCACCTTGTGCTTTTGATCTTGGAGAAGGGGGTGCTGAATTGCAGAAACATTGGGATTGGCCGTGGCATTTCCCGCTATAATCCTGTTTTAATTAGAGTTTAGCATATTGAATCTTTTTCCTTTTCTCTAAGACTTCCTTCAAAATCTCGCTGTGAGTTCTAACAAAAATCATCAACTTCATTCATAACATCGGAGTCTTCATTTAAAACCAAGAGGCCTTTGACTTGAAGTGTTGAGAGACCCTTGAATCTTGATTGTTCTCATGGAGCCATAAGACTACTCCACATTGCACTTGCTCGAGTATTGTTGCCCAAAAGACTGTCGGTCGCGAAGCCCTAATACTGCCCTTTGCTTTAATTACTGTAATGCCGTAGCCCAAAAGATTGTAGATTGCGAAGCCCGTTGAGACCTTCGGTGCCGAATTGAGAAAGCTTCCAATGTTGCACATGACTTGGCTGGGGATACTGCTGGGGAGTTAATTTCTCTTTACCGAGGGAGCCTTTAAGACTTGACCGTAGCCCCTAGAGTGCCATCATTGATTGCGAGAAAGGTCCACCCTTGATTGGGGAAACGAGCACGGGCACACATGACAAGAGGGCTTTTTGACATCCCTTTTGAGGGACTTTTAGGATAGTCTCACACATCTTTCTTGAGCATAGCCCCTAGGGCGTATTGATTGCCAAATGAAGCAAAAGAATCCCTTGTTCTTGAGTCACATAGCCCCTAGGGCGTCACCATTTGTTGAGCAAAGCAAGAGTGACTCGTCCTCGTGTGAGGGAATAAACATGAGAGGATATAGCAAGAGCTACTCCATTTCTCGGGAGCCTTTCGGCGTACTTTATACTTGCAGAAGCTTTGAAAACTGAGACACATGTTGTTGCTATTTGATGCCCAAGCCAATTGACTAGCTAGGGATTATTTGTGCAACCTCGTGCCCTTTTATGATGGGCTTGTTCTCGGATGGATCTTGGTTACCACGGGCCTTCTTTTCATGAACCCAAAAATGCACACTGCTGGAGAATGATGCCGATAACCCAAGACAACCTTTGATGGTGCTATATCTTGTCGAGCCTTTTGCAATCCCAAAGTTGACTCGGTGGGGAATTGACTTGCTGAGGAGATTCAATGTAGAACTTGTCTTCTTTAGAGGTCGGGGATCTCCATTTCTCTTTCCCTTCTCTCTCTCACTCTCTCATTTTTTTTTATGACGCACCCTGTTTTTTGCCTAGACCGCCCTTTCGGGTTTTCAATCTAGCGGGCATCTCTTTTGCGTCTTCATCATTTTTTCATTTCATTTTTTTTTTTTTTTTTTGACTCAATTGATTAGGAAGTGTGCATTGACTCTAGCTGAGGAGATAAGACATGTGATTTTGCGGTGGAGACCTTTTGTCACTAATGATGAGTGACATTGACTTGACTAGGGAAGTGTCCCTAGTATTGGCATGTATTTTTTATTGAATTGAATGACTCGCGAAGGCAAGTAAGTCATTAAGAGAGAAGAGAAGGAAAGCCCCAATTTGATTGCAAGAAATTGGGAGTATGCAGAAAGAATAGAAGTCCCTAGACTCGACAAGGAGCGCGAAATGATTCCAAATCTAAGAAAGTTGTTCAATCTTATTGGTGATTAATTCATTGGCAAATGAATCGTACAAAGATGCCTTGACAAGTTCGAGATGAAGGCCAATCACCATAACGCGCTAGGGCTAAACATATCTTTTTTTCTTGCATGAGACCGGACCCGAAGGTTGCTTACGTTCCTCCAGTGTAGAGGCTCAGGTCACCGTAGTTCTTGTGAATTCTCCATTCTTCGGGATGGAATTGTTGCTTCGTCGTATAGCTTCGTCCTCCTTTGGTGGATGGAATGATGTTGATCTTGATGTGAACTTCTTTGATTGAGGGGGATTTTTTTTTTTTTTTTTTTTTTTTTTTTTTTTTTTTTTTCAATCCCCCCTTTGAAACATTGCTTGATTTTTCTCCATGGTTGTTGCTTCACCTTTTGATGTCTTGACTTTGTCTTCGTCGTTGATGATGTTGCCTTCGTCACAATGTTTAGCCCCTAGGCGCTCAAGTGATGGCCTTCATTCCAAAACTCGTTTAGACATCTTTTCATCATTTTGCCAAGAATTAGATTGAACAACTTGGAAGAGTGTATGAGGACAAGAACAACCTTTTTTATTCGATGATAAGACTCGACACTTAACATAGGACGAGAGAAAACATTGATGCATACTAAAGAGGACTTTTGACTCATTTTTTTTTTTTTTTTTAAAATCCTATTTTCTAAGTAGAGAAAGAGAAACGAAGATTGCTGTCGTAGTCCCCATTGTCGTTGTAGTCTTCCATGTCACTACATTCGTCCATGTCTTCATCGTTGAAGCTTGTCTCGTAGGAAGACTCGGCCATTTCTAGGAGCAAATTCTCGACTCTAATTCCCGCATCATACATGCTTGCAAAATCGGAGTGAAAAGTCCCACTAAGATTAGTGCGGTAGTCCATTTTCAAACACTTCAAGAAGATGTCCATTTGTTCTTTCTTGGAAGGCCTATCAACCATCTCGGCTAGCTTGTCGTTCCAACGGCGATAGAAGCCCCCAAATGATTCATCACCCATTTGCACGGTGCTTTCCAATTCTTTCATGGTGGGACGGGACATGGAGTTGCCTTGGTATTGTGACTTGAAGGCAAGCATAGCGGCATCCCAATTGAGGCGGGTGGAAATCGAAAGACCCATATACCAATCTTTTGCGACCCCCTCGAGAGTAAGCGGGAAGCATTGTGCCATTATTTGAGGAGACACTTTCTTTGGTAGCATGGCCCAAATGTAGGAGTCGACATGAGCGTCGGGGCAAGAGGTGCCTTTGAACTTGCCAATATCGGGCATCTTGAATTTTTCGGGAAGAGCCTCCATTGTGTTCATGAGGAGGGAAGCTTGATGGAGATCGGTGCTCGGGCCCTTGTGCAAATTTAGCCTACTAAGCCTTTGGTCAATGTAGGACATGAGAGTGTTGACCAAACCGGTATCAATGCTTTGGACCTTTCCTTCATTCGTGAGCCCCTTTAATCGGTTCTTGAGTTGAGCAACTTCTTTCTCGTGGACCGTTTTCACATGCTTGTAACGAGCTCGCCATAGATCATCCTTGCGGCGGACATTCTCGGCTAGTGTATCAACTTGCTCTTTCAATGCTTCCACCATGCGGAATAACCCTTCGTTGGACACGGGAATGCCGTTGTCGTTGCCATTTGAAGCCATTGGACCTATGGAGAGAACACGGTTGATCTTAGGATGGCCCCACAAACACCTTTTGAGTAAAGTAACTTCACCCACAACAAAGGAAAAAGACTCAACCACATAAAGAAAAAAAAAGACTTTTTTTTTTATTTACAAAGTCGGAAGGACGGAGTCCTTTTTGGGGTTTCTAGAAAAATAGTGGAATCGTCACACTAGTATATAGACATTCTCGCGGTCCCATATACTCATCGGATTCCACCACGTTTGTGATACCTACATGTGACGGGATTAAACTAAATTAATGTAGTAAATCATACATGCGGGGACAGATTTTTATTTTCGTAAAAAAAAAAAAAAAAAATCTCTTTTCCTCACATGTGTGCATATTCTTTCCTTTCTAATCTTTAAAAAAAAAAAAAAAAAAAAAAAAAAAAGATTTTTTCTTTTTCTCCTTCTATGTGCAAAATTATGTGCTTTACTTTGCTTTGCTCCTAGCCTCTCCTCCAGTGTTTTCCATCATCCTTGAACTACGCTGGTCTGATTCTCTTAAAGGGATACGTAGGCAGCCTTTTGGCACGACCAACCCATCATCTAGAATACCATCTCGCCAACCCAACATCAAGGGCATTCTCTCATCAACATCTAAAGAATGGACATTCTCCATCAAAGCATCCTCCGCGGACATCAAGAATCCATCTCTACTCAAGCGGCAATGGTAAGTGAAGGTATGAATACATCCAATGCTTTCCTCAAAATCACACCGCACACAAGATCACTTTCTACATTCTTACTTCTCTCTCATTACAAAGGTGCTTTCAAATCACATATCACACCACAATCACAAATTTCTCTCGCAATTCCTATTTCACATCTCACACAAGCACGTATATCTGCAAAGCATACACATAACAGGTGCCGGACAGAGCACCAGGTGCCGCACAGAGCACCAGAATCAACAAGTGCCGCACAGCGCATCAGAATATGCCGCACCGCGCACCAGAATCAACAAGTGCCGCACAGCGCATCAGAATATGCCGCACCGCGCACCAGATTCAACAAGTGCCGCACAGCGCATCAGAATATGCCGGACCGCGCACCAGAATCAACTGGTGCCGCACAGAGCACCAGGTACCGCACAGAGTACCAGAATCAACAGGTGCCGCACAGAGCACCAGGTGCCGCACAGAGCACCAATTTTGGTCCATGGTGGACCATTAAAATCACCATACCTCTTCCATCAACGGGTGCCGCACAGAGCACCAATTTTGGTCCATGGTGGACCATTAAAATCACCATACCTCTTCCATCAACAGGTGCCGCACAGAGCACCAATTTTGGTCCATGGTGGACCTTTAAAATCACCATACCTCTTCCATCAACAGGTGCCGCACAGAGCACCAGGTGCCGCACAGAGCACCAATTTTGGTCCATGGTGGACCATTAAAATCACCATACCTCTTCCATCAGCAAAAGTCGCTCACACAGGGAGCGCATTTCTATCCTTTGTAATTTCAAATTCCTGCTTTATCGAGTCTTTATTTTCTCTTGTCGATGTCCTCGGCGGTTGTCTTTCTTTCGTCGACGCGTTTTGCCTCGCAATCCACGTCGCCGAGGGGCTCTGTAGACACCCCGCCTTGGACCTCTCACCCCGATTGCATACAAAGTATTTTTATTTAACTTATTTTCATTGATTTCTGTTACTTTGGTTAAGTTCCTAACTAATTCCGTTAGTTTTGGACTGAACTGCATAACAGAATTAATTTTAGAGTCATTTCTGTCTTTCTGTCATTTTTAGAATCGCGCGCTTCCGGCACTGCTAACGGGACGCGCGCGCCTCCCGTCCCAATGGCGGGGCTCGCGCGCTGTCCGATATGGCAGTAACGGATTGCACCTTATTTCCCTCCCTTTTCTTATTTATAAACATCTTTTCTTGATCACAAAAACCATCTTTTTTACATCCACATTCATCCCCCCTTTTCTCATTAACTCCCAATCCCACACTTCTAGCCTTTTCATTAAAACAAAATATTTCCTTTTTATTTTATTTGATTTTCTTTTATTTCTTTTATTTATTATTTTATTTATCTTATTTTTGATTGGTCAATTCCATTTCACATGGATGATCATCTTTTCCCTCCATCATTTCCCTATCTTTTTTTACCTATAAAAACCATCATCTTCTACCTTGGAAAAGGACTTCTTTTTGGACTAGTTTTTGGACTTCTTTTTTGGACTCCAACCTTGATTCACCAACTACATTATACACAAATTCTCCCAACAAGAGTTCTTAGTAACAAGACTCTACACAAATTGTTCTACAACAATTTCATTACAACAACAACACTTTCAAGTCAAGGTTCCAAGTCCTCTTTCTCAAGGTACAACTCCATTTTCTTCTTCTTGATGTATGCAATCCCCATTAATGGGACATGACCAACATGACTACTTCACATATTGAAGTTAGTTAAGGTTATCTCCCTACATTTTAATCTTAACTTTAATTCACCATGTTCATTTCTCTTCATCTCTTAATGTAATTCTTTAACATTACTTGTTACATGTAATCTTTATCATTAAATAAATAAAATAAT
The DNA here is from genome assembly GCA_026119855.1 of Campanula takesimana. Taxonomy (NCBI): domain Eukaryota; kingdom Viridiplantae; phylum Streptophyta; class Magnoliopsida; order Asterales; family Campanulaceae; genus Campanula; species Campanula takesimana. Next base: position 455,820 of record JAOWBW010000805.1, on the reverse strand, counting down.
TATATTTTATTTCCCCTTTATTTCCCCTTTTTCTTCTCATCACAATTGTTAGCACATTTCTATTTAATTAATTGAAGGACATGTAAATATTAGAACACCAATAGTAGCAAGACCCGCGTAAGCGGGGCGGAGTGGGTGTTTAAGTACTTCCCACTCCGTCACCTAACCCCCGAACCCTTCTCTCCCGAATCTCTGGTTTTGTACATAAATTAGGCTATTTCTAGGTTTTTCTTATGTTCCTTTAAAAACATAGGTGGCGACTCTAAACAAATCTAAAACAAGTTAGACATCCTAGGATAATTCACCGCTCTAGCCAAGCCGTGGTTCCCCGGGGTATCTACAGCGAGTACTGATAAAATTGTCCTCAGATGTTGATTGTGCTCCTCTCGAGATTTGGAATAGACAATTATATCATCAATGAATACCACTACGAACGTATCAAGATAAAGATGGAAAATTCTGTTCATCAAGTCCATAAACACAGCTGGTGCATTAGTTAACCCAAACGGCATAACCAAGAACTCATAATGACCATATCGGGTGCGAAAAGCAGTCTTCGGAATATCTTCAGATCGAATTTTCAACTGATGGTATCCACTCCTCAAATCAAGTTTAGAAAATACCACTGACCCCTGAAGTTGATCGAATAAATCATCAATATGCGGTAGTGGGTATTTGTTCTTCACTGTTACCTGATTCAACTTCCTGGAATCAATACACAACCTCAACGAACCGTCCTTCTTCCTTACAAACAAAACCGGTGCTCCCCACGGTGAAACACTAGGTCGAATAAATCCTCTATCCAGCAACTCCTGCAACTGGACTTTAAGTTCTTTCAACTCTGCTGGAGCCATTCTATAAGGTGCTTTCGAAATCGGAGCTGTACCTGGTAATAGATCCACACAGAACTCTATCTTTCTATCGGGCAGCATACTGTACTCTGAAGAGAAGACATCAGGGAATTCTCTAACTACTCGAACACTTTCTAACCCAGGTGATTCTTTCATAGTATCTAGCACACTAGCCAAATAACCCTCACAACCACGATGCAACAATTTCCTAGCTTTCACATAAGAAATTATACGAATATTTCTACCCAAAAGAATAGCCTTAAACACAAACTTAGGCATATTAGGAATAGAAAAAGTAACGACCTTCTTACGAAAATCAACTGAAGCATGATATTTGCTCAGCCAATCCATACCCAAAATGAAGTCAAAGTCTTGTATCGGAAGAACTACAAGTCCGCATACAAAACATGACCACAAATAAGCACACCACAAGCACGAAACACCTTATCAGTTACCAAACATTCTCCCATAGGAGTTGACACCTCTAACACATAAGGTAAGGACTCAGATGAAGCATTTAGCAAAGAAGCAAAGTGCACAGATATATATGAATGCGATGATCCTGGATCTACTAATGCACGAGCGCTCACACTAGACACAGAAATGATACCTCCCATCACTGAAGGATGATCAGTAGCCTGCTGTTGGTTCATAGCAAAAACTCTTCCTGGAACCTTAGGCTTCCCTGTTGAATCTCTCTTCTGACCTTGTGAAGCACCAGCTCCTGTTCTCGATGGTTGACCTTTAAACCTCGAACAATCTTTCACAAAATGTCCCAACTGACCGCAATTAACACACTTCCCTTGCTTCTTCCAACATCGATCCTCAGAATGCCCTTCCCTTTGACAGTAAGAACAAAGTCTTCTATTCTGATTCCCTTGGTTTCCCGGAGCAGTGCTTGGATTCCTTAGTACTGGTTGCCCTCTGACTTGAGACTGTCCTCCTGAATTTCCTCGGTTATCCAAACGTTGTTGTGGTTGTGCCCTGATCTGACCTCCTTATTTACCCGTGTTAACTACCTCCGTCTTTCTCTTGTGCTCTCCGATGTCTTTCTCTACCAAGTAGGCACGGTCTACAGCATCCTGAAAAGTCTGAATCCTCTGAGCTATTAGCTGAGTTCTGATAGCTGTCCTCAAACCTCTAATGAACCTCATCGCCTTCTGCTCTTCTGTTGATACAAGATAGCCACAATACCTAGCTAATTCTGTGAACTTAGCCGAGTACTGAGCCACTATCAAAAAGTTCTGCTCCAAGTTTAGGAACTCAATCTCCTTCCTGTTCTGATCGACTAAAGGAATAAAGTGCTCTCTGAATTTCCTCACAAACAGTTCCCACGTATACGGTGTATGAGTCTTGTCCCAACTTGCCTTAACTGCCTTCCACCAATGCTCAGCAGCTCCTACAAGCTCATAGGCCGCAAACCGAACTCTGTCTTCACCCGTACAACCAAAGACATCATAGATCTTTTCCAATGCTTCTATCCACATTTCAGCCTTTTTCACATCAGGTTCTCCATTGAACTCAATCGGTTTCAATTTCAAGAACTGTTCTAACCCATACCGTGGAGGTGGTGGTTCTTGTTCCTCTCTCGGCCTCTGATCATGTATAGCTTTCATAGCCACTTCGAACATACCCTGAAACATCGCACGAGCTTCCTCCCGTGTTTCATCTTGATTTGAAGAACCAATATGACCTTCTCCACTCCTTCCTCTAACCATTTTGAGTAAGTACCTGCATCAAACACTCATTATTACTCACTCCGAACACAACTACCCTCCTAGGTAATTCTAGTCCACTTAAACATAACTTAGAGCTAAACCATAGCTCTGATACCAACTGTCGCGACCCCGACCCCGCGGGCCGGGAACTCGCGAGCTGGACGTCGACATAAAACAATAAACACCAAAATACAGAAGATAAAAATTCCACTTTAGTACAAAAGATAATACACGGTTTTAGAAATCCAAAACTTAACAACAATACTAAACCACTAGTATAAGCTCCACAAGCTTACACCAAAATACAAAATGTTACAACTTCTTAATGGCGTCACAGTTTGGTAATACTATCCCAAAGGTTATACATTTAAGTAATGCAAAACTTAACAACAATACTAAACCACTAGTATAAGCTCCACAAGCTTACACCAAAATACAAAATGTTACAACTTCTTAATGACGTCACAGTTTGGTAATACTATCCCAAAGGTTATACATTTAAGTAATGCAAACCGAACAACAACTTGCCCAAAAGTCACGATCACTCTCGACGTCCTTCTCGTGATCAGCGAGTCCTATTACTTTCCTCCTGGGGGGTTAAGGAAAAACAAAGATAAAAAGAAAGGGGGTGAGATAAATCTCAATAAGCCACTTATACAACTACATGACATGTTATGATGCAATAAGTAATAATAAATCTCACACAGCACTTAACATATAATAGTTAGCAGATAGCAGCGGAAATAAACAAGTAACAAAAGATATAAGCCAAGGTTTCCCAAACGGATAGAACAATCGCTGCGCAGCTTCAACCAAATCAACCAATCAACCAATCAACCAATCTTCGTAGTAGAATAAACAGCTGAAGATAACAACCCTGATACCGGTGCCATGAAACCCATAATAGTGACAAGGGGAAAATGACACAAAGTCATAACCCAAAACGAATAGCTAGAAATACTCACTCAAGGGAGCTAGCTCATCCCAACCATGGCCATCTGGAAGGGGAAAGAAGGACCAATGGGCGATACTATACTGGACTTGGATCGTGCCATTATAATATTATCCATTGCCTGACTCGAACACAAGTGCCAGGTGGATTTTCAAATAAAGGCTAAGTAATAAATTACTAGCTCGATAAACAACCAATGATTCCAAAGTAGGGAACGATGCCAAATAGTCATCATAAAGATAAGTCAAACCACAAATGCATCAAGAAGATGTTCCAAACTCCCAATTAACACTTAATCAAATTCCATCACATTTTTTCATCACAAAGGACCCAATTCCAACACTAGAGTGTACCAAGATGTTCAATAAGGTCAACAAGGATCGTGCACAAAACCTAGACAAAAGCACATTCTTAAATCACACAAAAAGAACAAGTATAAACTTTCAGAACCACTTTGCGGCCGCCCATAAATGGTTGTGCGGTCGTCCAATATTCCTACAACCAAGACAAAAACCTTCCAGCAAGGTGTGCGGCCGCATGCCCAATTTTGGGCGGTCGCCCACCCCGCCCGGCTGGCCAAACTGCACTAAATTATACTCGCTTTGTTTCACCGTCTCAAAAGTATTACATATTAACACTTACAAAACAATCCAACACATATACTCAGTTAAACTCATTCCCAAAACAAGTGCTTCATCAACTCAAACCAAGTAATGATCCAACATCATAAAATCACAAAAAGATGAACAAAATACCAATCATCTCTAAATTCAACCAAGAAGCAAAATATAGTAATCATAGCATTATATAAGCTTAGAAAGAACATTTTTTGCAAAAAAGGGGGAAAGCAACTTACTTGAAATTTATGAAAGGTGACGGAATTTGATCTTTCTTAGCTACAAACGATCCTAGCGACAATCTAAACATTTTATATAAAAGGAGTAGTAAGAAATGATGAATAAAAGAAGACCAAAAGAAGGAAAATGAGATGGAGCTTCATTACCTTCAACAACAGAAGAGAGAGTGAGAGAAATGAGTGTGTGTGTGTGTGCAGGAGAGAGTGAGGGTGAAGGGAGGGAGTAGATAGGATATTTTAAAGAAAATAAACACTTAAGCCCCTCTAGAACCACTTTGAACACATAAACCCTTATATCCCTCTTACAACTAAAGCCCCTAACTTTATACTTAGCACAAATGATCAAGTAAAATAATTATAAGTATGAGATTTATGAAATACAAAACGCACACACAAATAAATAAATAAATAAATATTTATTACTAAGAAAATAGATACGGGTTTTCGGGTCGCGACATATGGTGCAACTGAAGCTTCACTTAGTGCGCTATTGTCAAGGTTTTGCGCAACTGATGTAGATGGATTTCTTTGAGTTGATGCATTCCGATCTTGTGTAGGCGCAACTTGAATGGGAGCACCTGTCTCAATAGACTCAACAGAATCATCAGAAACATTTGGATCCAAATGTGGCTCAAGGAGATAATGTTCATCAAATGTAACATGTACAGATTCAACTCTCACTAAAATAGATATATTGAAAACGCGAAAAGCTTTAGAGTGTTTGGCATACCCAACAAAAATACATTCGTCGGCTTTGGCATCGAATTTACCTCTATGTTCATTTCCGTTGTAGAGGATGTAACATTTCCAACTAAAGATTTTGAAGAATGCAATGTTGGGAGTTTTACCACGCCAAAGTTCATACGGGGTCTTGCTATAAAGTTTGTTGATGAGGGAACGATTTTGAGTAAAGCTGTAGACACCCCGCCTTGGACCGCTCACCCCGATTGCACATTTGATTTTGTGTTTCTCCCTATTTTATGTATTTTCTGTTAGCTTTTGTTACTTTCGTTAAGTTCCTAACTGGCTCTGTTAAGTTCAGGGACTAAACTGAATAACAGTACTGACTTTCCAGTCCATTCTGTCAAAAAAGTAATTTCAAAGTCGCGCGCCTCCGCCCGTAAGGGCTAGAAGCGTGCGTGTCCCGCCTCTAAGGTAGGAAGCGCGCGCATCTAGGCGTCAGTTACAGATTCTGTCCAAGAATCCCTCCCTTTCTCATTTTACATGATTTTGCCTGGGAAATTGATTTTTGTGACTTCGTTTTGGCACCAAAAACATCTCTTTTACAACTATATAAACCTCTCTTCTCCACCATTTCAAAGGACCTTCTTTTCAACATAAGAAAACTCTACACAAAAACTTTCAAGGCTTTTCCAAGGCAATCCCCTAAGAAGCATTTGATGTCATTCTAAGTTTAGGTAAATATTATTCTCTAAGTTTAGGTAAATATTATTCCTTTCTCTCTTTTCTACTTCATCTCTTCTCTTCTTCTTTTGTTTTCATCAAACGTGCAATAACCCAAATCATTTTAGGACATGACACCAAAGATCACTTCATTCCATTGCAGTCGGTCAAGGAATTATCTCCCTACATTCTAAACACCCTTTTTAAACCCCTTTTATCATCATAAAAAATAGGAAGAACATTTTATTTATGTAGACTTTGAACTAGCAAGACCAACATTAGTTGGGCGAGATGGGTGTTTAAGTACTTCCCATCTCGTAACCTAACCCCCGAACCTCATAACAAGAATCTCTGTTTTCATATCAAAACATAGTCTAAATCATTAGATTTTTCTTATGTTCATCTAAAACATAGGTGGAGACTCTACAAATTAAAAAAAGTTAGACATCCTAGGAATCCTTCCACCGCTCTAGCCTAAAGCGCGTGGGGCTCCACCCGGGGTATCTACAGTGGCGACTCCGCTAGCGAAGATTTGAGGGTAAACTTGCATTTCTGTTCAAAGTCTACATTTTACTGGGCATTCTGGTTCCTGATGGGGGAACCATGCGCCTCTGGCCTACTTGGCCTAAGGCGCGCGCATCCCACACCATAGACCAGAATCGCCCGCTTCTCACTGTTCTTCCTATTCTTCTTCTTTTTTCTACACTAATAATTTGCAGGGGTTCCATTAGACCAGGACCAGGGCAATCCCCTGAGTCCAAAGTCTCTGACAGTCTGACAGGTTTACCCAGAAGCGGGCACCTGCCAGAGAATCTGCGCCATGCGCGCGCATCCCACAACACAAGCCAGAGGCGCGCGCTTCTGGGTGGTTTTCCAAAACAGGAATAGTTTCTAAAACAGAGCAGAATAATGGGGATGTGGGCACTGTCCCTGCATCAAGGACTGATTCGAACCATTTAACTATTTTATTTTGTGTTTTTCATTGGTCACACGGGTGATTCGAGAGTTGTAAATTAGGTGCTTATTTGTTTTTTTTTTCTTTTGTTTTCAAAAAAAAGTAAAACAAAATGTTTTGTCACATGTTGGACCCCACACTACGTGCACTAACTCTTATCAATTTCTCACTATCGAGTCGCTGTAGACACCCCGCTTTGGACCGCTCACCCCGATTGCACATTTAACTTTGTGTTTCTCCCTATTTTATGTCACGACCCGAAAACCCGCCTCTATTTTCGTAGTAATAAATATTTAATTATTTATTTATTTCTTATTTATTTATTTAAATTATTTATTTATTTAAATAATTATGTGTGCATTTTGTGTTTCTTAATAATTTTTGCCTAGCATTTTATTTGGGCCATTTGTGCTAGTGTAGAAGTGTTGAGTCTTAAATGTTAGTGGGGACTATAAGATGATTGAGTTAGTGTATAGGGGAGGGGGTCTATGTGTAAATTCCTAAATATTCCTACTTACTCCCTCCATCCCCCCTCTCCTCCCTCATTTCTCCCACACTTTCCTCTCTCTCTCCAGCACACACACACTCTCTCTCTACATTTGGGTAAGTTTTTCTTCTCCACCTTCTCTCTTCAATCTAACCATCTTCCTCTTGTTATTTCTCATTTCTTAAAACATGAAACTTGTTTAGATCGTCGATAGGATCGTAGAGGGCTAAGAATATTCGAGTTCCGGCAACTTTGAGAAAATTCAAGTAAGTTACTTTTCCCTCATTTATGTTAAAAATGCTCATCTCTAACACTATCGATGTTCTTGTTGATATCTATGTCATTTTGGTTGAGTTTAGAAATTATTTAGAATTTATTTGGATTTTTGGTTAAAAGTTGTGATAACATGAACGTTTAGATTAAATCTTGATTTGTGTGGTTAAATGTTGTTATTTAGGTCTCCTAGAGGTTTATATGTTGTTTTATTACATTGTTAAGAGTATTGGAAGTGTTGATTTTGGGTGTTTATGAACTAGCAAGATTTTGGGTTTGATTTTGGTAAGAATGTGTTAAAAACCAGCTGATTTCTGCCCAGCCCGACGACCGGGCGCCCGCCCGCCCCCTGCCAAGCGCCCGCCCACTTCCCCCTTTTCTGACCCTTAGCTTCTGTTATAATGGGCGCCCGCCCGCCCCTATTCAGGCGCCCGCCCGCCCTGTTTTTCTGGAAATCATATTTGTGTTTGTTTAAAACTAGGTTGTATTTTAGTTTGGGTTTTAGAGACGCATGAATTGAGTTTTCTTGTCTTTAAATGTTAGGATAGAAGTATATATAGGTACTCCTAAGATTTAGAACGAAAGGAGTGAAATTCGGTGCTAAAACAGGGATTTTTCTCTTTGTCCGGCCGAACACTTTTTATAAATTGTCCGTTTTACGTTCAATCTTCCGGAGGCCATAACTTCTTCGTCCGGACTCCGTTTTGGACGTGTAAACTATCGTTGGAAATCTCTTCCCGAGTACTACGCAATGGTTCTATTGGACGCATGGTTCCAGACCATAATGGTTGTCTTATTGTTGATGTTTAAGATCAAGGTGTAGTCTCGGTCTAGGTTCCGTAGTACTATTCTAGTTGACTTAGTTGGGCACCGTGGAACACTTTGGTAATTGAAATTGGTTCCTTGTGAACAATGGTGTTATGTAATTTGATCAAGTATTGTTTGGGAATGTTTGGGCATCTTATGATGTGTTTGTGATTGTTCCAATCGAATTTATTTTCGAGTAAGACTTGGTCTAGGTTTTAGGCGATGTCCTATAGTACCTAGAGGGTTGTTATTGAACACCAAAGTGTAGGGTTTAGTCCTATCGTGATCATGTTCTAATAAGTGTAACCTTTTGGATCCGTTTGGGGTGTTTAGAATGGGTTCGTTATGAACGGAGGTAAAGCGTGAATTGGCAATTGGGCACCACGGTTTGATTTACCTTATGGTGTATTCATTCCGATTTCCTGCTTTAGAATTCCAGGTGTGAGGAGATGGTTGAGTTCATAGTCCTAGTACATCTTTATGAGTAAAACGTTTAGGATAATTTTGGGTTATAGTCGTTGTACTATTTGTGAGCGACCGTTTGGGTTGTGTTCCTTATGAATAACTTGTGGGTATCATCTTTGGAATGTATCTAGTATGGTTCCTCTTTTTGGAATTATTGTATTCTAATAGTCTTTGTTGTTGAGCTCCTTATGAGAAATTTCGTTTATCGTTGTTGTGCTCTTCATGAGAAACTCTTGTTATTGTTGTTGTTAAACTCTTCATGAGTAACCGTTGCATCTTTATGGTGATTATTTGGCATGGTTCCCTACTTTGGAACCCTAAACTGTTTAATTAAGCTAGTATTTATTACTTAGCATTTATTTGGAAGCCCAGCTGGCATATTTGTTGCATCGGGCGATGGGAAAGATTATAATGGCAAAGCCAAGTCCATTATAATGTTGACCATTGTTTTGCCCATTTTATACCCCTTTTCCAGATTGGCCTTGGAAGAGGTAAGTTAGCTTCCTTTGGGAATGTATCTAGCTACCGAGCATGACTTTGTGTCATGGTTCTTGTCCTTTATGACACTCTCATTGTTATTGGTTCCGGTACCGGGTTTCTCTTCAGCTTTTATGCTACTATGAAGATGGCTTGATGGGTTGATTGATTGATTGGTCGGTTCTGACCGGGTTCTCTTCAGTTGTTATACTGCTATTGTTGATTGGTTGATCGGTTGAAGCTGCGCAGCGATTGTTCTATCAGTTGGTGAAACCTTGGCTAAGTATCCTTTGTTACGTGTTTATTTCAGTCTTATGTGCTGCATGATGAGTTCGTCGTTATTTCCAACTGGTATGGGACAGTTGGCGATAGGGAGCTTTCTCATTTGTTGTTACGTGATCTACTTGTTCAGTTATCGCTGATTTGCATGATATTATGCCATGTAGATGCATTTAGTAACTTACTGAGATTTTATCTCACCCCGTTTCTTGTTTCAAATTGTTTTTCCTTAACCCCCCCCCCCAGGAAAGCAAGTGGTAGCGTTGTGAGGCCCATTGTAGCGTGAATCTTCTGAGCAGGTTGATCGTAATTGGGATAGTTGCTCTTCGGAGCCTTTATGTATTTTATTGTGGGTTCGTAGTCATTCAGTGTTTGTATATACGGTTGTACTTTGGGTATTTTTGTTAATAAGTTGTTCTTGCTTCCGCATTTGTTTCTAGTCTCCGAGTTATAATCTCGTTGAGGTGTTGTTTGATGGTATTGGTTTATAGTTGAATTCACGCGCCCGGTTTGGTATATTACATTTTGGAGATGTATATTATGTAAATTTTATATTTATGGATTTTTAAGATTCCGGGGCGTGACAGTTGGTATCAGAGCCTGGTTTTAGATATTGAAAGAGAATAAGAACTCTGATATTGAGTAGGTTTCAATACTTGGGTGTTATGATTTTGAGTGGTTTAGAAACTAAGTTTTCTTGAAAGAATGAGGTTAAGGTAGAAGTTGGTTGAGTTATAAGTCGTGATATTGACGCCGAGTGTTTCTTCTCTTGTGGTATATCAAGTATAGATTGGTGTTAATAGTAATGGTTCCCTTGGGGCTAGTTGGTTTGGGAATCGAGAGTGCAATCTGATGGTTCGGGCATATCTATTTCGTAAAGTGGACAACGTTTTGTGCTATGTACGCCTGATTGTTATCATTCATGGATTTATGTTGAGGTGTATGCTCGAATACGGAACTACGTGATTGTTACTAGTATATATATGGGATGATTTGGTTATGTCACCTATGCGAGATATTGATGAGTTAAGTGGTATTGGTTTATAGTTGAATTCACGCGCCCGGTTTGGTATATTACATTTTGGAGATGTATATTATGTAAATTTTATATTTATGGATTTTTAAGATTTCCGGGGCGTGACAGTTCGTGTGTTACGAATTTCTTGTGTGCCATCGATGGGTGGTGAATATTTCTATATTAGTATGTTTGACTTCGTTTAGGATCATACTAAGTATATATAATGTTCAGGTTCTATCTTGAAAGTCAGAAAATCTTTATTATAAGATTGTGCTGGGAATTTAGCTTTATTCTGTTGGCAATATTAATTTTGAAATATTAGGTATAATTTATATTGGGGGCAATATGTCGCTTGATCGATAGGGAACTTGGGTTAAATTGGGTTGTGGTGGTACAAGGTTGTAATGCTAATATTTAGATCAATACCCATATTGTATCGGTTGGGTTATAGGAGTTGAGTTAAAGCAAAATGAGTTATGAGTTATGAGTATATGGTGGGAGTTATAATCATCAATGATGGTAAGCACGTTAAGTTTAAAAGTCTAGACATATTTTGAGAAAGTAAGAAATTCTCGAGCAATATTAAAGGCATTTTCGGGTTTTTAGTTAAACAGTTGTGACTTGGTTCTGAATCTTTTCTTAGTGGCGTTCTCGTTTGGATTAAGGATTTGTAAAGGAAGTTGAGTATAGATACTTTGGCATATTAAAGAATACTATGATTCTGTATTGGGACGGAGCAGTTTATTTAATATTTCGGATTATTAGTGATCATTTGTAATATCTTTTAGAGTTGTAAGTTGTAATATATAGATATTTATGAAAATAAAGATTGTGAAAAGTTCGGATAGTTACAGTTGCTACTTTAATCGTAATCCTTAGAGATATAGTCACGCGGTGAACATTTGAAGGATGAGAAATTTCTTTAGCTTTTCATAGTTTAAGAAGTTGTGTAAGCTCGAAATTGTTTAATATTTTGAATTTCTGGGAAGTAATATTAAGTATGCGATTTTCTAATGGAAGTATCTTTGCGGTATAATTAAGGTTGTGAATAAGACGAGTTTGTAGTATCTCGAGAATTGTGTTTAGGAGTAATCTGGATTCTGCGATTTTGGGCGATAAAGTATTTGCATATATTTTGAGGATTAACGCTTGATAAGTGGAGCTATCTGTGACTTGGAATTGGTTGTGATTCTAGTGGTTTTACCTTAGCGGGTTATATTATATTTTATTTTGGGACCAAGTTGAAACGTTATGATATCGGACTATCAAAAGTTGATGGATATATTTCCTTAGAAAACTAAGTATGAGGTAATGCTAGTAGTTGAGAAATTCAAAGGTTATGACTGTATTATGTTTTATCTTATAAGGAAAGTGAGTGTGGTAGTGGAATTTCATTTGATCGGATAGTTGATGACGGTAAATTTTTGAGTATATCATTAAGTCATTGGGTGACAATAATCGTTAGCCCTATTCCTTCTCTTATTTGTTCGGGTAGTAGTATGATTACTTGGGATGATGTCTAGATCGTCAATGCGTACGGGTGAACCCGAAAAGTAAAACTTATGGATGTTGATGATTTAAGGGTTGATGGTGAGCGTGATGCTAATTAGGATCAATCAGCTATGTCTCAGAATTGGTGAACAAGTGATAGTCTTGAGAATGTGAAATTCGGGATGAAAGAGGAAGTTAACTCTAGGAGGTTGATATGAATATGCTTGAGATATGTACGTGTTCAATATGTGTGGGTTTATTTGAGTCATGGAATTGATGTCTGAAATCTTTAATAGGTACTTGATTTGGGGTTACGAGTGCTTTATGCGAGTTGATATTTTGTCGCCTCATTATGACCGCGCATTGTGATTTTGATGAGTGAATTCGTGGGCGAATTCTTTTTAAGGAGGGTAGATTGTCACGACCCGAAAACCCGCCTCTATTTTCGTAGTAATAAATATTTAATTATTTATTTATTTATTTCTTATTTATTTATTTAAATTATTTATTTATTTAAATAATTATGTGTGCATTTTGTGTTTCTTAATAATTTTTGCCTAGCATTTTATTTGGGCCATTTGTGCTAGTGTAGAAGGGTTGAGTCTTAAATGTTAGTGGGGAATATAAGATGATTGAGTTAGTGTGTAGGGGAGGGGGTCTATGTGTAAATTCCTAAATATTCCTACTTACTCCCTCCATCCCCCCTCTCCTCCCTCATTTCTCCCACACTTTCCTCTCTCTCTCCAGCACACACACACTCTCTCTCTACATTTGGGTAAGTTTTTCTTCTCCACCTTCTCTCTTCAATCTAACCATCTTCCTCTTGTTATTTCTCATTTCTTAAAACATGAAACTTGTTTAGATCGTCGATAGGATCGTAGAGGGCTAAGAATATTCGAGTTCCGGCAACTTTGAGAAAATTCAAGTAAGTTACTTTTCCCTCATTTATGTTAAAAATGCTCATCTCTAACACTATTGATGTTCTTGTTGATATCTATGTCATTTTGGTTGAGTTTAGAAATTATTTAGAATTTATTTGGATTTTTGGTTAAAAGTTGTGATAACATGAATGTTTAGATTAAATCTTGATTTGTGTGGTTAAATGTTGTTATTTAGGTCTCCTAGAGGTTTATATGTTGTTTTATTACATTGTTAAGAGTATTGGAAGTGTTGATTTTGGGTGTTTATGAACTAGCAAGATTTTGGTTTGATTTTGGTAAGAATGTGTTAAAAACCCAGCTGATTTCTGCCCAGCCCGACGACCGGGCGCCCGCCCGCCCCCTGCCAAGCGCCCGCCCACTTCCTCTTTTCTGACCCTTAGCTTCTGTTATAATGGGCGCCCGCCCGCCCCTATTCAGGCGCCCGCTCGCCCTGTTTTTCTGGAAATCAAATTTGTGTTTGTTTAAAACTAGGTTGTATTTTAGTTTGGGTTTTAGAGACGCATGAATTGAGTTTTCTTGTCTTTAAATGTTAGGATAGAAGTATATATAGGTACTCCTAAGATTTAGAACGAAAGGAGTGAAATTCGGAGCTAAAACAGGGATTTTTCTCTTTGTCCGGTCTAACACTTTTTATAAATTGTCCGTTTTACGTTCAATCTTCCGGAGGCCATAACTTCTTCGTCCGGACTCCGTTTTGGATGTGTAAACTATCGTTGGAAATCTCTTCTCGAGTACTACGCAATGGTTCTATTGGACGCATGGTTCTAGACCATAATGGTTGTCTTATTGTTGAGGTTTAAGATCAAGGTGTAGTCTCGGTCTAGGTTCCGTAGTACTATTCTAGTTGACTTAGTTGGGCACCGTGGAACACTTTGGTAATTGAAATTGGTTCCTTGTGAACAATGGTGTTATGTAATTTGATCAAGTATTGTTTGGGAATGTTTGGGCATCTTATGATGTGTTTGTGATTGTTCCAATCGAATTTATTTTCGAGTAAGACTTGGTCTAGGTTTTAGGCGATGTCCTATAGTACCTAGAGGGTTGTTATTGAACACCAAAGTGTAGGGTTTTAGTCCTATCGTGATCATGTTCTAATAAGTGTAACCTTTTGGATCCGTTTGGGGTGTTTAGAATGGGTTCGTTATGAACGGAGGTAAAGCGTGAATTGGCAATTGGGCACCACGGTTTGATTTACCTTATGGTGTATTCATTCCGATTTCCTGCTTTAGAATTCCAGGTGTGAGGAGATGGTTGAGTTCATAGTCCTAGTACATCTTTATGAGTAAAACGTTTAGGATAATTTTGGGTTATAGTCGTTGTACTATTTGTGAGCGACCGTTTGGGTTGTGTTCCTTATGAATAGCTTGTGGGTATCATCTTTGGAATGTATCTAGTATGGTTCCTCTTTTTGGAATTATCGTATTCTAATAGTCTTTGTTGTTGAGCTCCTTATGAGAAATTCCGTTTATCGTTGTTGTGCTCTTCATGAGAAACTCTTGTTATTGTTGTTGTTAAACTCTTCATGAGTAACCGTTGCATCTTTATGGTGATTATTTGGCATGGTTCCCTACTTTAGAACCCTAAACTGTTTAATTAAGCTAGTATTTATTACTTAGCATTTATTTGGAAGCCCAGCTGGCATATTTGTTGCATCGGGCGATGGGAAAGATTATAATGGCAAAGCCAAGTCCATTATAATGTTGACCATTGTTTTGCCCCTTTTATACCCCTTTTCCAGATTGGCCTTGGAAGAGGTAAGTTAGCTTCCTTTGGGAATGTATCTAGCTACCGAGCATGACTTTGTGTCATGGTTCTTGTCCTTTGTGACACTCTCATTGTTATTGGTTCCGGTACCGGGTTTCTCTTCAGCTTTTATGCTACTATGAAGATGGCTTGATGGGTTGATTGATTGATTGGTCGGTTCTGACCGGGGTTTTCTTCAGTTGTTATACTGCTATTGTTGATTGGTTGATCGGTTGAAGCTGCGCAGCGATTGTTCTATTAGTTTGGTGAAACCTTGGCTAAGTATCCTTTGTTACGTGTTTATTTCAGTCTTATGTGCTGCATGATGAGTTCGTCGTTATTTCCAACTGGTATGGGACAGTTGGCGATAGGGAGCTTTCTCATTTGTTGTTACGTGATCTACTTGTTCAGTTATCGTTGATTTGCATGATATTATGCCATGTAGATGCATTTAGTAACTTACTGAGATTTTATCTCACCCCGTTTCTTGTTTCAAATTGTTTTTCCTTAACCCCCCCCCAGGAAAGCAAGTGGTAGCGTTGTGAGGCCCATTGTAGCGGGAATCTTCTGAGCAGGTTGATCGTAATTGGGATAGTTGCTCTTCGGAGCCTTTATGTATTTTATTGTGGGTTCGTAGTCGTTCAGTGTTTGTATATACGGTTGTACTTTGGGTATTTTTGTTAATAAGTTGTTCTTGCTTCCGCATTTGTTTCTAGTCTCCGAGTTATAATCTCGTTGAGGTGTTGTTTGATGGTATTGGTTTATAGTTGAATTCACGCGCCCGGTTTGGTATATTACATTTTGGAGATGTATATTATGTAAATTTTATATTTATGGATTTTTAAGATTTCCGGGGCGTGACATTTTAAGTGTTTCTCGTTAGTTTCTGTTACTTCCGTTAAGTTTCCTGACTGACCTCGTTAAGTTTAGGGACAAAACTGAATAACAGTGCTGACTTTCTAGTCCATTCTATCAAAAATGCCAACTCCAAGGCGTGCGCATTCACCCTTTAGGGTCAGAGGCGCGCGCATCTTGGCATCAGTTACAGATTTCTGTCCAAGAATCCCTCCCTTGCTCCTTTTAACAGGATTTGCCCGGGAAACTGACATTTGTGACTTGGTTTTGGCACCAAAAACACACCTCTTTTACGTATATAAACCCCTCTAATTCACCATTGAATAAGGAGGAGGATTTTGATCATTAAGAAAACTCTACACAAATACACTTGCAAGGTTTTTTTCCAAAAAACTCTCTTTGAAGTCCTTTGAAGTATAGGTAAAAGACTACTCTTTTCTCTCCTTTCTACTTCATCCCTCTTCTTCTCTTTTATTTTCATCAAAAGTGCAATCACCCAAACATTTTGGGACATGACACCGAAAACTACATCACTTCATTGAAGCTAGTCACGGAGTTATCTCCCTACATTCCAAAACACCTTTTAAAACCCCCATTTTATCATCAAGAATAAGAAAAACATTTTATCATTTATGTAGACTTTGATCAAGCAAGACCGACATTAGTCGGGCGAGATGGGTGTTTAAGTACTTCCCATCTCGTAACCAAACCCCCGTACCTCATAACAAGAATCTCTGTTTTCGTAATCAAACTTAGGCTATAAATATTATGTTTTTCTTATGTTCCTCTAAAACATAGGTGGCGACTCTACAAACTAAAACAAGTTAGAACATCCTAGGATCCTCCCACCGCTCTAGCCAAGCACGTGGGCCCCTCCCGGGGTATCTACAGTGGCGACTCTGTTGGGGACTTTTGAGGGTTAAATTTGCGTTTCTGATCAAAATCTACATTTTCTGGGCATTCTGGTTCCTGATGGGGGAAGCGTGCGCCTCTGGCCTTCTTAGCCTATGGCGCGCGTGGCCCACACTAAGGACCAGAGTCGCCCGCTTCTTAATGTTCTTCCTATTCTTCTTCTTTCTTATACACTATTCATTTCTGCAGGGGTTACAATGTATATTCAGGACCAGGGCAATCCCCTGAGTCTAAAGTCTGACAATTTGACAGGTTTGCCCATAAGCGAGCGCCTCCCATAGACTCTGCGCCAGGCGCGCGTATCCCACAGCATAAGCCAGGGCACGCGCTTCTGGGTAGTTTTCCAGAACGGGGACAGTTTCAGAACAGGGTAGAATGATTGGGGTGTGGGCACAGTTGCCTGCATCAAGGCCTAATTTGTACCTTTGGACTGTTTTACTTTTGTGTTTTTTTTATCGGTCACACGGGTGATTCGAGAGTTGTAATTACGTATTTATTTGCTTTTATTTCATAAAAAAAGTAAAAAAAATAAAATATATGTTTTGTCACATATTGTACCTTGAGAAAGAGGACTTGGAACCTTGACTTGAAAGTGTTGTTGTAATGAAATTGTTGTAGAACAATTTGTTGTATAGAAACTCTTGTTGGAGAATTTGTGTAGAGAATTGTGTACAGTGTAGGTGTAGTGAAAATGTGAGATTAAGGTCCAAAGAGTGTCAAAAAAGAGTCCCTTTCTAAGTTAGAAGATGATGGTTTTTATAGGTAAAAAAGAGAGGGAAAGGTTGGAGGGAAATTGGTCAATCCATGTGAGATGGAATTGACCAATAGAAAATAAGATAAATAAAATAATAAATGAAAGAAATAAAAGAGAATCAAATAAAATAAAAATGAATTATTTTGTTTTAAAGAGATGGCTAGAATAATGGGATTGGAGGTTATAAAACTAGGGGGGATGAATGTGGATGAGAAAAGAGGCTCTTTTGTGATCAAGAAGAGATGTGGTAAATAAGAAAAGGGAGGGAAAAATGGTGTAATCCGTTACTGCCAAAGTGGGAAGCGCGCGGGTCCGGCTTTTGGGGCGGGACACGCGCGCGGCTCACTGACAGTGCCGGAAGCGCCCGCGGGTAAAAATGACAGAATGACAGAAATGACTCTAAAGTTAATTCTGTTATGCAGTTTAGTCCAAAACTAACGGAATCAGTTAGGAATTTAATCGAAGTAACAGAAATTAATGAAAATAAGTTAAATAAAAATACTTTGTATGCAATCGGGGTGAGAGGTCCAAGGCGGGGTGTCTACAGAGCCCCTCGGCGACGTGGATTGCAAAGCAAAACGCGTCGACGAAAGTAAAAACACCCGCCGAGGACATCGACAAAGAAAAAGAAATAAAAGAAAGCAAAGACTCGATGAAAGCAGTAATTTGAAATTGCTAGAGATAGGGGTTCGCTCCCTGTGTGAGCGTATTTTGTTGGTAGAGGGGGTGGCTTGATCCGTTGGTAAACCTGTCGGCTGAATCCGTTAAGTGAGGCCGTTAGTGAACCCTTGAATGAGGCCGTTAGTGAACCTTCGAATGAGGCCGTTAGTGAACCTTTGAGGAGGCCGTTAGTGAACCTTTGAGGAGGCCGTTAGTGAATCTTCGTTGACGAATCCGTTAGTGAAATCCGTTGATGAGGCCGTTAGTGAACCTTCGAGGCCGTTAGTGAACCTTTGTTGACGAATTCGTTAGTGAAATCCGTTGATGAGGCCGTTAGTGAACCTTCCAGGCCATTAGTCAACCTTTGTTGACGAATCCGTTAGTGAAATCCGTTGATGAGGCCGTTAGTGAACCTTCGAGGCCGTTAGTGAACCTTTGTTGACGAATCCGTTAGTGAAATCCGTTGATGAGGCCGTTAGTGAACCTTCCAGACCGTTAGTGAACCTTTGTTGACGAATCTGTTAGTGAAATCTGTTGATGAGGCCGTTAGTGAACCTTTGAGGAGGCCGTTAGTGAATCTTCGTTGACGAATCCGTTAGTGAAATCCGTTGATGAGGCCGTTAGTGAACCTTCGAGGCCGTTAGTGAACCTTTGTTGTCGAATCCGTTAGTGAAATCCGTTGATGAGGCCGTTAGTGAACCTTCGAGGCCGTTAGTGAACCTTTGTTGTCGAATCCGTTAGTGAAATCCGTTGATGAGGCCGTTAGTGAACCTTCCAGGCCGTTAGTGAACCTTTGTTGACGAATCCGTTAGTGAAATCCATTGATGAGGCCGTTAGTAAACCTTCCTGGCCGTTAGTGAACCTTTGTTGACGAATCCGTTAGTGATATCCGTTGATGAGGCCGTTAGTGAACCTTCCAGGCCGTTAGTGAACCTTTGTTGACGAATCCGTTAGTGAAATCCGTTGATGAGGCCGTTAGTGAACCTTCGAGGCCGTTAGTGAACCTTTGTTGTCGAATCCGTTAGTGAAATCCGTTGATGAGGCCGTTAGTGAACCTTCGAGGCCGTTAGTGAACCTTTGACGAATTGTTGCTTTGAAGCCGTGTGCTGTTTGGCGTTGCAGTTGACTTTTGCGGGGATGCGGGCATGGTTGACTGTGGACCATTTTCTGCTGGGGATGAAGTGCCTCGAGTTGCAGATGTTGTTTGACTTCGCGGTGGTACCTGTTATGTGCTTTGCAGGTATATGTGCTAGTGCAAGAAGATGCATGAAGTGTGAAATGAAGAGAGAAATTGTGCTCGTGGTGTGATGAGATTTTGGAACACCCTTGCAATGAGAGAGAAGTAAGAATGTAGAGAGTGATCTTGTTTGCGGTGTGATTTTGAGGAAAGCATTGGATGTATTCATACCTTCACTTACCATTGCCGCTTGAGTGGAGATGGATTCCTGATGTCCGCGGAGGATGCTTTGATGGAGAATGTACATTCTTTAGATGTTGATGAGAGAATGCCCTTGATGTTGGGTTGGCGAGATGGTACTCTGGATGATTGGTTGGTCGTGCCAAAAGGCTGCCTACGTATCCCTTTAAAAGAATCAGACCAGCGTAGTTCAAGGATGATGGAGAACTCTGGGGAAGAAGCTATGGAGCAAAGCAAAGTAAAGCACATATTTTTGCACATAGAAGGAGAAAAAGAAAAAAGTTTTTTTTTTTTTTTTTTTTTTTTTTTTAGTCCGTGGGTGAACCATTTTAACAATTGTATGCTTGTGAAGCCAACCCAAGATCAAGTCGTGTTCAGTCGAAGTCCGGATTGCCTCGCTTGAATTCTGTTGTCACCGGTGTGCCCAACGAAGATTGATGTCTAGCCCCAAGAGATTTGTCGGTTATGGGGCTTCAAAAGGCATTTGATGCCGAGATACCAAGGGGTTGCTGATTGTGAAGTCCCTAGAACGCCTTTGATGCCAAACTTTGAGTGGCTTGCATAGCCCCAAGATAATCAGTTCTTGGCCCATTCGAGTAAATCGCCCTTTGTTGTTGGCGTGAGCAAGCCCCAAGAGAAGATTATGGATGCCAAGCTTCGAGAAATTGCTAAGCCCCAAATGTCATGGACTTTTTGTTTGTGAGCTTCAAGACGGTGGAATGTAAAGCCCCAAATTATCTTGTGATTGGCTCGGCATTGAGAGCGGATGTACCGTCGGGTAGAATTCTTGATAGAGATCCCCTTCTTGCTCTTGCTGGGGAGATGAATGGCCTCATTGTGGTTGATACCCAAATGGCGGAGGGCTTATGTCAAAGGATGCAGTAATGTCTTGCGGTGCCGTCGAGGTCGCGGAGGATAAGGTCATGGTGTGATAAAGTCCCAAATGAGTATGCTTGCTTGACTCTTCTTGAGTTGAACTAATGACGGATCTTCGGATGCAACTAGTGCTGTGGCCCAACTTTATCTGAGCTGCACCTTGTGCTTTTGATCTTGGAGAAGGGGGTTCTGAATTGCAGAAACATTGGGATTGGCCGTGGCATTTCCCGCTATAACCCTGTTTTGATTAGAGTTTAGCATATTGAATCTTTTTCCTTTTCTCTAAGACTTTCTTCATGATCTCGTTGAAAGTTCTAACAAAAAATCATCAACTTCATTCATAACATCGGAGTCTTCATTTAAAACCAAGAGGCCTTGACTTGAAGTGTTGAGAGACCTTTGAAGCTTGATCTCTTTCATGGAGCCATAAGACTACTCCACATTGCATTGCTTGAGCATTGTTGTCCCCAAAAGACTGTCGGTTGCGAAGCCCCAATATTGCCCTTTGCTTGAATTATTGTAATGCCGTAGCCCAAAAGATTGTAGATTGCGAAGCCCGTTGAGACCTTCGGTGCCGAATTGAGGAAGCTTCCAATGTTGCACATGACTTGGCTGGGGATACTGCTGGGGAGTTAATTGCTCTTTGCCGAGGGAGCCTTTAAGACTTGACCGTAGCCCCTAGAGTGCCATCATTGATTGCGAGAAAGGTCCATCCTTGATTGGGGGAACGAGCATGGGCACACGTGACAAGAGGGCTTTTTGATATCCCTTTTGAGAGACTTTGAGGATAGTCTCACACATCTTTTTCGAGCATAGCCCCTAGGGCTTGTTGATTGTCAAAAGAAGCCCTTGTTCTCGTGTCATATAGCCCCTAGGGCGTTACCATTTGTTGAGCAAAGCAAGAGTGTGTCACGACCCGAAATCTAAGCTCTATTTTATTAGTAATAAATAATTATTATTTATTTATTTGCTTGTTTATTTATTTAAATTATTATTTATTTAAATAATTATGTGTGCATTTTATGTGTAATAATATTTAGGCTTAACCATTTTACTTGGGTTATTTGGGTTAGTGTAGTATTGTTGGGTCTTAATTGTTAGTTGGGAGCGTAGTATTGTGTTAGTAGTTGGGGAAGGGGCCCGAGTGTAACATTTTGAATAATTTCCCCTACTCCCTCCCTACTCCTTCCCTCACCTCCCTCATCCTCACACTCCACCTCCATCCCTCTCTCCCAGCTCAAATTCTCTCTCTCTCCATTGTGGGTAAGTTTTCTCTTCTCTATCTTCTCTCTTCATTTACTTCCTCTTCCTCTCATAATCTCTCATATCTTAAAACGTGAAATGTGTTTAGATCGTCGATAGGATCGCGTAGAATCAAAAATAATTGAAATCCATCAACTTTGAGAAAATCCAAGTAAGTTACTTTTCCCCCATTTTGATGTTAAAATGTTCATATCATGTTCATATAATGCTTTTGTTGTTATATTTGACGTTTGGATGAGGTTGCAATTTATTTGGAATTTATTTGAGTTTTTGGTCAAAAATGGTGATTTATGAATGTTGGGTTTGATTCTTGATTTTGGTTGTTAAATGTTGTTATATGAGTCTTTTTGGACTTATAAGTTGTTTTGGTACATTAGTATGCTAGTTAGAGGGTTGGATTTTGGTTGAAATGTGTTTTGGTATGAAAATGGAAGAACCCATTTTGTTCTTCCCGATTTCCAGCATTCCAGAAGATTGGGCGACCGCCCAAAAATGTCTGGGCGACCGCACATCTATCTGAAAGCTTTTGTTCTTGTTTGATGGCCTTTTTGGCGACCGCACATACCATATTGGGCAGCCGCACAGTCCTATGAAAGTTTACATTTGTTATTTTGTGTGGTTGAAGAATGCGTTTTGATCCAAATCTTGGGTGTCCTTCTAGTCGACCTTAGTGAACATTGTAGTACACTCTAGTGATAGAATTGGGTCCTTTGTGATTAAGTTTGTGTTGGAAATTAATTAAGTGTTAATTGAGATTGTTGGAACACTGTAATTGTGCGTGATTGGTACATTTCACTTTCTTGGTGACTACTTTGTATGGTTCCCTACTTTGGAACCTTAAGTTGTTTATTCATGCTAAAATATTATTACTTAGCATTTAATTAGAAGCCCAGCTGGCATATTTGTTGCATCGGGCGATGGGAAAGATTATAATGGCAAAGCCAAGTCCATTATAATGTTGACCATTGTTTCCCCCCCTTCTATACCCCTTTTCCAGATTGGCCTTGGAAAGGATAAGTTAGCTTCCTTTGGGAATGTATCTAGCTACCGGGCATGACTTTGTGTCATGGCTCTTGTCCTTTGTGACACTCTTATGGTTATTGGTTCCGGTACCAGGGGTTTCTCTTCGGCTTTCATGCTATTATGAAGATGATGATTTGTTGATTATTGAAGCTGCGCAGCGATCCTTTATTTGGATGTACCGGTTTGGAAAACCTTGGCTATATCCTTTGTTATGTGTTTATTTCCGCTGTGATCTGTTATGTGATAATTGCTATGTGCTATGTGATTTTTATTATTGTTTATTGCTTATTGCATCATAGCATATCATGTAGTTGCATTAGTAACTTATTGAGATTTATCTCACCCCCTTTCTTTTATCTTTGTTTTTCCTTAACCCCCCCAGGTGCTAAGGATTAGTCTCGCTGATCACGAGAAAGAGGACGTCGAGTGTGGATACATTCTTTTGGGGAAGGTTGTTATAGGTTGGTTTACATTATATAAATGTGTAACCTTTTTGGGATAGTTGTACCAATCAATGACGTCATTAAGAATTGTATATTTGTATTTTGTTGGGCATAAACTTGTGGAAGTTTATGATAGTTGTATTTGATTTTTGTCAAACTTGGATTTGTAAAACTTTGGATCATCACCTTTTGGTATCAAATGGAATTTTTAACTTCAGTATTTCTTAGTTTTGGTCTTAAGTCGATGTCCAGCTCGCGGTCTCGGGCCCGCGGGGTCCGGGGTCGCGACAGTTGGTATCAGAGTCTTGGTTTGGCTCTAAGTATAAGTCTAGGTGGACTAGTATGACCTAGGTGGGTAGTAGTGTGCGGAGTGATTAACGGTTGATGTCTTATGCAGGTAATTACTCGCAATGTCTGGAAGAAGAAACAGAGGAGGTACTAGTGGGGCACAGAATCAGAATGACACAAGGGAAGAAGCACGTGCCATGTTTCAAGGCATGTTCGAGGCGGCCATGAAGGCCATACATGATCAAGGTCCGAGGGTAGAACAAGCACCACCCCGCTATGGATTGGAGCAATTTCTGAAGTTGAAACCGGTTGAATTCAATGGGGAACCCGATGTTCGGAAAGCTGAGTTGTGGATTGAGTCGATGGAGAAGATTTATGAGGTATTTGGTTGCTCGGATGAGGACAAGGTCCGGTTCGTGGCTTACAAACTTGTGGGAGCCGCCGAGCATTGGTGGAAGGGTGTTAAAGCTAGTTGGGATGATACTCACACGGTGTATGCGTGGGAGTTGTTCGTGCGCAAATTCAAGGAGCATTTCATTCCGGTTGTTGATCAAAACCGAAAGGAGATCGAGCTGCTCAACCTAGAGCAAGGTTTGTTGTCTATAGCACAATACTCGGCTAAGTTCATAGAATTAGCCCGGTATTGTGACTATTTGGTGAGGACCGAGGAACAAAAAGCTATGAGATTCATTCGGGGATTGAAGACCTCCATCCGTACTCAACTTATTGCCCAACGGATTGTGACCTTCCAAGATGCGGTAGACCGTGCCTATCTGATAGAGCAAGATATTGGGGAACATAAGAGGAAGACCGAGGTGGCCAACCCGAGTAAGCAAGGAGCGCAGAGCAAGTCACAACCAAGGATTGATAATCGAGGTAACTTTGGGGGACAATCTCAGTTTAAGGGGCAAATCACACCGAGGAATCCGGGTACTACTCCGGGGATTCAGAATAGGAAGCCTTGTACCTTTTGTCAGAAGATAGGCCATTCGGAGGATAGGTGTTGGAAAAAGCAAGGCAAGTGCACCAATTGTGGTGAAATGGGGCACTTTGCGAGAGAGTGCACGAGGTACCGAGGTCAGTCATCCGGGTCAGGGGTTGGTACTAATCAGGGTCAGAAAAGGGATGCCGCTGGGAAGCCCAAAGTTCAAGGAAATATATATGCCATGAATCAACAACAAGCTATCGATGATCCATCCGTTATTGGAGGTATTGTTTCTGTGTCTAATGTGAGCGCACGAGCGTTAGTAGATCCAGGATCATCTCATTCATACATTTCTGTGCAATTTGCTTCCATGTTAAATGCCGCATTCGAGTCTTTACCATACGTGCTAGAGGTGTCGACCCCTATAGGAGAATGCTTGATTTCTGATCGAGTCTTTCGTGCTTGTGATGTGGTTATCTGTGGTCATGTCCTTTGTGCGAATTTGGTAGTTCTTCCTATCCAAGACTTTGATGTCATTTTGGGTATGGATTGGTTGAGCAAGTTTCATGCTTCTGTTGATTGCCGTAAGAAAACTGTTACTTTTTCTATTCCCGATGTGCCTAAATTTGTGTTTGAGGCTAGTCCTCTGAGTAGAAAGGTTCGCTTAATTTCTTTTATGAAAGCGAGAAAATTATTGCATAGTGGTTGTGAGGGGTATTTGGCTAGTGTTCTTGATACTAGGAAGGAATCCCCTAGTTTTGATAGTGTTCGGGTAGTCCGGGAATTTCCCGATGTTTTCTCTACCGAGTATGATATGCCTCCCGATCGTGAGATAGAATTTTGTATAGACCTTTTGCCGGGTACGGCTCCAATTTCGAAAGCACCGTATAGGTTGGCTCCCGCAGAGTTGAAGGAGTTAAAGGTTCAGTTGCAAGAGTTGCTTGATCGAGGGTTTATCCGCCCTAGTGTTTCCCCGTGGGGAGCACCGGTTTTGTTTGTGCGGAAGAAAGATGGTTCGTTGAGATTGTGCATCGATTACAGAAAGTTGAATCAGGTTACGGTGAAGAACAAGTATCCTCTACCGCACATCGATGAATTATTTGATCAGCTTCAAGGGTCCGTGGTTTTCTCTAAACTTGATTTGAGAAGTGGGTACCATCAGTTGAAGGTTCGATCGGAGGATATTCCGAAGACTGCCTTTCGCACTCGGTATGGTCATTATGAATTCTTGGTTATGCCGTTTGGGTTGACTAACGCGCCGGCCGTGTTTATGGATTTGGTGAACCGAGTTTTCCATCCTTATCTTGATTCGTTTGTGGTGGTTTTCATCGACGACATTCTTGTTTACTCTAAATCTAGAGAGGAGCACGAGCAGCACTTGAGGACAGTTTTATCCGTTCTTGCGAGGGAGAAATTATTTGCGAAGTTTAGCAAATGCGAATTTTGGCTCGAGAAGGTGTCATTTCTGGGGCATGTTATTTCGAAAGATGGGATTTCTGTGGATCCTTCGAAGATAGAGGCAATAGTGGATTGGAAGAGACCCGAATCAGTGACAGAGATTAGAAGCTTTCTTGGTTTAGCCGGGTATTACCGAAGATTTATTGAGGGGTTTTCGAGGATTGCTACTCCGATGACTCAGTTGACCCGGAAGAATGTCCCGTTTGTGTGGACCGAGAAATGTGACAAGAGTTTCGAGGAATTGAAGAAGAGGTTGACTACAGCACCGATCTTGACTTTGCCTAATGGGAGCGATGGCCTAGTGATTTTCAGTGATGCTTCGAAGGAGGGTTTGGGTTGTGTTTTGATGCAGAACAGGAAAGTGATTGCCTATGCTTCGAGGAAGTTGACCCCTAGTGAACAGAATTACCCCACTCATGATATGGAGTTGGCTGCGACAGTATTTGCGTTGCACAAATGGAAGCACTACCTTTATGGGGCGAAGTTTGAGATTTTTACCGATCACAAGAGTTTGAAATACCTTTTCTCCCAGAAAGAGTTGAATAATACGCAGCGCCGGTGGATGGAATTGTTGAAGGATTATGATTGTACGATTTCTTATCATCCGGGGAAGGCGAATGTGGTATACGATGCGATTAGTAGAAAATCTTATGTGGCTTCGATGATGGTCCGAGAATGGAAAATGCTTGAGGATGTTCGAGATTGGTCTCCTCGTGAATCGAGACATGGGGCTATTTTTGCGAATATTAGGGTATCTCCGACCCTAATTCAGAGGATAAAGGAAGCTCAGAAAGAAGATCCCGAGTTAGTGAAGGTAATGGGTAAATTGAAGGAAAAGAACTTCGAGGATTTTTCTTTGAGTTCGAGTGGAGTTTTGACTTTCCGTGGTCGTTTGTGCGTACCCGATGTTGGTGGGATAAAGAGGCAAGTTTTAGATGAGGGTCACAAATCGAGATATACTATTCATCCGGGCAGTACGAAGATGTATCATGATTTGAAGCAACAATTTTGGTGGATTAATATGAAGAGGGAAATAGCCGATTACGTTTCGAAGTGTTTAACTTGTCAGCAGGTCAAAGCCGAGCATCAGAGACCCGCGGGACTACTTCAGCCGTTAGAGATTCCCGAGTGGAAATGGGAGCATGTGACTATGGATTTCGTTACGGGACTACCTCGTACCCGTAGGAAGTATGACAGTGTTTGGGTAATAGTGGATAGATTGACCAAGAGTGCCCATTTCTTGCCTATTGACATCAGATATTCGATGGAGAAGCTTGCGACCCTTTACATTGATGAGATTGTTAGATTGCATGGGGTTCCGGTTAGCATTGTGTCAGATCGAGACCCGAGGTTTACTTCTAGATTCTGGAAGGCGTTTCAGGAAGCTTTGGGTACAGATTTTCGATTCAGTACGGCTTTTCATCCTCAGACTGACGGTCAATCCGAGAGGACTATTCAGATTCTTGAGGATATGTTGCGAGCGTGTTCGATAGACTTCTCTGATTCTTGGGATTCGCACCTACCGTTAGTGGAGTTCTCTTACAACAACAGTTATCAGGCTAGTATCGAGATGGCACCGTTTGAGGCCTTGTATGGAAGAAAGTGTAGATCGCCTATTTGTTGGGATGAGGTCGGTGAAGAGAAGATCGTGGGTATTGATTTGCTTCATGATTCAGTTGAAAAGGTTAGAGTTATCCGGGATCGATTGAGAACAGCCCAGAGTCGACATAAGAGCTATGCAGATAACCGAAGGCGAGATCTTAGTTTTCAGACCGGTGATTTTGTGTTCTTGAAAGTATCTCCAAAGGTGGGTATTCGTAGGTTTGGGAAGAAAGGTAAATTGGCTCCGAGGTTTATTGGCCCGTTTGAGATTTTGGGAAAGGCTGGACTTCTTGCGTATCGTCTTGCGTTACCGCCATCTTTGGACATGTTGCACAACGTGTTCAACGTTTCTATGCTTCGGAAGTATGTTCATGACCCATCTCACGTGTTACCGAGGATACCGGAGGATATTGAGCCCAATATGACTTATGAGGAACGACCGGTTCGAATCTTAGATTCTAAAGTCCAAGAGTTGAGGAGCAAAAGCATTGCGTTAGTAAGAGTTCTTTGGAGGAATCATAATATCGAGGAGTCGACGTGGGAGCTCCGAGATGAGATCGAGAGGAAATTTCCGTGGCTTTTTGTTTAAGGTGAGTCTCGTTAAAATTCGGGTCGAATTTTCTTTAAGGGGGAGTGAATGTCACGACCCGAAATCTAAGCTCTATTTTATTAGTAATAAATAATTATTATTTATTTATTAATTTGCTTGTTTATTTATTTAAATTATTATTTATTTAAATAATTATGTGTGCATTTTATGTGTTATAATATTTAGGCTTAAGCATTTTACTTGGGTTATTTGGGTTAGTGTAGTATTGTTGGGTCTTAATTGTTAGTTGGGAGCGTAGTATTGTGTTAGTAGTTGGGGAAGGGGCCCGAGTGTAACATTTGGAATAATTTCCCCTACTCCCTTCCTACTCCTTCCCTCACCTCCCTCATCCTCACACTCCACCTCCATCCCTCTCTCCCAGCTCAAATTCTCTCTCTCTCCATTGTGGGTAAGTTTTCTCTTCTCTATCTTCTCTCTTCATTTACTTCCTCTTCCTCTCATAATCTCTCATTTCTTAAAACGTGAAATGTGTTTAGATCGTCGATAGGATCGCGTAGAAACAAAAATAATTGAAATCCATCAACTTTGAGAAAATCCAAGTAAGTTACTTTTCCCCCATTTTGATGTTAAAATGTTCATATCATGTTCATATAATGCTTTTGTTGTTATATTTGACGTTTGGATGAGGTTGCAATTTATTTGGAATTTATTTGAGTTTTTGGTCAAAAATGGTGATTTATGAATGTTGGGTTTGATTCTTGATTTTGGTTGTTAAATGTTGTTATATGAGTATTTTTGGACTTATAAGTTGTTTTGGTACATTAGTATGCTAGTTAGAGGGTTAGATTTTGGTTGAAATGTGTTTTGGTATGAAAATGGAAGAACCCATTTTGTTCTTCCCGATTTCCAGCATTCCAGAAGATTGGGCGACCGCCCAAAAATGTCTGGGCGACCGCACATCTATCTGAAAGCTTTTGTTCTTGTTTGATGGCCTTTTTGGGCGACCGCACAGACCATATTGGGCAGCCGCACAGTCCTATGAAAGTTTACATTTGTTATTTTGTGTGGTTGAAGAATGCGTTTTGATCCAAATCTTGGGTGTCCTTCTAGTCGACCTTAGTGAACATTGTAGTACACTCTAGTGATAGAATTGGGTCCTTTGTGATTAAGTTTGTGTTGGAAATTAATTAAGTGTTAATTGAGATTGTTGGAACACTTTAATTGTGCGTGATTGGTACATTTCACTTTCTTGGGGACTACTTGGTATGGTTCCCTACTTTGGAACCTTAAGTTGTTTATTCATGCTAAAATATTATTACTTAGCATTTAATTAGAAGCCCAGCTGGCATATTTGTTGCATCGGGCGATGGGAAAGATTATAATGGCAAAGCCAAGTCCATTATAATGTTGACCATTGTTTTGCCCCCTTCTATACCCCTTTTCCAGATTGGCCTTGGAAAGGATAAGTTAGCTTCCTTTGGGAATGTATCTAGCTACCGGGCATGACTTTGTGTCATGGCTCTTGTCCTTTGTGACACTCTTATGGTTATTGGTTCCGGTACCGGGGGTTTCTCTTCGGCTTTCATGCTATTATGAAGATGATGATTTGTTGATTATTGAAGCTGTGCAGCGATCCTTTATTTGGATGTACCGGTTTGGAAAACCTTGGCTATATCCTTTGTTATGTGTTTATTTCCGCTGCTATCTGTTATGTGATAATTGCTATGTGCTATGTGATATTTATTATTGTTTATTGCTTATTGCATTATAGCATGTCATGTAGTTGCATTAGTAACTTATTGAGATTTATCTCACCCCCTTTCTTTTATCTTTGTTTTTCCTTAACCCCCCCCCAGGTGCTAAGGATTAGTCTCGCTGATCACGAGAAAGAGGACGTCGAGTGTGGATACATTCTTTTGGAGAAGGTTGTTATAGGTTGGTTTACATTATATAAATGTGTAACCTTTTTGGGATAGTTGTACCAATCAATGACGTCATTAAGAATTGTATATTTGTATTTTGTTGGGCATAAACTTGTGGAAGTTTATGATAGTTGTAGTTGGTTTTTGTCAAACTTGGATTTGTAAAACTTTGGATCATCACCTTTTGGTATCAAATGGAATTTTTAACTTCAGTATTTCTTAGTTTTGGTCTTAAGTCGACGTCCAGCTCGCTGTCTCGGGCCCGCGGGGTCCGGGGTCGCGACAGAGTGACCCATCCTCGTGCGAGGGAACAAACATGAGAGGACATGGAAAGAGCTACTCCATTTCTCAGGAGCCTTTCGGCGTACATTAGAAGCACATACTTGAAGAAGCTTTGAAAACTGAGACACATGTTGTTGCTATTTGCTGCCCAAGCCAATTGACTAGCTATGGGTTATTTGTGCAACCTCGTGCCCTTTTGCGATGGGCTCGTTCTCGGATGGGTCTTGGTTACCACGGGCCTTGTTTTCATGAACCCAAGAATGCACACTGCTGGAGAATGATACCAATAACCCAAGACAACCTTTGATGGTGCCATATCTTGTCGAGCTTTTTGCAATCCCAAAGTTGACTCGGTGGGGAATTGACTTGCTGAGGAGATTCAATGTAGAACTTGTCTTCTTTAGAGGCCGGGGATCTCCATTTCTCTTTCCCTTCTCTTTCTCACTCTCTCATTTTTCTTATGACGCACCCTGTTTTTTGCCTAGACCGCCCTTTCGGGTTTTCAATCTAGCGGGCATCTCTTTTGCGTCTTCATTTTTTACTCGATTAATGAGGAAGTGTGCATTGACTCTAGCTGAGGATGAGAGACATGTGATTTTGCGGTGAATACCTTTTGTCACTAAAGATGAGTGACATTGACTCGACTAGGGAAGTGTCCCTAGTATTGACATGTATTTTTTTTTATTGAATTGAATGACTCACGAAGGCAAGTAAGTCATTAAGAGAGAAGAGAAGGAAAGCCCCAATTTGATTGCAAGAAATTGGGAGTATGCAGAAAGAATAGAAGTCCTTAGACTCGACAAGGAACGCGAAATGATTCCAAATCTAAGAAAGTTGTTCAATCTTTTTGGTGATTAATTCATTGGCAAATGAATCGTACAAAAGTTCGAGATGAAGGCCGATCACCATAACGTGATATGGATAAACATATCTTCTTTCTTGCATGAGACCGGACCCACAGGTTGCCTACGTTCCTCCAGTGTAGAGGCTCAGGTCACCGTAGTTCTTGTGGATTCTCCATTCTTCGTGATGGAATTGTTGCTTCGTAGCTTCGTCCTTTGTTGGTGGATGATGATGTTGATCTTCTTTGATTGAGGGGGAATTTTTTTTTTTTTTGTGCTCTAACTTTTGCCTAGGTTGATTTGATGATTTCAACCTAGTGAGCATTTTTTTTTTTTTTTTTAATCCCCCCTTTGAAACATTGCTTGATTTTTCTCCATGGTTGTTGCTTCACCTTTGATGTCTTGGCTTTGTCTTCGTCGTTGATGATGTTGCCTTCGTCACAATGTTTAGCCCCTAGGCGTTCAAGTGATGGCCTTCATTCCAAAACTCGTTTAGACATCTTTTCATCATTTTGCCAAGAATTAGATTGAACAACTTGGAAGAGTGTATGAGGACAAGAACGACTTTTTATTTGATGATGAGACTTGACTCAAAATTTCACATTAATTGGACAAAGAAAACTTAATGCACACTTAAGAGGACTTTGACTCTTTTTTTTTTTTTTTTTTTTTTTTTTAATTCCTATTACTAGGTAGAGAAAGAGAAACGGAGATTGTTGTTGTAGTCTCCATTGTCGTTGTAGTCTCCTTGTGGCATGATTTCTTGTAGAAGCCCCATTTCGAAACCAAATCATTCTTCTTTGATGAGTTCTTGCATGTTGGCACTCTCTAAAGGTTGCTCTTCACCCACAGTAAATTCGCTATTGTCGAACAAATCTTGGATGATGTTTCGGAGAAGGAAGCACCCTTCGGTAGTATGGCCACTATGCTTGTGGTAGCCGCACCAATCACCATGTACATGATTCTTCGGTATCGTCTTCGGCTTGTACCCCTCCAAAGGCTAGACCTTTCCACTTGCCACCAAAGTTTCAAATGCTTCGGCTTGGGTTACTCCTAGGAGAGGAGTGAAAACTCGGTTGTTGGTGGTACCTTTGTAGCTTTTGAGGGACGGGCCACTTGAGCATGCTTTACCCTTAAACTTTGCCTTTTTGTTGGTGAGCTCTTGCAAACGGGCTTTGAACTCGGAAACCTCTTCCTTCTGAATCTTCCTCTCGAGATCAAAACGGGCTTGCCACAAATCGTCTTTTCGGCGGGCATCCTCGGAAAGTCTATCCATTTGTTCCCCCATGGCTCTTATTATGTTGAAGAGTCTTTCGTTGGAAACAGAGAAGTACCCACTATTTTTGTTGTTGCCGTTGGAAGCCATTGGACCTATTGGAAGAACACGGTTGATCTTAGGTTGGCCCCACAAACACCTTTTGAGTAATATGATTAAACCCACAAACAAGGAAAAAGACTCAACCACATAGAGAAAAATGACTATTTTTTTATTTATTTACAAAGTCGGAAGGACATAGTCCTTTTTGGGGTTTCTAGAAAAATAGTGGAATCGTCACACTAGTATATAGACCTTCTCGCGGTCCCATATACTCATAGGATTCTACCACGCTTGTGAATCCTACATGTATCGGGATTAAACTAAATTAATGTAGTAAAGCATACATGCGGGGACGGATTTTTATTTTCGTCCAAAATAACCACTTTTGGGGACGGAGTTTTATTTCATCCATTGCAACAAGTTGGCATGTATGATTTGAAGACATTAGTTTAGGGAAATCTCGGCACATGAAAATCCGACTTGGTCAAGGAGTGTTAGACCCTAGACTAGAATTGTGTGGCTTGTGCTCGGCTTGAATATGAGGCTCAAAGGTCACCCCCGGCATATAGTCGTGAACTACGCCACGGGCCTCGACGGGTTTGGGGTTGGACTTGTGCGACTCGATAGTGAGCAGTTGATAAGAATTGTGCGCGTAGTGTGAGGTATAACATGTGACAAAACATTTTTTTTTTCAAAAGAAATAAAAAAAAACAAATAAACACATAATTACAACTTTCGAATCACCCGTGTGACCGATAAAACAAACAGAAATAAAAGAAGTTCCGTGCAGGCCCGGTGCCCACACACTGTCAAAACCACTCTGTTCTGTGCACTGTTCTGTTTCTGGAAAATGCCCAGAAGCGCGCGCATTAGGATTCCTACTCGGGAGGCGCGCGCGTTAGACAAAGATGGGCAGAGGCGCCCGCATCTGGGCAACAACCTGTAAATCAGATGGTTCAAGGAATTTCCTTGACCCTAAATAAAAATGATTTCCCCTGCAGAATTTGTTAGCACAGAAACATGGAATGGAAGGACAAGAAGGAAGACGGACGATTCTGGTAATTTGGGTCGGACGCGCGCGCTTTAGGCCAAGGAGGCCAGAGGCGCGCGCTTCCCACCCTTTTTACCAGAATGCCCAGAAAACAGTAATAAGAACACCAAAAGTTAAGAACGCAAGTTTAACCCTCTAATAAGTCCCCAGCGGAGTCGCCACTGTAGATACCCCGGGAAACCACAACTTGGCTAGAGCGGTGAATTGTCCTAGGATGTCTAACTTGTTTTAGATTGTTTAGAGTCGCCACCTATGTTTTTAAAGGAACATAAGAAAAACCTAGAAATAGCCTAATTTATGTACAAAACCAGAGATTCGGGAGAGAAGGGTTCGGGAGTTAGGTGACGGAGTGGGAAGTACTTAAACACCCACTCCGCCCCGCTTACGCGGGTCTTGCTACTATTGGTGTTCTAATATTTACATGTCCTTCAATTAATTAAATAGAAATGTGCTAACAATTGTGATGAGAAGAAAAGGGGAAATAAAGGGGAAATAAAATAGAATTGTTTTATTTATTTAATGATAAAGATTACATGTAACAAGTAATGTTAAAGAATTACATTAAGAGATGAAGAGGAATTAACATGGTGAATTAAAGTTAAGATTAAAATGTAGGGAGATAACCTTAACTAACTTCAATATGTGAAGTAGTCATGTTGGTCATGTCCCATTAATGAGGATTGCATACATCAAGAAGAAGAAAACAAAGGAAGAAAATGGAGTTGTACCTTGAGAAAGAGGACTTGGAACCTTGACTTGAAAGTGTTGTTGTTGTAATGAAATTGTTGTAGAACAATTTGTTGTATAGAAACTCTTGTTGGAGAATTTGTGTAGAGAATTGTGTATAGTGTAGGTGTAGTGAAAAAGTGAGATTAAGGTCCAAAGAGTGTCAAAAAAGAGTCCCTTTCTAAGGTAGAAGATGATGGTTTTTATAGGTAAAAAAGAGAGGGAAAGGTTGGAGGGAAATTGGTCAATCCATGTGAGATGGAATTGACCAATAGAAAATAAGATAAATAAAATAATAAATGAAAGAAATAAAAGAGAATCAAATAAAATAAAAATGAATTATTTTGTTTTAAAGAGATGGCTAAAATAATGGGATTGGAGGTTATAAAACTAGGGGGGATGAATGTGGATGAGAAAAGAGGCTCTTTTGTGATCAAGAAGAGATGTGGTAAATAAGAAAAGGGAGAGAAAAATGGTGCAATCCGTTACTGCCAAAGTGGGAAGCGCGCGGGTCCGGCTTTTGGGGCGAGACGCGCGCGCGGCTCACTGACAGTGCCGGAAGCGTCCGCGGGTAAAAATGACAGAATGACAGAAATGAC
Source organism: Campanula takesimana (assembly GCA_026119855.1). Taxonomy (NCBI): domain Eukaryota; kingdom Viridiplantae; phylum Streptophyta; class Magnoliopsida; order Asterales; family Campanulaceae; genus Campanula; species Campanula takesimana. Next base: position 421,337 of record JAOWBW010000805.1, on the reverse strand, counting down.
TCTAAAGTTAATTATGTTATGCAGTTTAGTCCAAAACTAACGGAATCAGTTAGGAACTTAACCGAAGTAACAGAAATTAATGAAAATAAGTTAAATAAAAATACTTTGTATGCAATCGGGGTGAGAGGTCCAAGGCGGGGTGTCTACAGTTCAACTCAAGAAAACTCAAGCCAACATCTCCATTTGGGACCTCATTGCATCCTCAAAGAAACACCGAGACCTTGTCATCAGTAATCTCGACGACACATCAATCTCTCCTGATACAACTCCCGAGGACCTTACTGCAATGATAGGCCACATTCATTTTGGCAATGTCATCACCTTTGCCGACATGGACCTTCCACCATTTGGGTCCGATCACAATGAGGCCATCTATCTCAAAGTGAGAGCAAGGGGGAGGCCTATTTCAAGAGTCTTGGTTGACGGTGGTTCCGGACTCAATCTAATGCCTGGCCGAATCATGGGCATACTGGGGCTTAAGAATTCATATTTAAAGCCTTCTACTCAAGTGATCCGAGGTTACGACAGCACTGCTCGGACAATCATGGGTATGGTGGAAATAGACATTGAGTTTGGGAGCATGGTCATGTCCGTCCCGTTTCAAGTGCTCGACGTCCCTTCCTCATTCAACTTGTTGTTGGGTCGACCATGGATACACAGTTCCAATTCCGTCCCTTCAACTCTCCATCAGTGTGTCAAGTTTAGAAATGGGGATGAAATAGTGACCGTCATGGCAGAAAACATCACTATCCACAGAAAGGGGGAACCCGTTCACCAAATTCCGCATGATTTAGCAGACTCTACCCTCTCCGGCGTCTCAATCAATGCCATTGACAAGGAAGGAAGAGACGGGTCATGGACCCTCGGCAATCGCAAAGTCATCCGCATGATGAGGAATATGAATTACTTCCCTGGTTTAGGCCTAGGGAAATGTCAACAAGGGAGAATTCAACCCTTAGAGGTCCCATTTGTCAAAAACATGTTCGGATTGGGGTACGAGCCTTCCAAAGATGACTTGAAATACGAGCAAGCCGTCAAGAATAAAAAAGCCCAAGCTCAAAGGGAAGGCCGTCATTATGAGATTCCTAATCTAAGGCCTTATCGCAAGACACTGAATGGCTACTTTGTCCGCCAGGGGGAAGACGTCCCGTACGTAATATTTCCTGAGCCATGGGTCAACAGTAAGGGCATCAGAAAGCCTAGTCTTGAAGTCTTTGCTGACTGTGAGATTCATAAATCCGAAGGGGAACCAACTCCCATGTCTCCCCGAGAATGGTGGGGTAAGAATGTGACCATAGAGTCCAAGACAGAGATCACCGTGGGGGAAGAATTGACGGATTTAGCCTCCATGTTCGAGGAACTTGCCATCATGAATGAGTGCCAAGTCAATGCCATCTACGACACCGACACGAGAAGGGGAACCATCAGCGAGATCCAGCCAAGATCAGAGCCAATCAACAACTGGTATTCTACAAAGGGGCCCGTGGTATCCGAGGAATTCTTGGTCAAGAAGATGGGTTGCATACCGCGCAAGGTTACAAAGGAAGATGTATTCACATTGACTTTCGAGTCCGAGAGTGTCTCCGATACCCTCACCCAAGAGGATATGGAGGCTATAGCCGAGCGTGTGTTCCCTTTCTTTGTTAATGAAAAGTTCGATCTTTCTGAGTACCCCAAGATTGCAAACATCATGAATGATGAATTAACTAATGACGAATTTAATGAACTAGTTAATAACGATTCAAATAATGATGAAATAGACCACAAAAACACAACATACTTAAATGAACTTGCTCAACAGGTCCGTAGTCATGGTGAAAATGGTCCAGAGGCTGACGAAGAACTGCATGTTGTTAATCTTGGTACCGACGAAGAGCCGAAAAAAACCAAGATCGGAAGATTCTTCAAGGGGGAAGCGAAAGACAGATTGACTGCACTGCTCAGAGAGTTTGTGGATGTTTTCGCATGGTCATACAAAGACATGCCGGGCTTACACAGAAAGGTCGCCGAACACAAGATTCCGATCAGAGACGATGCTAAGCCGACAAAGCAGAAACTCAGAAAGATCAAGCTAGAATGGTCTTTAGAAGTCAAGGAAGAGATAGAGAAGCTTCTCAGTGTGGGCTTCATCAAGGTTATTGAGTATCCAACATGGATTGCAAACGTAGTGACAGTCAGAAAGGCTAATGGCAAGGTCCGTGTATGCGTGGACTTTCGGGATTTGAACAAAGCTTCTCCAAAGGATGATTTTCCACTACCCAACATCGACATGCTAGTCGACTCCACTGCTGCTTAGGAGGTCCGCTCATTTGTGGACGGGTTTGCTGGGTACAATCAGATTCTCATGGCTAAAAAGGATCAATACAAGACTGCTTTCACAACACCGTGGGGCACTTTTTGCTACATAGTTATGCCATTTAGGTTAAGGAATGCTGGGGATACTTATCAAAGGGCTGTGACAGACACTTTCAATGACATGATTCACAAAGAGATCTAAGTCTATGTGGATGACATGATCATCCACTCGAAAGGGACCGATGGTCAACATTTGATCGACCTCCGCAAGTTCTTCGAAAGGCTTTGACAACACAAGATGAGGCTCAATCCCGCAAAGTGCACTTTTGGGGTTATCCGAGGCAAGGTTCTTGGCTACATGGTTACTGAGAGGGGAATTGAAGCAGATCCCTCAAAAATCAAGGCAATCATTGATATGCCTCCTCCCAAGACACAAAAAGAAATAAAAGGTTTCATGGGCAGACTTCACTACATCAGTCAGTTTGTGAACCAGCTTACTTCCATGTGTCAGCCAATCTTCAAGCTACTAAAGAAAAATGTGGCTTTAGAATGGACCGACGCTTGCCAAGAAGCTTTTGACCAAGTGAAGCATTACTTGACATGCCCTCCAGTTTTGGTTCCACCACATAAGGAGAAGCCTCTCTTGCTCTACCTCATAGTGAATGATGAAGCCCTTGGGGCTATGCTAGCGCAAGAGCAACGAGACTCCACAAAGGAGAATGCCATTTATTTTGTCAGTCGCCGATTTCAAGGAGGCAAAAAGAACTACTCCATCTTGGAGAAGTCATGTGCAGCACTGGTTTGGGTCACTCAAAAGCTCAAACATTACATGGAAGCCTTTCCAATCAAGCTAGTAGCAAAAGTGGACCCGCTCTGCTACATCTTTAAGAAACCTTTCATGTCAACAAGGATAGATAAGTGGTACTTCATGCTCGCCGGCTATGATATCACTTACGTCACAGTCAAATCCATCAGGGGGAAAGTATTCAGTGATCAACTTGCTGAATTTCCGTGTGACGAAGTCAAGGGGGAAGACTTACAATTTCCCAACAAGCACTTGGTTTGCACTACAACCAAGGAAAACAAGTGGCAACTTTTTTTCGATGGCGCAGCCAATAAGCACGGTAATGGGATAGGAATATTGCTTGTCGATCCAAAGGACATCTACACTCCAATCGCAATCCGTCTTGAATTCAAAGCTACCAACAACATCGCCGAATATGAAGCATGTATAGTGGGGCTAGAAGTAGCGCTAGAAAGAAATGTTACAGAACTAGAAGTATTCGGTGACTCCCTGCTCCTTATCAATCAGACATCGGGTAAATGGCGAATCCAAGACCCGACCCTCCAACAGTATGGCCAACATCTCGAGGAATTAGCTGAACAATTCCAAGACATCACGTTCAATTATTTGCTGAGGGACAAGAACCGCTTTGCTGATGCTTTAGCTACCATAGCCTCACTAGTTGAGATGCCCAAAGGAAAAATGGTGAAATACTTCAAAATTTCAAGAAGGACAAGACCGGCATACTGCATGAGTATTGAGATCAATGAAGTCCAAGATAACCCCCATGGTACATAGACATCATGAACTTTCTCAATAACAGCACCTTTCCCGAGAACAGCAATGGAAAAACTTGAGTAGCACTACAAAAGCTAGCCGCCAGATATGTATTGATTGGGAAGCGAGTCTACAAGAGACATCATCAAGGGATAAATCTTTTCTGTGCAAATGAGTCTGAAGCTCAATAAATCATGCATGAAGTCCACAAAGGTGAGTGTGGGCCCCACATGAATGGGATTATGTTAGCCAAGAAGATACTCCGTATTGGCTACTATTGGACTACAGTGGAACGAGACTGCATCGAGAAAGTCAAGAAATGTGCCAAGTGCCAATTCCATGCTAATCTGCAACATGCACCACCTTCACAATTGTACAACATGACCACACCATGGCCATTCTCTTATTAGGGCATATATATCATCGGCAAAGTCCATCCTACAGGACGCAACGGACAGTCATTCATTTTAGTGGCTGTGGACTATTTCACAAAGTGGGTCGAAGCACAAGCTTACCAAGTCCTCAACGCCAAGAAGGTGGCCGAATTTGTGAAGAACAACATCATGTGCCGATACGGTATTCCTCATAAAATCATCTCCGACAATGGGTCTCACTTTGAGAAAGAAATGGATGCACCTTTAGTTAACTACAAAATTACCAAGCACAAGTCATCCCTGTACCGTCCCCAAGCCAATGGAGCGGTCGAAGCAGCAAATAAGACAATCGAGGTCATCATACGAAAAATGGCTTCAACAGGACGGGATTGGCCCTATAAATTACCGCTAGCATTGTGGGGCTACCGCACATCAATACGGTCAGCAACTGGAGAAACTCCATATTCATTGGTTTATGGTTCCGAAGCCATACTCCCAGTCGAACTCGAAGTTCCCTCTCTACGAGTCTTGCTCGAAAATCAAGTCAACGAGGTTGATTGGATGCAAAGTCGATACGAGCAGCTAGCCCTACTCGACGAAAAGAGGTTAAGAGCGTTTGAACGTACAAGGGCTTATCAACAAATAATGGCAAGGGCTTTCAACAAAAAGGTGAAGCCTCGAAATATAAAGGTGGGAGATTTGGTCCTAAGACAACATCCTCCCAATGCCATGAATCCCCTTGGGAAGTGGGGACCTCGATGGATCGGTCCTTATGTGGTCAAAAAGATACTAAGCGGTGGCGCGGTCCGACTTGTAGACTTGGATGGTGACCAATTGCCAAAGGAGGTCAACCTCGACAAGCTCAAGAAGTTCTACGCTTAACAAATGAAGACCATAAAAAAAAAAAAAACGCTCGCTAGGTTGAAAACCCGCAAGGGCAGCCTAGGCAAAAATTAGATCACGTGCAAAAAAGAAGCCCGCTAGATTGAAAACCCGAAAGGTCGGTCTAGGCAAAAAAATTAAAAAAATAAAAATGGTCTTCATTTGTTTGAACTACGGAGACCTGAGCCTCTCTACGAGACGAACGTAGGCAACCTTCGGGTGCGGTCTAAAACAATATTTTTTACCCAATCATGTCATAACAAAATGCAATTTTTATTCATCTCTCAAATCATTCTTGCCATTACAACGGATATGTTGAGCAATAAAAGACATAAAAACATTAAATCCTAAACAAGTGGTCTATTAATTGCAATCTTGGGGTACTAGGAAAAATGTAATTTCCTCTTAGCTTTCGAAGGACCGCCCAAACGACTCTTAATCCTACTCTTCTTGGGGGGTCTAGGAACACTAAGGCGGACTGAAACCTTCTGAGCAACAAGGCGCCTCCGAGCATAAAAGTTATCTAAATGACTGCCAAAAGGGTCAGCCAAAATATTGTGCGAATCAGCAGCAACCTCCCTATATCTCAAAGCGCTGCTAGGCTCAAAGTCCTTTCCTAGCAACTCAGCACGAAGCACGTCAACTCAAGTGATGCCGCGGTAAAGGGTACCGAACAGATAATCCTGATAACTCTCAGGAAGAAAGACACTACCCTAGTGAATAGGGACAGAAGCCCACCGATGGCGATCATCTCCCCAAGCGGACTGAAGCTCCCTTGAAAAGTCTGGATATATGAAACTGGATAGAGAACCCTACTCTTTGGGAAAGGAATAATATGTTGGCAACCGAACTTCCTCAGAACTCGCTTCGGCTGATAAAACGAAGAATCCCTAAGGCCAGGAAGGACCATATATCCAAAACCCGAGGTCCACTCCACAAAAGGACGAAGACCCCAAGAGGGAGGGAACCACTCAATGTCGGCCGATGCCCGAGAAGCAAAGGATTTCTTCCAACCATCCTCAGTTAAGTCCTGGATCAACAGTTTTCTCCTGTGAACAGCAAAAGGAGATAGATCACCCTCCAGAAAATAAATCATGAAGTGTTCTCGGAGCCATATAACCTCAGCCAACTGTGCATCCGCTGTCCTAAATGGTGTAACGAAAGAACTTCACTGAAAAAACAAGCTGCCATGGCATTCCTCTTGAAAGATTGAACCGCCGTGTCCTCCGAATGCAAGCTAAAAAGCATCGGCAACTCCGTTATGTCAACCACGGTGCCATGCAACATCTTCCTCACCTCTCTAACAAAGAGGTTCAACACATCGGACCAAGAGTCGATCACACCCCTATGGTATTTGGGGACAGCAATCTGACCCACCAATGGCGTGCCAAGAATAGAACCAAAGTCATCAACAGTCGGCACCATTTCATTTGCCAAAAAGTTAAAAGTGTGGCTGTCACAGTCCCAGAAAGCTGCAGTGGCCTTCAACAAATCCCAATCCGGCTTCAAGGTCCGTAACGTGAAAAGAATTCGGAAACCAAAATCTTTGACAAAAGCCTTCTTGGGATAAGTCTTGAAAGGGTACATGAAGTTCGACAAGTCTCTCTCATAGTCACCAACAACCTTGGCATCAAGAACAAAAGAATTGAAGGCCATGGAAAATGTGGATTACAAGAAAAATTGAGCAAAGAAAATATGTTCAAAGATGGCAGAAAAGAGCTGTTGGAAGATTGGTCTCAAACAGAGGCTGATATTATAGCTGTTAGGGATCTTTTGGTCAGCAAATGTCAAGCCCCAGAATCCGCTCCCCAAAAGCATACGCCTCCTGCCACCCACTCAGGAATCGCGCGCGTCCTACAGACACTATCCGGGCTGCCCGCCTCCCATTTTAGAAATGCCTCAACCGGCCCTTGTCAAAAGAAGGAATCAACAGGATCAACGTTCTTCATCAAAGCAACGGGTTCAGCAAATGGATTCACTAACAGATTCAGCCAACGGGTTCACAAACGGACTCAACCATCAGATTCATAAACGGATTCGACCAACAGACTGATCTACCTCCTCCACCAAGATGGTTAGTTTTGGATTTATAATGATGGGATTGATATTAGTTTGAGGAGATTTTACAAGATTACAAGAATCAAAACTCAAAATTAAATCTATGCTTTAAAGAACAAATCCTAGACTAAACCGGTGTATCTCGAGAAGTATGATCGATGAGATCGGAACTTCAAGAAGTGTGTGTGTGTGTCAGAAATCAGGGCTCTATAAATCTATGAGATGAAGAGCACAAGATAATCTGGTGTTACAAGGCTTTAGGATCTGGGCTTGGTAAGTTATGAAGGTATGAAGGCTGTTATTAAGAATTCTGGAACTAAGCAGGCAATCTTCAAATCTTCAAAGTTTCTCTTTGAAAACAAAAACTCAATCAACTTAGAAATGAGGATGAGCAGGCTATTTATAGCTGAGCTTCAAAAACTAGCCGTTGGAGCTCTGAGCAATGACAATGAGCTGGCACAATGTGATTGGTGAGCAGGTGTCCTTTCTAGCCGTTGGAGACTGAGCAAGAAGACAAAATTCAAAACTTCTTCTAGAAGGATGACAGTTGTCTTCATATGAAATTTCTCACTGAGGCGTGTCTCAGTCTATGTGTATGCTGAGTGTGCTTGATTTGTCGTTTGCACACCTCAGCACTTTGGCTTATTCCAAAAAACGTAGCTTGTCTTGACGCTTCCAAGCTTCTAGAATGTGAGATCAAGAAATAAGAAAATTGACTAAGGTAATTCTGCGCATGTATGGTAGTCATGCGCATGGATTGCGCAGAAAGAGTGCTGCGTATAGAAGTCATGCATATCACACTTAGTTAATACCAAATCATACCTCAAATTCAAAGAGTAAGCCCTAATCACTAAGCCTAGTCTATAAAGAGGACTTAGCTAAAAAATGAAGTTATAAACTTCTTACATTGGGTCCTAAAGTCCTTAAAATATACTTAGGTGATGGTATCAATCAATTCTAACATAAATAGGAGGGTTAAGTGATAAACATACCCAACAAATGGGTTGGGCTTGCTCATGAGGCTCTTGTTCTCCTTGGGTTATGGCACTGTGGGTAGCCCTTGGTGGGGATGACGGCCCTTGTGAGGATCCCTTAATCTCTTTGATGGATTTCATGATTTTGTGAAGGCATTCCTTGGTGTACCTTGAGGTGTACCTCTCCATTTCATCGGTCAACTTGGCCCTGCTGTACATGAGCTCATACATGCGGTTGCATTCCTCCTCAATGGCTTCCTTGAGCCTCTTACTGTGTTTCCCCCATACTTCCTCGACCCTCCCCCGAAGGATTTCTGTGATTTGCTCCCGAAGCTATTGGACGGTTGTAGACACCCCGCCTTGGACCTCTCACCCCGATTGCATACATAGTATTTTTATTTTATTTGTTTTTGTTAATTTATGTTACTTCCGTTAAGTTCCTAATTGATTCCGTTAGTTTTGGACTAAACTGCATAACAGAATTATTTTAGAGTCATTTCTGTCTTTCTGTCATTTTTACCCGCGGGTGCCTCCGACACTGTCAACGGGACGCGCGCGCCTCTCGTCCCAAAAGCGGGACTCGCGCACTTCCCATTATAGCCGTTACGGATTGCAGCCTTTTCCCTCCCTTTTCTTGATCACAAACACTCCCTTTTTCATCCACATTCATCCCCCCTTATTTCATAACTCCCAATCCCACATTCTAAGCCTTTTCTTTAAAACAAGATATTTCCTTTTTATTTTATTTGATTTTCTTTTATTTCTTTCATTTATTATTTTATTTATCTTATTTTTGATTGGTCAATTCCATTTCACATGGATGATCATCTTTTCCCTCCAACCTTTCCCTCTCTTTTTTACCTATAAAACCACCTTCTTCTACCTTAGAAAAGACCTTCTCTTTGGACTTGAAATCTCTACACAAATACAATATACACAATTCTCCCAAGAATTCTCTTTACAAGAGTTCTCCCAACAAGAGTTTAACACAACAAAACTCTACACAAATTGTTCTACGACAATTGCCTTACAACAACACCATTTTCAAGTCCAAGTTTGAAGCCCACTTTCTTAAGGTATTTTATTCTTCTTCTCTTATTTTCACATGTCTTGGTAATGTATGCAATCCCCATCAATGGGACATGACCAAATGACCACTTTACTACATTAAAGTTGGTTAAGGTTATCTCTCTACTTTAATATCCCCATTTCATTATTAATGTAATTGTTAGGATAATTCAACATTTAATCTTTAGCATAAATTAAATCAATTAAATCATTTATCTTTTCATTTCCCCTTTCTTTTCATTTTAATTGTTAGCACTTTTTATTGAAGGACATTTAGCATTAGAACACCAAAAGTAGCAAGACCCGCGTAAGCGGGGCGGAGGGGGTATTTGAGTACTTCCCACTCTGTCACCTAACCCCCGAACCCTTCTCTTCCCGAATCTCTAGTTTTTTGTATATAAAATTGGCTCTTCTTAGGTTTTCTCGCATTCCTCTAAAACGTGGGTGGCGACTCTTAAAATCAAGTAGACATCCTAGGATAATTCACCGCTCTAGCCAAGTGGGGTTTTCCCGGGGTATCTACAGTGGTGACTCCGCTGGGGATATAGAGGGTTAAACTTTCATTTTCTGCTTTTGGTGTTCTAATTTTTGTTTTCTGGGCATTCTGGTAAAAAGGGTGGGAAGCGCGCGCTTCTGGCCTTCTTGGCCTAAAGCGCGCGCGTCCGACCCCTCCTACCAGAATTGCCCGCCTCTCATTTTGTTCGCCGAATTTCATGTTTCTGTGCTAACAGTTTCTGCAGGGGAAAGTTACATGATTTGGGACCAGGGCAATCCCCTGAGTCCACATTTTCTGACATTCTGACAGGTACCCCAGATGCGCGCGCCTCCAATCTTCATAGCGCACTGCGCGCTCTTCCCATATCAATGCTCTGAGGCGCGCGCTTCTGGGTAAATTCCCAGAACATCATTCAGTTCCCAGAACAGAAGCAGTGCACAGAAACAGAATAGGATGACAGCGTGGGCACCGAGCCTGCACATGAACAATTTACTTTATGTTTATTTTTATCGGTCACACGGGTGATTCGAAAGTTGTAAATTATGTGCTTATTTGTTTTTTTTATTTCTTTCTTGAAAAAAAATAAAATTAAAAATTTTGTCACTTATTAGACCTCACACTACGCGCACAATTCTTATCAACTGCTCACAATCGAGTCGCACAAGTCCAACCCCAAACCCGTCGAGGCCCGTCCTAGAAAGTTTCAAGCTCCACCCGACCATGACTCTTTCGAAGCGGTCAACCTCAGCCCGTGGCGTAGTTCAAGACTACATGCCGGGGGTGACCTTTAAGCCTCTCTTTAGCCGAGCACAAGCCACACAATTCTAGTCTAGGGTTTAACACTCCGTGACTAAGTCGGTTTTTGTGTGCCGAGATTTCCCTAAACTAATGTCTTCAAATCATACATGCCAATTTGTTTCAATGGACGAAATAAAACTCCGTCCCCAAGTGGTTATTATGGACGAAAATAAAAATCCGTCCCGACATGTATGCTTTACTACATTAATTTAGTTTAATCCCGACACATGTAAGAATCATAAGCATGGTGGAATCCGATGAGTATATGGGACCGCGAGAAGGACTATATACTATTGTGACGATTCCACTATTTTTCTAGAAACCCCAAAAAGGACTACGTCCTTCCGACTTTTGTAAATTAAAAAAAAAAAGAGTCATTTTTCTTATATGGTCGAGTCTTTTTCCTTTGTTTGTGGGTGAATTTATTTTACTCAAAAGGTATTTGTGAGGCCAACCTAAGATCAACCGTGTTCTCTCAATAGGTCCAATGGCTTCCAACGGCAACAACAACAAGGGTGAGAATATTTCCGTGTCCAACGAAAGGCTCTTCAACATAATAAGAGACATGGGGGAACAAATGGATAGACTTGTCGAGGAGGCCCGTCGCAAGGATGATTTATGGCAAGCCCGTCTTGATCTCGAGAGGAGAATTAATAAGGAAGAAGTGTGCGAACTTAAGGCCCGTTTACGAGAGTTCACCGACAACAAGGCAAAGGTCAACGGTAAGGCATGTTCAAGTGGCTTGCCTCTCAAAAGTCACAAAGGTTCTACCAACGACCGTGTCTACACTCCCCTCCAAGGTATGACCGTCACCAAGGCCTATGAAGATATCAAAGCAAAGGGACAAATTTCTCCTCTCCAAGGGTACAAGCAACCACAACCATTGCGTCGCAACCATGCTCACCACAAGTGGTGTGACTATCACCTATGCAGCAATATCGTCCAAGACTTGATTGACAATGGTGAGTTTACCGTGGTTGAAGAAAAACAGTTAGAGAGTGAGAACATGCAAGAACTCATAAAGGAATGGGCTCAGATTTGAAATAGGGTCTCAACAAGAGATCATGCCGCAAGGAAGGCTACAACGACAATGGGGACTACAATAGCAATCTCCGTTTCTCTTTCTCTACCTAGTAGTAGGAATAAAAAAAAATGAGTCAAAAGTCCTCTTAAGTGTGCATTAATGTTTTCTCTCGTCCTATGTTAAATGTTCGAGTCCATTGAGTCATCAAATAAAGGTCGTTCTTGTCCTCATACACTCCTCCAAGTTGTTCAATTTAATTCTTGGCAAAATGATAAAAAATGTCTAAACAAGTTTTGGAATGAAGGCCATCGCTTGAACGCCTAGGGGCTAAACATCGACGACGGCATGAACAACGAAGACATCAACAACGACGAAATCAAGACAAAGAAAGGTGGAGCAACGATCATGAAGCAAAGTTTTCAAAAGGGGATTAAAAAAAAAAAAAAAAACTCGCTAGGTTGAAATCCTCAAATCAACCTAGGCAAAAGTTAGAGCACAAAAAAAAAAATAAAAAAAAATCCCCCTCAATAAAAAAAGTACAAGATCAACATCATTCCACCGATGAAGGACGAAGCAACAACCATCTCGACGAATGGAGTATCCACAAGAACTACGGTGACCTGAGCCTCTACACTGGAGGAACGTAGGCAACCTTCGGGTCCGGTCTCATGCAAGAAAGAAGATATGTTTAGCCCTAGCGCGTTATGGTGATTGGCCTTCAACTCGAACTTGTCAAGACATTTTTGTACGATTCATTTGCCAATGAATTAATCACCAAAAAGATTGAACAACATTCTTAGATTTGGAATCGCATTCTGTTCCTTGTCGAGTCTAGGAGCTTATATTCTTTCTGCATACTCCCAATTTCTTGCAATCAAATTGGGGCTTTCCTTCTCTTCTCTCTTAACGACTAACTTGCCTTCGTGAGTCATTCAATAAATATATAAATACATGAAGTCAACACTAGGGGCTACTTCCCTAGTCAAGTCAATGTCACTCATCATTAGTGACAAAAGGTCTCCACCGCAAAATCACATGTCTAATCTCCTCAGCCAGAGTCAATGCACACTTCCTCATTAATCGAGTCAAAAATGAAGACGCAAAAGAGAAGCCCGCTAGATTGAAAACCCGAAAGGGTGGTCTAGGCAAAAAACAGGGTGCGTCATAAAAAAATTGAGAGAGCGAGAGAGAGAACGGAAATAGAAATGGAGATCTCCGGCCTCTAAAGAAGACAACTGCACAAGTTCTACATCAAATCTCCTAAGCAAGTCAATTCCCCACCGAGTGAACTTTGGGATTGTAAAAGGCTCGACAAGATATGGCACCATCAAAGGTCATTTTGGGTTATTGAAAGATTGTTCTTGCAATGTGCATCTTTGGGCTCATGTGAAAGAAGGCCCGTGGTAATCAAGATCCATCCGAGAACGAGCCTATCATTGAAGGGGTACGAGGTTGCACAAAATAATCCCCAGCTAGTCAGTTGGTTTGGGCAGCGAGCAACAACCTGTAATTCAAGCTTCTACAAGCATGTCCCTCTAAAGTATGCCGAAAGACTCCCGAGAATGGAGTAGCTCTTGCCATGTCCCCTTGTGTTTGTTCCCCCACACGAGGACGAGTCTCTTGTTTTTCTCAACAAGTGATGACGCCCTAGGGGCTATGTAAATCGAGAAAGAAAACTTCTCTTGCTTCATTTGACAGTTAATGAGCCCTAGGGCTACGCTCAAGAAATATGTGTGAGACTATCCTCAAAGTCTCTCAAAAGGAATGTCGAAAAGCACCTTCTTGTCATGTATGCTCATACTTGTTCCCCCGATCAGGGATAGGCCCTTCTCGTTCCACTCCTAATCAATGGTATCACTCTAGGGGGTACGATCAAGTTTTAAAGGCTCCCTCAGCAAGAAGAAATTCACTTCAGTGTCCCCAGCCGAGTCATGTGCAACAATGGAAGCCTCCTCAATTCGGCACCAAAGGTCTCAAGGGGCTTCGCAATCTACAATCTTTGGGGCTACGGCATTACAGTGATACATGCAAAGGGAAATATTGGGGCTTCGCAACCGACAGTTTTTTGGGGAAACAATGCTCAAGCAATGCAATATGGAGTAGTCTTATGGCTCTATGAAACACATCAAGCTTCAAGGGTCTCCCAACACCTCAAGTCAAAGGTCTCTTGGTTTTAAATGAGGGCTCCGATGTTATGAATGAATTTGGTGATTTTTGTTAGGACTTACAACGAGATCATGAAGGAAGTCTTAGAGAAAAGGAAATGGATTCAAGGAAATGCCAATATGATAACTCGACCAGAGTTACGGCCAATCCCAATGTTTCTGCAAGTACTGCACCCCCTTCTCCAAGATCAAAAGCACAGGCTGCACCCGAAGTTCCGTTATTAGTTCAACTCAAGAAGACTCAAGCAAACATACCATTTGAGATTTTATCACGCCAAGGCCTTATCTTCCACAACAACATCACCATCTCCCACGACTCTGAATAAGGGCTCCAATGTTATGAATGAATTTGACGATTTTTGTTAGAACTTTCAGCGAGATTATGAAGGAACTCTTAGAGAAAAGGAAAATGATTCAATATGCTAAACTCACGTGACTGGGTTATAGCGGGAAATGCATCGGCCAATCCCAATGTTTCTGCAAGTACTACACCCCCTTCTCCAAGATCAAAAGCACAGGCTGCATCCGAAGATCCATTATTAGTTCGACTCAAGAAGACTCAAACAAACGTTCCGTTTGAGACTTTATCATGTCAAAACCCTATCATCCGCAACAACATCACCATCTCCCACGAGACATTTCCCGAAGATTCTACTGCATTTTCAACATGGACCCTCCGCCACTTGGGTACCAACCACAAAAAAAATGGGCCATTCATCTCCAAACAAGAGGAAGATCACTTTCATGAGTTCTACCCAATGGTGCATCTGTTCTCAATACAATGCCAAGATAAGTTGGGGCTTCACACCGAAAGGTCTTCATATCCCGCCATCTACAAGCTCGCAAACAACAAGCCCGCGACACTTAGGGCTTAGTAATCTCTCAAAGCTTGGTATCAATGATCTTCTCTTGGAGCTTGCTCACGTCAACAGCAAAAGGCAATTTATTTGAAAAGGTCAAGAGTCGATTCATCTTGGGGCTATGCAAGTCTCTCATAGTTTGGTATCAAAGGTATTCTAGGGGATTTACAATCAGCAACCCCTTATCTCGGCATCGAATGTCTTTTGGAGCCCCATAACAGACACATCTCTTGGGGCTAGAAATCACTTTTCGTTGGACACAACGGCAACGATGACAAAATTCAAGCAAGGCAATCCGGACTTCGATTGAACATGACTTGATCTTGGGTTGGCTTTACAAACACACAATGGTTAAAATGGTTCACCCACGAACTAAAAAAAAAAAAAAAAACATTTCTCACGTGTGTGCATATTCTTTTCTTTCTAATTAAAAAAAAAGAGAGAAGATTTTATTTTCTTTTTTCTTTTCTTGCGCAAAATTATGTGTTTCCTTTTTTAATTTGCTCCTAGCATTCTCCATCATCCTTGAACTACGCTGGTCTGATTCTCTTAAAGGGATACGTAGGCAACCTTTTGGCACGACCAACCCATCACCCAGAATACCATCTCACCGACACTCCATCAAAGGCAAAAACAATTCATCATTACCAACATCATCATTCTCCATCCAAAGCATGGACATTCTTCATCAAAAGCATCAAGGCATCCACCACAAGGTCAACAGCATCTGCAACTCAAGGCACTTCATCCCCAGCAGAAAGTGATCCGCCATCAACTACGCCTGCATCCCATAGAGTCAAACAATTACAGTTTAATGACAACAACTCGGTCCATGGTGAGCCGCAAAATCACCACCTTTCCATCAAGCAACACAACAATATCACATATAGGCAGACGGAGCCTCGGTTCTCGCCATCTGAAAACGGATCCCGCATCAGCAAATGAATCCCACATCAGCAAACGGATCCCGCTTCAGCAAACGGATCCCGCATCAGCAAAAGGATCCCGCATCAGCAAACGGATCCCGCTTCAGCAAACGGATCCCGCATCAGTAAACGGATCCCGCATCAGCAAACGGATCCCGCTTCAGCAAACGGATCCCGCATCAGCAAACGGATCCTGCATCAGCAAACGGATCCTGCTTCAGCAAACGGATCCCGCTTCAGCAAACGGATCCCGCATCAGCAAACAGATCCCGCATCAGCAAACGGATCCCGCATCAGCAAACGGATCCCGCTTCAGCAAAATGGATCCCGCTTCAGCAAAACGGATCCCGCCATATCCTTCCTATATCAATAAATCCGCTCACACAGGGAGCGCACCCCTATTCTTCGCAAATTTTAGATTCATGTTTTATCGAGTCTTTGTTTTCTCTTGTCGATGTCCTCGGCGGTTGTCTTTCTTTCGTCGACGCGGTTTTGCTTTGCAATCCACGTCGCCGAGGGGCTCTGTAGACACCCCGCCTTGGACCTCTCACCCCGATTGCATACATAGTATTATTATTTTACTTGTTTTTGTTAATTTCTGTTACTTCCGTTAAGTTCCTAACTGATTCCGTTAGTTTTGGACTAAACTGCATAACAAAATTAATTTTAGAGTTATTTCTGTCTTTCTGTCATTTTTACCCGCAGGCGCCTCCGACACTGTCAACGGTACGCGCGCGCCTCTCTCCCCAAAAGCGGGACTCGCGCGCTTCCCATTATGGCAGTTACGGATTGCAGCCTTTTCCCTCCTTTTCTTGATCACAAACACTCCCTTTTTCATCCACATTCATCCCCCCTTATTTCATAACTCCCAATCCCACATTCTAAGCCTTTTCCTTAAAACAAAATATTTCCTTAGAAAAGACCTTCTCATTATTTGATTTTATTTTATTTCTTTCATTTATTATTTTATTTATCTCATTTTTGATTGGTCAATTCCATTTCACATGGATGATCATCTTTTCCCTCCAACCTTTCCCTCTCCTTTTTACCTATAAAAACCACCTTCTTCTACCTTAGAAAAGACCTTCTCTTTGGACTTGAAATCTCTACACAAATACAATATACACAATTCTCCCAAGAATTTTCTTTACAAGAGTTCTCCCAACAAGAGTTTAACATAATAAAACTCTACACAAATTGTTCTACGACAATTGCCTTACAACAACACCATTTTCAAGTCCAAGTTTGAAGCCCACTTTCTTAAGGTATTTTATTCTTCTTCTCTTATTTTCACATGTCTTGGTAATGTATGCAATCCCCATCAATGGGACATGACCAAATGACCACTTTACTACATTAAAGTTGGTTAAGGTTATCTCCCTACATTTTAATTGTTAGCACTTTTTATTGAATGACATTTAGCATTAGAACACCAAAAGTAGCAAGACCCGCGTAAGCGGGGCGGAGGGGTTGATTAAGTACTTCCCACTCCGTAACCTAACCCCCGAACCCTTCTCTTCCCGAGCCCTGGTTTTTTGTATATAAAATTAGCTCTTCTTAGGTTTTCTCGCGTTCCTCTAAAACATGGGTGGCGACTCTTAAAATCAAGTAGACATCCTAGGATAATTCACCGCTCTAGCCAAGTGGGGTTTTCCTGGGGTATCTACAACGGTATTGAATAATCCATTGCGGATAGCTTCCGCCCTTTAAACCCGGTCTTCCATTGCGCTAAACGCTTTCTCCAAAAAATTTAACCGTGCTTCCAGTCGGGATTGGGTGTCCGTTCCTTTCTCAGCTTCCATCACGAGGGGATTGATTTCCATTGCTTCCTATCAAATGGGGGACCACTAAATCATAAGGGCACTTTGGAAGGGTTTGGGAAAGCCATGCTTTGAGCAAGAAGAAGACTTTGACACAGGGAGATTTGACTTAAAAGGGGAGAACTGATTTGACTCTAAGAGTAAATTTTGAGGGAAAGACCCGAGCTATGTATTCTGGTGAGCTTAGCCATCTTATTAAAAAAGATTTTTTTTTCATTGAATGATCTTTTAACATGAACAAACGTTAACACTCAATCCGAAGCCATGCATCGATTTATTGGTTCAAGTTTACTTGAGACAATTATTTTATTCCTAAATGGTTGGAAAATATTTCTCTTCTTTTTCGCAACTACTCTGAATCCTGGATCAGTGGAGGCCATCACTATGCCTATGAAACCTCATTTTTCACCTGTATTGCACGCTCCCAGGGACAGACTATCCCAGGCGAAGGTCCTATAGGGTACGCGGCTTCCACCGACCAAAAGAACCAAACCTAGGGTCTAGCGCGTCGTGAAGTTCCAATTCGCGGGCCATTCTTATCATAGTTAAGCCCCGGTTAAGGTTAAGATTGACTTAACGCTTTAACGAAATTCCGGCATGATCTCATTTTAATGAGGGATCTCGGACCTTAACCTTGTGCTTAAGGATGATTAGGATGGGCCAAACAATAGAACTTAACGACATGGTGTCACCCTATCGCTAATACATGAATTTGGTTAATTATGGTTAAAATTAACGCCTAGGTCAAGGACCGTGTTAAAGATGACATTGGTCACACTTGCTTTCACAAGGAGTCGTGAGATTGGGCGTTAACTTGGCCATAATTAAAATTTGGGCACGTATTAAGGATGTGATGATGTGAACTAGACCAAAAACCAACCATGGTCATGGTATTTGTGTGTCACGGACAAGTGTGGTTGACTCGGCTCGGAAGGGGAGGTGGAATGGACCCGTCTGCGCGAGAAGGGCACAAGAGCACTAATCAAGCTGCATCGTGGCATCCATCCCGGGTTTTGAGGGTTTTTAAGATGTGCACAAGGTCGAGTGCGCGTTGTGTGAGTCATTCTATGTTCCCTTTTGAGTCAAAATATGAATTTTCAATCCGCTTTAATATCATGAGCAAGAGTATATACAAGATATGGACAAGCAATTTAAACAAGTAATTTGCACAAGTAATCAAACAAGAAAATGAACAAGTAAGAATCTTGAAAATCAAATTTTGTACATGGAAAAGCTTGTGCACAACCAAAGTTTTTGGAAACCAAGAAATTTTTATAAGAGGAGCAAGGCCCTTTGAAAATCAATTTGTACAAAGGATTGTGCATCAACAAAAGGGTTTTGAAAATCGAACATTCAAGAAAAGGGTTACGCACAATGAGGCTTTGAAAACCCAAAATTTTATGTCCGAAATTTGTGCGTAACCGAGCTTTGGAAAACAAGTTTCGGTTCAAGGAAACAAAGGCATATGTGCACAAATAAAGGCTGTAAATTGGAACCTGGACAAAAAGAAGCAAAGGGGACCAATAGAATGTTTTTGCCCTGCAAGAAATTGTTAACTTGAAACATTATGTAGGCCCGGGAAAACCAGTCGTACGACAAGTGGAGGTGTCCCATTATTTTTTGCTATTTTCCTGTTTCTGATCCTTCAAGCCCCAGTTTATTGTGTTCTCAGAACAGTTTAATTTCCAAAAATCAAAATAGAAACATAAAATACACACAAAATATACACAAAGTCAACAAACGGGGACGGGAGTTTGACCCACACAAAAGTGTCCCCAAAGCTTCTAAAAGGAAGTTTGAAAACACTTAATTCCCCAGCGGAGTCGCCACTGTAAGATACCCGTGGGAAAACGAAGAAGTTCCCTCGAGAATCAAACATGGCACTTTATGTTCAAGAAACGGAGTCGCCACGTTAATTTAATTTTAAACCCAAATTTAACGGAAAAGGTTAAAGAAGGTGAGTTCGAAGGTCAGGTTACGTCTTGGGAAGAACTTATCGTGGTTCACCCAATCCGCCTCGGAAAACCGAGTCTCCCTAGTTTGTTGACCAAAACGTGCAACTGTATGTGTGTATGTGTATTTTTGAAACGGGAGAAACTGACTTAACAGAAAACAGTTTAAGATATAACGAAAAGGGGTTTATTTGCAAAACTTTTTAACAGAATGGGGAAAAAATGGAAAAACAATTCCCTGGATAAACCATCCGTACGGCTGAGGATGGTTGTCCTGGGAATTTTACAGACTTATCATAAAGCAGTCCAGTTCAGGCAGAAACAGGGCATCCTGCTGAAACTGGACAGATAATGATCTTTTCAGTTTATTTTGGTGGTACCAAAACATGCATAACATCATCCCTATGCCTTTGACCATTAATTAGACACCAAAACACAAGGCTTTTGGGCATGATCAAGGCAATAATTGGGGAAGTAAACACAAAGTTTATGAACATGGCTTTGAGCCAAAATAACCATTAAGAGGGTTAAAGATTGAGACTTTAACCTCCCCAATGGTTGATTCATCCAATAGAAAGCCATGAGGCATCAAAAATCAACCTTTGGATGGATAAAGATTGAGTCTTTATCATCTAAAGGGACATTATTAAGGCTTTGATCAAAGTTTGGATGGTAAATATTAGGACTTTACCACCCAAACTTGATCATCTCAACAATAAACATGAACATCATAAATATATAAGGGCTTTCTCCAAGATGTGCAATGGATCACCAAGCCAAAATAAAGACATAGAATTAAATGACATAAATGTAGATTGACATGAAAGTAAATGACATAAAGTAAATTGCATTTATCATAACAAGCCTTGATCATCTTTGGTTTTAACCCTTGTTCATACACAAGGTATGAGGGCACCATGAATCATTTCAAAGGCTTCGTTCCAATTTATAAGATTTGCATGAAATATAAAGACATTAAAGTAAGATGATCAACAAAACAAGTAAATAATGGTGTAACAAGGTAAATAAAAGGGTGAAGAGGAGATGGGGGAGAAGGAGGCCTCACCAATGTTTGATTCTAGCCTATCTTCTTCTCTTTCACTCAATTTGACAATGTTTTGTGTTTCTGCTCTCACTCCAGCAGAGTTTATGCTCTCAAACTAATATTTCTCCCCCCTGAAATGATCAGCAAGGGTCTTAATTTATAGGGACTGAAGGCACCCAAACCAGCCGTACGGCTGGGCCCTTCTAGTACCCATACAATCCGTACGGCTCAGCCTGGCGAGCTTCTGGATTTTTCTAAGTTTAATTCCAGAACAGTCCTAAGGTTCTTGGTTTATCCTAGTGAGCTCCTAGCCTATTAGTTTATCCCTGAATGGTGCTAAGAATTCCTCTAAGTTGTTTTAAGTTCAGATTGGGGTACTTACAGCGGTTATAATTTCACCTTGAGGTTTAATTACCCTAAGATCCTTTATGGGTTTGTCCATTAGAAACCTTGTCCAAAGAGCTCACACCAAGAATCGCGTCCGAGACAACCGCCTACATGAAAAGTAAGATCAAAGAATTGGAGCGCCGTTTGCAAGAAAATGCCAGCGCCTTCGAAGCCCGAGAGCGGCAACATGAAATGGAGATCCGCACCCTTGCCGAGTGTCATGCATGAAAGTTACGCACATTGAGGGAATGCCACAAGAAGGAGATAGCCCAAGTCAACTCTCAACTCACCCTCATGAGTAGACGAATCAGATGCCTCCAAAGCCGAGACGAATGGAGACCTCAAAAAGGATATCCTAACCACATGAGACCCGAGATCCTCATAGAATACATGGAGTATGCCATCAACAACCCCTCCAACAGCTGAAATGGTTATTTGACTACTGCAAGTCGTGGGAACCTATCCCCTAAAAAAAAGGGAGTCTTCCAGTCTCGTAGGTTCTAGAATACTACAAAATTTCACCTCGGACGGATGTCTTTTTATCTTTAGCAAGTCCAATTTTGGACATATGTATATGAATTACTCAATATAAAGAAAGAGTCATTTTCTTTCTCTTCCCTCTAGACTTGAGACATTATTTGTATATACATTTACTCTCGAAATTGTTTTGCTCATATTATCAAATGATTGCTACATCTAAAAATGATGAATTGACATCTAAGCAAACTTGTCAATGATGATTCATTAAAGATGAATGGACCCGTCACAAATCAAACAACTAATGCAAAACAACTAATCTTGAAATAATTAAACATTGTGATCAAAGGACGTGAAGAAACCCTCAATGGTAATCCTCTCTCAATATACTATTCCGTGCAAATTGCACTACATACACTTACTCGATATACTCTAACTCATACACGCTCCCGATACGCTCTCCATATCAAAGATGTAGAAATGAAAAGGGTGTTGTTGCTCGTCACCAAGACTTAACAAGTGACCACTCATGTGCAACCAACTAAAGGACTTCCTGGATCTTCAAAGTCAAATCTAGAAGTGACAGACATTCACACCAAGGAAGGTTCAGCCCTAAGAGGTCCATCCCAAGGAGTCCACCACAAAGCAAAGTGATCTACATCAAAAGAGCAACAATATCCTCCGAGAAAACATCGAATCCAGCAAAAGATGGCTCATAGCCGAACTACGGCGACCTAAGCTCCTCGCATTGAGGGGAACGTAGGAAACCTTCGGGTGCGGTCATAGCGTGAAGCACAAACAGCAAATCTCGGTCCCATCAATGACCGATCCCTTCTATAAATACAATCCTTCCCTAGTAAATCTTTGTCCCATCAATGAATGATCTTTCCTAAACATATTCTCTTCCAATCATGCCATCGATCGAATCCTAATGCCAATTGATAACAACGTTTAAATATACTAAGGCTAATTGCTTTCTCTAATCTTTACTGATAATCAACAAAGTCCATTCAAGCAATCACTTGATAATATTGACTAAGACAAATTTCATATGCCTCGACAAGTCTTCTTTTTTCTCCATCTTAGGAAAGAGATAAACACTTATCTCTGTCAAGAAAGGGATTCCTTCCACTATGTGTTTATACATCGATCGATGAGATCACCACAATAAAAGGGACTCCTTCCCGCCTTTTCAAAAAAAAAAAAAAACGCCCTTGCTAGTCCTCTCCACAATAAAGTATATAGTCTCCGTCACAATCAAGTCGACTGGATCACTCATCAAAAATGTACAAAAACTAAAGGAACTAAAAAAGTTGCCCGCTAGGTTGAAAACCCGTAAGGGCAGCCTAGGGAAAAAAAAATAGGGTGTGCCAAAAGACGCAAAAAAGTAGCCCGCTAGGTTGATAACCCGTAAGGGCGGCCTAGGCAAAAAAAAAAAAAAAAACAGGGTGCGTCATAAGGATGGGTCCCCACCTCGCCTCGAAGAACAAACAATGGGGCTGTTGATACAAGATCCTCCCACAACCAAGGAGTGTGGCTACTGACAAACGTCACAGACAAACACAAACCGAGGTCATCTCACGACGTTAAGGCTTCCCCCAAAAACCAAGGACCCAAAGGATATCAAAGTCCTCCAACGACACGGGGGCTACATCTACAACAGTGATAAGTAGATTTCCTACCACCAGTTACTTCTCAATGAATGGATAAAATCCGAAGTATTTTATGCGCATTAAACCTCATGGTTAAGTTAAAATCAAAATTTGATTAAAATTCTTCATTGAGAAATTCACCTCTATAGTTAGCATTTCCAAAAAAAGGATAAACAGACTTTTGATCTCCATTCAAAACCTGCTATGTTTTGTAGGATATCCCTACCCCTCTCCATGATGTTCAAAAATTCAAAGTTTTAAACTTTGTCAAGTCTCCTAGAATGCGAGTAAATCATTTCTTCTATTAAGATCATTATGACTCACCTTTTTCACTCAATTAGATCAAGTCCTTGGCAGTCCATAGTCGGACGTAAGACCAGTCTTTCCGTCAAATCCCCAAAGATGGAGTTGACCCAAGCCAAGCCTTGACCCAAAGTGGTCATTTTAGGTTAAAACCATCAACCTCGGCAGCCCTTAGTCAGACGTAAGGCCAGTCTTTCTGTCAACTCCCCAAAGATGGAGTTGACCCAAGCCAAGCCTTGACCCAAAGTGGTCATTTTAGGTTAAAACCTTCAACCTCGGCAGTCCTTAGTCGGACGTAAGGCCAGTATTTCCGTCAATTCCCCAAAGATGGAGTTGACCCAAGCTAAGCCTTGACCCAAAGTGGTCATTTTAGGTTAAAACCTTCAACCTCGGCAGTCCTTATTCAGACTAAGACTAGTCTTTCCGTCAACTCCCCAAAGATAGAATTGACCCAAGTCAAGCATTGACCCATGAGGTCATTTTGAGGTTAAGAAAACCTTTGTCCCCAGCAGTCCACCCACCGAAGCGACATAAGTCCAGTCTTTTAGTCAACCATCCCGTAGCATTGAGTTGACCAAGTCCAAGCATTGACCAAGGCGGCCAAATGAATTTCTCCCGGCAGTCTAAATGTGATGTAAGCCCATTCCTTTTAAATCAAATGTTTCCCGGTGTTAGTACCCGACCTGAAAAATTTGCCAGATTTCAGTCGTGTGAGCGCAGAAGCAGAAATCATCATAACTTTTAACTCCGGATGAATCACAGAACGCACCGCATATCAAATCGAACGTGAGAACAAGACGAACAAGACAAAAATGATTAAGAACCATATTAAATTCTTGATGTGTCCATGCGGCCACATCTTCCAATGTGGGCCACGTGGCCATTCTCATCCTTAAACGTGCGTTTCCTGATCCAAAACTTGACTTCCATGCCAAGTTACTACGCTGTCTGCGCGGCCACTCTTTCTATCTCCAGAAAAACTATAAGTACGGGTCCTCCCATCCTCAATTCGATCACACAATTCATACTACGAGTTCTGCAGTCAAAACTGACTCCGAAACTCTTAGTTTAAGCCTTTTCGGCACCTTCGAAGCTTTTCGAATCATCAAGATGATTCAATCATAGTTCTTGCCGATCAAGGTCAGTCCTCTTCCTTTTCTTATTATGTTCTTGTTATGTTCTTAGGCTAGATCTATATTATGCATATTTTCATTATGTTTATGCATCCATATTCATATGTTCTTCATGTGTTCTTCATGTTCTTAGTCTAAATTCATAATATATGCCATGTTTAGGATAGCGATCTTCATGTTTACATGTTCATTCATATGTTTTCATGAAGTTCTTATTATTATGCTAGATCTAAGACTTATTCTACATAACATACTAGATCTAGGGTTTTAATCCCTATTATGTGCATATAACATAGCCGATGATGATCCTAGGGTTTCATAAAACCCTAATATGATCTAGGAACTACTTCTAACCCTAATCTTCCCCCACTTTATGCATGATCCCGCTTCATCTTCCTATTCTAAGTTCATCAATGAACTACGCTGACCTGAGCTTCTCACGATGAGAAGAACGTAGGCAATCTCCAGATTCGGTCTCAAATACTAACACACACACACACACACACACACACATTAATCATGATAGAAAGACCGATTCGTCGGGCAATAGAAGTGATCACATGAATATTCTTCTCTTACTGTAATTTGACCCCCAAACCCAATTATTCTCATAAATGGTTTTTTCTCAATGTTTTAACTACAAATAAAACAACGTGGTGACTCTCAATTTTAATAGGACGTATTCACAGTGGCGACTCTACTGGGGACAATTTGTTTTTGAAAACTATTTTCAAAACTAAAGAAGGTCTAACTTTCATTACTTTGTGATTTTGTGTGTGTTCTAACTGCCCCGCGCACTTCTTTTCTTTAAAAACCGCACTTCTGCAATTTCTCTAGTTTCTGTAACTTACATCCGTATGGCTTCTTTGGATCCGTCCGCCTGTGTTCAAGCCGTACGGCTCCCCTTTTCTGCAAAACTGGTTCTAACGGTTTCCTGCAGGGTTTTGTGTTCATAGCATTCTTTAAATGTTCTAGATCTGCTCTGATTGTGTTTGGTTCATGCTAAAATGCTATCAATATGAATTGTCATGCTAGTATAACTCTTCATGCATTTCACATCATTCCTAAAAATCGTAATCAAATCAATCACTACCACTAGTCTGTTTCACACTGCACACCCTACTCCAGATAATCCACCGAGTGCATAGATTTAGGTGATCCTGTCGCCTCTATCTTCGTGGTACCCGGGTTATCTAACTCACCGTGTACGCTTGTGAGTGGTTGAGGTTAAACCTTGTCTGTGTCTAAACCATGCACCTTGATCGAGTTAAGAACACTTATCAAAACAGTAATCTTAACCTTACAAAAATCATTCATCATGCTGCATGAGTCTACCTTAGATCAACTCTAGTCAACCTTTGACCCGTCTAGGTCAACCCGCCTTCGACCCATCTAGGTTAACCCGCCTTGACTTGTCAGGGTCAACCCATCCTTGACCATTCTAGGTCAACCTGTCTTCGACCCGTCTAGGTCAATCCGTCTCCGACCCGTCTAGGTCAACCCATTCTTGACCCTTCTAGGTCAACCGGTCTTCAACCCGTCTAGGTCAACCCGTCTTCGACCCATCTAGGTCAAACCCGTTACCTTGACCCGACTAGGTCAATCTGTCTCCGACCCATCTAGGTCAACCCGTCTTTGACCCTTCTAGGTCAACCCGTCTCCGACCTGTCTAGGTCAACCCATCTCCGACCTGTCTAGGTCAAACCCGTTACCTTGACCCATCTAGGTTAAACCCGTTATCTTGACCCGTCTAAGTCAATCCTTCATCTTGACCTCACCATTAGTCAAGCTAACCAACCTTAGATGACCTACCTCTTGGCCTACCCATGTCAAAACCGTTATCTTGACCAAGGACCGAGTCATCTCCTTTTCTTTCTGACCTCTACGGTCATCTTCTAATTCTTATAGTTTTCAAAAAAATCACTAACCTCTTACGGTCACTCTCTCACTTATTTTACTTAACCTGAACTACGGTGACCTGAGCCTCTCATTGTGTAGGACCTCTCCTGCATAGTAAGGGGAACGTAGGCAGCTACCGGCCCGGTCAAACTTTTAGTCTTTTCATTCAAAGACTTAACTCCTCCACCACCATTACAGAATCCCCCATCATGTCTGCCAAAGGGATCATCACAGTCACAACTGAAGCTGCCACCCAAAGTCTCGAGACAACTCTCCACTTCAATGCCGTTCTCAATGAGCAAGCAGCCCACTTCAACACCGTTCTCGAAATAAAAACAGTCTATCTTAACACCACTCTCAACAAGCAAGCGGCCCACTTCGAGACCATTCTGAATGAGAAAGCAACCCTCTTTCGGACCGCTCTCAATGAGCAAGAAGCCTACTTCGAGACTGTCCTCCTCAAGCAATCATACAACTTTCAGAAAGAGATGTATAAGGCTCTAAAGGACACCGGGGAGCGTCTCCAGTCCGAAATCTACGACATCTATGAATACCTCCACTGCACTCTCCCTCATGCTCAGTTTCAACACCCGTACGCTCCTCAAATGTATTGGCCACCACAGACTTTCCCCATTGGGATGCCTCCTATGACTACTCATCAGCAAAGGATACCGGTGCCTAAACCACCTTCCAAGATAGTTCGTAACAAGAAGGACGAGCGCGAGTACGATGACTTGGGTATGCCATTAGACAAATGCTTCAAAAGTCTAGTTCAAGCTGGCAAGTTATCTCCTCTACTCAACTAAAAACCAACCGTTGCAAGACAAGACTTGGATCCCTCCAAATATTGCAAGTATCACTAATACGTTGGACATGACACCGAGAATTGCCTCCAACTGAAAAGGAGAATCCAAAGCCTCATTGATAGCGGAGCCATCACCCGCCAGAGGAATGCATGGGCGTGAGCAAAGTCTAAGCAAGCAAGAAACTACACCAGGGCTACCTCCTTCAAAATATATATATATATATATATATATATATATATATAGAGTCTTTCAGTCTTCGTAGGTTCTAGAGAGTCTTTTAGTCGAAGTCCACTTCGGACACTTTGGACCCTAGTTAGATTGTTAAAATCCACCTCGGACTAGTAAATTTGAGTCTTCAATAAAAGAGTCTTTATTTCTTTTCTCTGTAGACTTGAGACATAATCTTGCATACATACATCAATTCCATGAAAATTGTATTAATCACAATTGTCAATTGATTGCTATATCTTTATATGATGAATTAATCGAGAATTTACTCATTAATGAAGACTCATTAAAAGGTAAATGGACCCACAAACCATCATACATAATTAAATAAACAAATAATCTCAAAATAACAAATGCTTTTATCAATCGAATCATTTTCTTGTTTCTATATACACTCTCTATACCTACCCTCATACACACACTCCTCTCATGTACACCCACTGTGTGCACCCTCTATATATACCCCTCGTGTACACTTACTGTGTGCACCCACTAAATACTCCTCATATACACTTCCACATTCCCATGAAGAAGACGATGACTGCAGAGCTGCTCACCATCAAAGAAGCGTCCGCACAATTCCGGAGGTTGTCTATTCCCATCACGAAGGTTGTCCGACATGATGACATACTGGGGCTGTCTGTCTCCCCACGAAGATGTCAAAGAAATGCAAGGGGTTGTTCATACCAATCTACGACTTCTACCTCCACAAAGCCGAAAGCGAACAAGAGGCTCATCTTGCCCAGCGTTTTGAAATGTACATAACAAAAAAACAAAAAAACCTCGCTAGGTCGAAACCCACAACGGGCGGCTTAGGCAAAAGTTAGAGCAAATGTGCAAAAAGAAACCCACGAGGTCGAAACCCGCAAGGGCGGCCTAGGCACAAACAAGGGTGTGCACAAAGAAATAAAATCAAAATAAAGAAAAATAGAAGGGGCTATCATATAGGAAAAGTAAAAGTCTCACTTTCTTTTCACTTCATATTTTCAATTTTTCTTTATTTTCAAATGAGTTCAACTCAACTCGACAGAAGCAGTCCGGAGCAATTAAAAACGAAGCATTCCAAAGCAACAAGCAACAATGGAGCAGACAAGCACTCAAACCCAGTATCTTCATCAACCGGGTCATCCTCGAACTACGCGGACCTGAGCTTCTCACATCGAGAAGAACGTAGGCAACCTCTTGGTCCGGTCCACAAAATATACACAACCCACCCCGAGCCAACTTTCATTCTTTTCTCTCTTCCCCATACACCACAATTTCTATTCTTCTTCTCGATTAATCAAGGAGTTTATTATTTCGAGACTACTTGTCTAAAACATAATCATAAGATACTTAACTAATCAACGAGTTCCATTCTCGAGCAATCAAAAGACAATTTTGAATAAAACAATTTCAAATGTCTCGACAAGTCTTCTATTCTACAATCTAGGAAAGAGCTAAACACTTACTTTCTGTCAAGCAGGGGCTTCCTTACTTTTGTACATATATACACTCAGTTGTCCAAAGAGTCAAAATGAGAAAACTCCCTCTCTCATTTCTCTCTCTCTTTCTCTCTCTTCTCTCACCATAACAATAAGGCTCCTGCAAGTCGTTCGTACAATTCTGTCTTTTTCCTTTATTTTGAGTCGACTGAAATAAATAAAAAAAAAAAAAACGACGCAAAAAGAATATACCCACCTAGATTGAAAACCCACAAGGGAGGTCTAGAGAAAAAACAGGGTGTGTCTAAAAAGAGGTAGGATCCCCCACCTTATGCCAAACTGGGGCTACCCCAACAGAATTGGACCGACTACCGATGCTCCAACAAGATCACTCTACATGAAAGGTTATCTCTCCACCAAAGTTCAACATGGTTAACCTCTTTCAAGAACCCCCATCAAACCGGGGATTCCCATAAAGGATTAGGTCATTGGTTGGGTACTCAGAAATCACCGGCGACCCGACGAAATCGTGCTCACCTAAAGGACAAACCTAATCAACAAGCTCAACGGAGGACAACTATTTGAATTAGTTAGAATGTAATTAATTATAAGGCATCTTTATAAGGTCATTACATTTTCAAAAGTTTTTCTTTCACGACACGATATTTATAACGCACGCTCGGTCTCCACTTACTTGCGAAATAATGTCTTCTCTCTCATCTCTGTGATTTCTGGACTGACTTGGTCCTACACCATTTACCCTACGACTTAGGATACCCTTGGGTCCTACATCCCGCCACCCATAGGTCAAAAGCCCTAAATCTCCTTTAGGCAACTCGTACCAATAGAAGTCAAATAGTTTATAAACCCAAATAGGGTACCATCAGCCCGTGTAGCACGCTCTGAGACTGTATTGCATGCATACATACTGCATACATACTATCTACATGCTACATACTACTAGACAAAATATAAATGTTTATACAGTTATCCATGAATATTACTATTGTACTGCTATGCTACCACTAACAAACTGCAGATCTAAGAAACTAATCCGCTAGCATTACCTCGAGTCTGCTTCCAATGAGGAGGACGACAACCTCCGAATCACTGCTCATAGACCAGACTCATGAAGTGCCATAGCCTAATATGTCCGATTAGTCACCTAAGCAAAAGGCGACACAAGCATGTTAGAACGAGTCCAAATGAGAGGATGACTAAAGACATAAATGGATGAATAAAAAGGTAAAAGTACATGCACTGACATAACCCACCAGGATCTAAAATTCTGGAGCTATCTCACCCTCCTCATACTAAACCCAATGAGGGTTACAACTATCATCAACATAGTCATACAGTGGAGCTCCAAAAACACTATCAAAGGAAGGATCTGCCTGTTGGATTTTGATGCACCATGCGCAACGGAATTAAACATATAAATCAAACACCCAAGAGCCCGGATCCGTGCATGTTGATTAAATTAAATACAAGATGAAAGAAACATACCCTTGAAGATCGAATCCATGAACATGGACTTTAAGGTGCTAAAGGAAACACCCTCCATCGGTATCCATACATCGAACGGATATCAAGAACACCTTCTTGATCTGGATTCCTAGACCCAAGGCTTGATGAAGAAACAATTTCTTCATCAGAATTATTTTGCTCTTTGATTATTGTATATTGATGATCAAGAATCATAAAATATATAATCCTACCTCTCTATAATTTATTGTTTCTAAAACAATGGTTTGTGATTTCTAAAATCACCATTAGGGGCTGTCAAACCCAGCTGCATATCTTATATGAGGGTTTGACCTAATTCCTTTTAAGATCTGGATTCCTTTTCTGTCCAGAAAACTGAACAAGCTGACCAGAGTTGGGACCCCAGCCGTACGGCTTATTAGGAGCCGTACTCCTAGCAAGGAGCCGTACAGTGGCCAGTTAATTTTCCCAGAAAATCTGCCTTTTTCCAATTCATTCTGTGTGACCCAATAGGATTATACTATGTTGGCAACGAGTCCGAATGAGTCAGAACCCGTAAGTCATAAGCGGACACTAGCAAGTCATTATGACTACTCAATTAGTATAACTTTGAAAGTCCAAAGTAACCTTATAGAACATATCCAAATCCCTTTGTCACGCGATATCATATTGGACATAAGTCATGGTCCACGTCAACTTATGTTGTCCAATGATTTCTCGATCTTGAGAAGATTGATATGAGCAAATAACATTGAACAATTCAATTTGTTTGGGTACGGCCGTACACTATTATCAATCTCACTCATCGAGTAGCCAAGCAGATATCTCTCTTGAGAGAGGGACAAATCCCATCTTGACTTATTATTCTTCCCTACAGGAATCCGATTATGCCAATCGTAGCCTTTATAACCACCCGGTTAAACATGGCGTTTGAGTACGTCAAACATAATGTTCATCATGTGGAAGGCTATGATAATCTCAGGTCTAAGGATTCAAATGGTATGACTATTATGAGATTTAATTATGACATTTGACCATGATATAAATCTCATAACGGGTCTATCCAGTACCTTGTTCTTCAACAAGTACCCACAAGTTTAATCCGCATCCTATGCACCATAATCATCATATGATTATCCATTAAACTCATGCTAGCCCTTCATAAGTGCTAGGGACAATGATTATTATAATAAACATGCAAAATATATAATAATCAGGTTTGTTATCTCTATAATAATGAAACTATGATATAACACATAGGCCTTTCTCAAGGGTCTAGGGCATAATATGGTATTTTGCATATTTAAACATTTCCTATCTTAGACGATTTCTCGAATAAGATAGAACCGTCTGAGTATATGTTTAGATAAGATATTAGCCCCTTAGATTGTGTAATAACAATTATTCACACAATGAAGGTCCATTAAATTAGTGGCACTAGAAACGATTTCTAGTTTACTAATTAGTCTTCTTAATCCAAACAAATTTCTAGTGGCATCTAATGCTACTAGATACTCAACCTTTTGTACAATAGTAATGGTGTGTTAAGAACTCTTCTAACACCATTATAAAAAGTAAACATGTATTCATACTGTAATATTTATCTTTATTGGTTTTTAAGAATGCATCTATGTAACTATTATAAGATCATCTATCATTCCATCACAAATCAAGGATGCATCCTTTGGTTCTTCTCAAGAACATGAGGATGTTTCCCGATTGGTATAATCTCATCATACTCCAAGTATATGAGACATACGGTCTTAGTACATTAACATGACTTTACATGATAGATCCAATTTCCGAAGCATATGGAATCATAATCATGTGCTCTTGCTTATTAATCTTCCACTAAGACTAAATCTTGCAGAGACTAATGCCGTTAGAATTTTGCAAGTAACTTCTCCAAGAGTCTTGCATAGTGAACCTTTCACTATCTTGTCTATATCAGTACTTTGACTTTAACCAATCAACCTTTTGGATTTATCTCCATAAATCAGTCCAAGAATATAAGTGGCTTTATCGAAGTCTTTCATTCAGAAACTCTTTCAAAATGAATTGTCAACCACATATATCAGACTAGGAATAATTTTACGCTCCCACTAAATTTATTGTAATCACAAGTCTCATCTTTGATGAATAAAATTTCACTCCAAGTAGTTTGCTTCAATCCATCTAATGGATTTCTGCAACTTGCATATTTTATTAGAATTTTATTGATCAAAACTTTTAGGTTGTATCAAACACATCCTAAAGTATGTTCCTATTAAGGAATGCTGTTTTGATATCCTTTTGTCATATTTCATATTCAAAATATGAGGTCATGACAATTAGAATTCTAATATCCTTAAGCATGACTACGGTTGATAAAGTTTCATCATAATCAACATTATGAATTAACTTTACTCAATTAGTCGTGCTTTACATCAATATGCACCTTGCGATCCATGTCCGTTTTCTCCAAGAAAATTTATTTTCTATCCTATGGTTTTTAAGCCTTAGGGTAGAATCAATCATGTTCCAAACTTGATTATTATACATGGATTGCACTTTTAGATTCTATGACTCCAAGTCATTGATTTAAATCCGGAGCGATCTTTGCATTTTAATAGGTAATAAGTCAATCATTCGAAATGATATCTTCCTTATTACTTTCTATTACGCGAAATCAATATTTCTTGTTATAGATAGTATCCTATCATACATGCAAATATCTTGTGAATACTTGAACAGATTTCAACAACTCCTTGTGAAACTTTATTCAACTTCCATCTTAGGTTCTATGTCATTTTCTATGTCTTGAACTCTTCGAAATACATTTTACTCCCACTAGTTCTTTAGAGATAAATAATTTATCTAGAAAGTGCTACTTGGAGTAACAAACGATTTGTACTCTTAAGGTTGTAAAATTAATATCATTAAGATATCCCATGAAAATACATTTATTATATTTAGGTGTGAGTTTGTCCAAGACAACACTTTTCTTAAAAGCATCACATCACAAATCATTATGAAAGACAAACCAAGTTTTCTCTCATTCCATATCTCATATGGTATATTTAGAACCTCCTTAGATTAAACTAAATTTAGTTTAAGCGCAGCTGTTTCCAGCATATAATCTATAAGGATAATTAAAGATCAATTTTGACTTGTCATGAGGCGAAAAACAGCAGTTTGCAGACAATCTGTAGGTTTCTGTAAACAGGGGCCATATAGCTCAGTACTAGGCGTATGCCTAAATAGCAGCCGTACGGTTGTTGCCTTCAGATTCTGTTTTTCTTACTCTGCAGACTTTCTGCAGGATTCTCATCATATACATGGTTCAAATATTCATTACTTTGATCAGATCAGAGTACTTAATACTTTTTTCATGAGATACCGAAATCCTTTCCAAGCATTGTTACTTTGATGAACTACATACATCAATATGTATTAATCCAAAAGAGTTCTTCCTTTCACTACTATTAGTAAAAGACGTCTTCATCAATTTACAAGATTCACATATTTCACATGATTTGAAATCATGCGAATTTAAAACTCCGTCCCATGGAATTTTAGATATGTGTTTCTTATCATTTGATATAGACATTAATGCTTTTAAGAATGTAACGCTTACATCCTTATATTTAGATTTCCATTATTTATGTTATACTTATTATTTTGTTTTTCCAAGATAAGGATATAAAATCTCATTATATGATTAGCAGTACGATAAAGCAAATCATATTTGATGGAACACTTTCTTATTCGAAATAAAAAATATCCATAATCTTCTAATGAAGAAACCAAAATAATATTTCTACTTAAAATAAGAACATAGCACCATTTGTTCAAAACAAATAAGAACTTATTAGGTAAAGGCACTTCGCAAGTTCCTATGATTAATATTACAACCTTTGCATCATTATTACCACATAGGTTAATCTTTACCTTTCTTAAGTAGTCTTTCTATTTCTCAAGTCTTATTCGGTATCCAATACACAAGAACTTAGAAGTAAAATTTTAACATAAATTCTTGAAGCGGTAGTCCAACTACCCTTTCTTTTGATCTTTTAATTCAATTTGTAATTTCTCTAACGGTCAATCCTATTGCCAAGGTAGAAATTACATTCTTTGGATTTTAGGTTTAGCCACAAATATTTCCTTTAAGCTTGACAACTCTTGTCTTGCCTTTATCTTAAATCCTTGTCCTTATTAACCTTTAGAGTTTGAGAATGTTTCCATTTGATATTAACACTTAGCATTTTGGCGCTCATGAATTAATATCAAATCCGTTGTTAGTTCCAAACTAACTTGATTATCAAGCCATATAAGATAATTAATATGTCTCTCCATGTTCAAATCATGAGAACTTATTATCATACCTTTCATTCATCAAATGAATGTTAGACTCTAATCAATCTCAAACTTTTTCTTGCCTTACTTGCTTATAGGAACGCTTCCTACATAATTCCTTATCGCATAAGCATTCAAATATTTCAGATACTTCTAAAGTTCTAAACACATGATAGCAAGTCGTAGGACGATTGACATCTATAGAATCATCCATATGTTTCTAATCAATGTCTTTGTCCACCTTTAAGGCATTAGGTTTCTTAGGGATAGGATTTATTAAGAATTCATAGCTTCTGTTCTTGCTTTAGAACAATTCTTAAGCTCATGATTAGGTCAAGGAAGTTAATCTCATTCTTCTTTGAGTGGGATCAATTGCAGTAATTAAACATGATTATAGTTTTAAGACATTTTACAAAATATGCAAATAAATATACACATATATTTCATACCATTATCATTTAGTGATAGTTAAAGTATTTCATAAATACTCCCACTAAATTATACACCTTCAAATACAACTCTTGTATAATATAATTTAAGTAGGCTAAGATCCAACAATAATTTAATTTCAAGTCCGCTTTGGCGATATTGCTCAAAATTAAATTAATTAGGTAGACAACCCTTTGTCAATCATATCATATATGATTCTTAGATCCTTTATGAGATTTGTTAGACATCTTATGTCAGACATGTTTTAATTTCATCTTGTGCCTTAGGCCCAGAACTTTGTCTTTTGATAGCCTAATTAAGTCAAACCACATTAAACGTATAGGAAACTCTCATTCCTCATCTTGCTCATACACTGATAGAATTAATGCACCTCGCTTTGGCACAGCCCACATAAAAATACCCGGTGTACTCACAAGTGTTTTAATAATGGATTGGCGCATGACTTAAGTTTTAAGAAGGTTTATTTGCTTAGAGACATGCATCATATATTTAATTATGTCAAACATAATATAATGTAGTCTTTGCATAATAAATGTCAACTAATCAAATTAATGGATAGAAGCAAAATCTTGTGATTTAATTATGAAGCAACATAATGGGGACGGAATCTAAATTATCTGTAAACAATTTACAGACTGGATATTTCATTCGCATTCCCAGAAACAAGGCTTAAGCCTGCTATTGGTCCATGCAATGAATTAGTCCAAATTTAGTTTCCTTCTCTTGCAAACAATTTGCACTTTGTTCATAGGCATAAATTCTGAAACTTTTGAATCCGCAAAACATCTATATATTAAGAGCACAAAACGAACGGTCGAAACTAAGCCATGAAGGCATCCACAATCCCATACTAAAATCAAGAAACCAAGTAATTTTGTATACGGCCGATATTAAGCCAATAGGCATCCACAATTCCATATAGAAAAATAACTTGTTTCATGATCATTCATTGTCTCATCAATATCATAGACTACAGCAATTGTGAACTCTTCAGAACTCTGATTTCTGCAATTTTCTGGATTAAATCATATTTCAGGAAACACGGTTTCGAAAACCAGCCGTCTGAAACCAGATTCAGTTCCTGATTCGAATTTTGTAAACGATTAACAGAACAATCAGAAAATCTAGAAAACAAAACAAAACTATCCAGAAAAACCAAGCCAGTCGTACGGCTGTAACAGAGGCGTGCGGCTTCTACTAAGCCGTACGGTGCCCATGGTCAGATTCCCAGATTTCCAGAATTTCATAAATTCGACCAATCCCAATATCGTGTTCATACATAATCAGATTACAGAAAACATGAAAATACATATTTCGAATTTTAACTCATCTAATTCATATAATCAATAACCAATTTATTCCATATACAAATTAGATCTAGATTATCAATAAATATAATCTAATTATAACATGATAATCTAAGCATGCGATTATACATATGAATCCAATTAATATTACAATCACATAATCCCCATACTCATGCTCATAAATTTCATATCGCATATAAAATTCAAATCACACATTCATCTTTATCATCATCCAAAATTCATATAATCGAATTAAATAATTTAAACATGATGTATTAAAATAATCAACGATGAACGGGGCTCTGATACCACTGTTGGATTTTGATGCATCATGCGCAGCGGAATTAAACATATAAATCAAACACCCAAGAGCCCGGATCCGTGCATGTTGATTAAATTAAATACAAGATAAAAGAAACATACCCTTGAAGATCGAATCCATGAACACGGACTTTAAGGTGCTAAAGGAAACACCCTCCATCGGTATCCACACGTCGAACGGATATCAAGAACACCTTCTTGATTTGGATTGCTAGACCCAAGGCTTGATGAAGAAACGATTTCTTCGTCGGAATTATTTTGCTCTTTGATTATTGTATATTGATGATCAAGAATCATCAAATAAATAATCCTACCTCTCTATAATTTATTGTTTCTAAAACAATGGTTTGTGATTTCTAAAATCACCATTAGGGGCTATCAAACCCGGCTGCATATCTTATATGAGGGTTTGACCTAATTCCTTTTGGGGTCGGGATTCCTTTTCTGTCCAAAAAACTGAACAAGCTGACCAGAGTCGGGACCCAGCCGTACGGCTCATTAGGAGCCGTACACCTAGCAAGGAGCCGTACGGTGGCCATTTAATTTTCCCAGAAAATCTGCCTTTTTCAAATCCGTTCTATTGTGTGTGACGCAATAGGATTATACTATGTTGGCAACGAGTCTGAACGAGTCAGAACCCGTAAGTCATAAGCGAACTCTAGCAAGTCATTATGACTACCCAATTAGTATAATTTTGAAAGTCCAAAAGTAACCTTATAGAACATATCACAATCCCTTTGTCACGCGATATCATATTGGATATAAGTCATGGTCCACGTCAACTTATGTTGTCCAATGCTTTCTCAATCTTGACAAGATTGATATGAGAAAATAACATTCAACGATTCAATTCATTTGGGTACGGACGTACACTATTATCAATCTCACTCATCGAGTGGCCAAGAATATAACGCATAGGCCTTTATCAAGGGTCAAGGGCATAATATCCAACACTACCTGGCCCGGTGCCACCGAATCAACGTGCCTCTGGCCCATCTCCCTCAACTTCTCCTCTATCACAGCGCGTGGGCCCCTATGGCGTGTCCAAATGAAGTCCTCATACGAGGCTCCCTCTACAATAAATTGTCTAGCATCAAGGCCAACGGTCAACCGAACCCGGTCAAGCAGAGATGCCGGATCAGTCATAAAACGTAAAGGATCAACCGAAACCATATGTACACTGCCTGCACCATGCTGTGCGGATACCCTCTAACCAAAATAAAAGGCGTCCCCGTTATAGCCAATCAGAAACCTCCGCTGGCCCATCGCCTCAAGTGCCCCTGCAACAAGCAACTCAAAATCTAACTCCTCCCAAGGATAGAATGTCATTCCTCTCAGACAAGGTCCCACTAGATTAGTCTTCAACTGGGAATGAGTATAGTGGCAAGAGGTCTCGTTTCCCCTACTCCTGGGTACCCATTGGCACATGGCCGGATAAGTGGACCAACCACTGGTCGTCCCAAACCAACTTAGAACAAGAATCTCATAAGCCCAACACTACATGGGAAAGTCAAGAAACGGTTCATACCTCCAAGGCAAAGTGTAAGCAATCGACTGACGCTGACTAAATCTACAACTCCGACCGAGAGAACGGTACAACTCCGTCAAACCCGCTGTTCCCCAAGAAAGTCTGATCACTACATCCAAGTCCACTAGGAATCCCAACAGCGGAATCATTGCCGTAATATCGGCATTAGCAAAGATGGGAAGCTACCTCTACATCACCGCCTCCGGCCTCAAGAGCCACCATCATCTCCTCATACTTCCTCCTAAGGCCTCCCAAAAGTACACCATAGCCACTCCTGATGTCGGTGCAGTCAAACCCAATCAAGCTCTGAAGCCTATCTGCACTCCCATTGGCGAGCAATGTATCATCAGTCCAAACTGGGATACCGGTGAACTGTTGGGTTTCCAAGTAACATGCGCAGCGGAATATAGCAATTAAATTTTTAAGAAACCCAAAGCCATACATCCGTTCATATGATTAAATCAAATACAACAAGATGAATAGAGGAATAACTAACCCTTGATGGCTATGAACTTTTCTTCGGTCTTGGTGGAGATCTTGAAGCTTTATCACGAACAAATCACGAACTTTGTAAGATGATAAAATTCACCCTCTAGCGGTATCCACACTTCGAACGAATATCAAAGGAACTTCTTCGATCTTGGTTGCTAGACCAATAATTGTAAAACACGCTTTTACAATTTAATAAAGAACTATATGGAATTTATTTGTGAATTATTTTGTTCCTCAATCAATGATATCTTAGAACAAAATAAAATCTCTCTCAAACTCTTTGAGACTCACAAAAGCACTTCTCTATATGGTCTGACCGAATTGGGGTTTTTATACACAATTAAGACCTATTCCAAATAGGAATCTTGTGCCAAAAACCTTTCCTAATCGAATTAGGAATTTTCCAATCGGCATACCGGGCGCCCGCCTGGTCTTACCCAAGCGCCCGCTTGTTTGGACAGAAAGTCCAATTCCTTTTCCGGCTTGTTCAGGCGCCCGCCTAGTGCAACCCAAGCGCACGCTTTGTTGACCAGGAGGCCCAGAACTTTCCAGAAATTCCTTGGAAGTCCTCCGACCCTAAATGCCAATATAGTCCTTTTATTTAAGATTCGTTCTATTGTGTGTGACCCTCTAGGATTATACTAAGTTGGAAATGGGCTCAAACATGATCCCATAAGATATGATTAGGTTCTAGCAAACCGTCATACCTACCCAAATAGTATAACTAGATACAAGTTCGCATTCCTTTAGAATATGTCACAATCCCTTTGTCCACGATGCCATTGAACACAAGTCATGGTCAAACAGTCAACTTGTTTTGTTCAATACTTTCTCGATTCCGAATCTGTTGATAATTCAAATGCTATTGATCCAATCAATCCATTTGAGTCCGGCCGAACATTTCATCAATATCATTCCTTCGAGGGGCCCAAGCTTGACATCTCTCCGTGGAGGGACAAATCCATTTAGCTTATTATTCTTCCCAACGGGAATCCGATTATGCCAATCATACCCTTTATAACTACCGTGTTAAGGTAGCGTTTGAATATGTCAAACACAATGTTCATCATGTGGAAGACTATAATAACTTCATGTCTAAGGATTCAAATGACATAACTAATATGAGATATATGTACGACATAGACCATGACATAAATCTCATACAGCGGGTCATGTCCAGTACCTTGTTCCAAACAAGTACCCATAAATCTAACATGATCATCTCATGATCATTTAGCCTTTATACTAGTGCTTAATAAGTACTAGGGATGGGAATTATTATAAGTAAACATGAACAACAATAATAATCAAAACATCTCTTTTATTGATATGAAATAACTGATAACAATTACAACGTTTATTAACCGTGCCTAGGGCACCACTAGCAACAATCTCCCACTTGCCCTAGGCCCAATCTCCCATGTATCTAATACCCATGGACCTAACATGACCATCATGTTTAGCTTGTGGAAGTCCCTTTGTTAGTGGGTCCGCAACATTGTCATCAGTAGGTACTCTGCATATATTTACGTCTCCCCTATCAACGATCTCTCGAATGATATGAAAAAGCCTAAGTATGTGTTTGGATTTCGAATGTGCGCTTGGTTCCTTTGCTTGAGCAATAGCACCATTATTATCGCAATAAAGGTCTATTGGACTAGCAATATTAGGAACCACTTCAAGTTCGGTTATGAACTTCTTAATCCAAACAGCTTCCTTTGCAGCATCCGATGCAGCAATATACTCAGCTTCTGTTTTAGAATTAGCGGCTATACTTTACTTGGAACTCTTCCAGCTTACAGCTCCACCATTTAACATAAACACAAAACCCGATTGCGATCGGCTATCATCTTTGTCGGTTTGGAAGCTTGCATCCGTGTAAGCATTTACAACGAGATCATCTTCCATTCCTCCATAGACCAAAAACGAGTCTTTAGTTCTTCTCAAGTACTTAAGAATCGCTTTTACAGCTATCCAGTGATTTTCGCCAGGGTCGGATTGGTATCTACTTGTCATGCTCAAAGCATAAGATACATCCGGCCTAGTACAAATCATGGCATACATGATGGACCCAATTGCCAAAGCATATGGAACATCATTCATTTTCTCACGCTCATCGTTTGTCTTAGGACATTGAGTCTTGCTTAGAGAAACTCCATGTAACACGGGCAAGGTGCCTCTCTTGGAATTTTCCATACGGAATCTTCTAATGACCTTGTCAATGTATGTACTTTGGCTTAAACCAAGTAGCCTCCTTGATCTATCTCTATAGATCTTAATGCTAAGAATATATGCGGCTTCACCCATATCTTTCATTGCGAAGCACTTTCCTAACCAAGTCTTCACAGACTGAAGTGTAGGAATGTGGTTTCCAATGAGCAATATGTCATCCACATATAAAATAAGGAATAGCACTATGCTCCCACTAATCTTCTTGTATACACAAGGCTCATCCTCATTTTTGATGAAACCAAACTCTTTGACCGATTCATCAAAATGGAGATTCCAACTCCTTGAAGCTTGCTTCAATCCATAGATAGATCTCTGCAATTTGCATACTTTAGAATCTTGTTCAAAACCTTCTGGTTGTGTCATATACACATCCTCTTGGAGTTTTCCATTTAGGAAAGCGGTTTTGACGTCCATCTGCCATATTTCATAGTCATGATATGCGGCAATGGCAAGCAAAATTCTTATAGACTTGATCATTGCTACGGGTGAAAAGGTCTCATCATAGTCAATACCATGAACCTGCCTATAACCCTTCGCTACAAGACTAGCTTTGTAAGTATGCACCTTCCCATCCATGTCAGTCTTCTTCTTGAAGACCTATTTGCATCCTATGGTTTTTACACCTTCGGGCGCATCAATCAAATTCCAAACTTGATTGTCTTGCATGGATTGCAATTCGGATTCCATGGCTCCAAGCCACTTGTCCGAATCAGGAGAAGACATCGCCTCTTGGTAGGTTGACGGTTCATCATTCTCAATGATTTCTACCTCATTACTATCCGTTACGAGAAATCCATATCTCTCAGGCTCGGATCGTAACTTACTAGATCTGCGAGTTGCTTGTGTATTTTGAACAGGTTCCACAACTCCTTGTGGTTCTTGTTCATGTTCCACTATTGGTTCAATGTTATTTTCTGGGTCTCGAATTTCTTCAAGATTTATTTTACTCCCACTAATTTCTTTGGAGAGAAACTCTTTCTCTAGAAAGACACCAGTTCGGGCAACAAACACTTTGTTGTCCTCACGGTTGTAAAAGTAATATCCTCTAGTTTCCTTAGGATATCCCACGAAAATACATTTATCAGATTTGTGTGCAAGTTTGTTTCAGACAAGTCTTTTGACAAAAGCTTCGCAACCCCAAATCTTCATGAAAGACAGACAAGGCTTCTTTCCGCTCCACATCTCATATGGAGTCTTTTGAACCGATTTAGTTGGAACACGATTTAGTGTGAAAGCAGCGGTTTTTAGGGCGTAACCCCAAAAGGATATTGGAAGATCAACTTGACTCATCATTGACCGAACCATGTCTATCAAAGTCCGATTCCTCCTCTCGGACACACCATTCCATTGTGGCGTTCCAAGTGGAGTTAATTGTGAAACTATTCCACAATTCTTTAGATGATCATCAAATTCTTGACTTAAGTATTCACCACCTCGATCTGATCGAAGTGCCTTTATACTTTTGCCAAGTTGTTTTTCTACTTCATTTTGAAATATTCTAAATATCTCAAACGCTTCACTTTTATGTTTCATTAGGTAAACATACCCAAATCTACTATAATCATCAGTGAAGGTTATGAAGTATTGAAATCCTCCCCTAGCATTGCTACTTAATGGTCCGCATACATCGGAATGTATCAACCCCAATAAGTCGCTTGCCCTTTCACCCAACTTGGTAAAAGGTGTCTTAGTCATTTTTCCAAGAAGACACGACTCACAAGTATCATATGACTCAAGGTCACATGAACCTAAAAGTCCGTCCCCATAGAGTTTTGAGATACGCTTCTCATTAATATGACCGAGACGGCAATGCCACAGATAAATGTGATTTCCATCATTATGTTTAGATTTCTTATTTACATGATAGACATTGTCATTATTTTCATTCTTGACATCCAAGATATAAAGGCCATTAAATGAATTAGCAATACCATAAAGCACATCATTTAAATAAATAGAAAATTTCTTATTCTCAATAAGAAACTTAAAACCTTCATTATCCAAACAAGAAATTGAAATAATATTTCTGCTTAAATCCGAAACATAATAACAATTGTTCAAAACAAGAATTAATCCGGAAGGTAAAGTGACTTCATAAGTCCCTACGGCTAATGCAGCAACTCTTGCTCCATTTCCCACGCGTAGATCTACTTCACCTTCTTTAAGCAGTCTCCTATTCTTTAGTCCCTGCACATTTACACAAATGTGAGAACCACATCCGGTATCCAATACCCAAGAATCAGTGGTAGAAAGGAGAATATCTATCATATAGATACCTGAAGTCGACGCAGCTTTGCTGCCCTTCTTCTTCTTTTGCTCTTCCAAGAAAGCCTTGCAATTACATTTCCAATGACCAATTTCTTGACAATGGAAACAGATTGCATCCTTTTGTTAATCAGGTTTTGCCTCAGAAGCCTTGGCAACCTTTGCCTTGCTTATTTTGGGTTTGACAACTTTTTTACCCTTTCCTTTGGCACTAGCCTTCTTCCCATCATGAACCAAGAGCACGGGAGAACCTTTCTCCACAATTTTCATCTCTGCAGTTTTGAGCATCCCATGCAACTCAGAGAGATTCTTATCCATTCCATGCATGTTATAATTCATCACAAACTGATTATAACTTTTAGGCAATGAATTAAGAATGAGATCCGTGGCTAGCTCCAATGGGATTGGATAGCCAAGCTTCTCAAGGTGCTCTACATAACCTTTCATTTTAAGAAAGTGAGGACTCACTTGTTGCCCTTCATTCATTTTGCTAGTAGTGAATGCAACAATGGTCTTGTACCTCTCTTGCCTAGCTTGCTCTTAAAACATGGTTCTCAA
Source organism: Campanula takesimana (assembly GCA_026119855.1). Taxonomy (NCBI): domain Eukaryota; kingdom Viridiplantae; phylum Streptophyta; class Magnoliopsida; order Asterales; family Campanulaceae; genus Campanula; species Campanula takesimana. The sequence continues at coordinate 377,757 of JAOWBW010000805.1, read as the reverse complement.
CTCCACGCCTATCTCATAGGCTTCCAAATGTTCCAAACTTTGTTGGAGTTTTGAACACATAGCAGAAAGCATGAGACAACTTACATCTCTAGAATCATTACGATGTTTCTTGTAATTGTCCCTTTCTACCCTAGGGGCAGTAGGCGGTGGTTCAGCAGGGAGAGGCCCATCGAGAATGTACAACTTATCTTCTTGCCTAAGAGCGATTCTTATGCTACGGATCCAATCCATAAAGTTAGTACCATTCTCTTCGAGCTTATCCTTCTCAAGGATCGATCGCAACGACATTGATTGAGTGTTATTAGTCATTATCTACAAATATGCAAAATTTCCAAAATTTAATAAGTACTGATTTTCATTAAAGAGATAAATAATGTATTTTTCAAGCAAAATACTCCCACTAAATTATATAACCTTCATATACATCCAATGTATAATATAATTTAATTGGGCTAAGATCCAACTTTAATTTAACTTTTGAGTCCACGGTGGCGGACCGCTCAAAAACTAAATTAATTAGGTAGACAATCATGTCAATCATATCCCATATGATTCTTAGATCCTTTTATGAGATTCTTCGAGAAATCCAATTTCCAAAGCATGTTTAATCTCATCTTTTGCCTAGGCCCAAAACTGTTTTGACGCCTAATTAAGTCCAACCATTTTAAACGTATAGGAACCATTCAATTTAACGCACCTTGCGGAGGCAAGCCCACATTAAATTAATGAACCTCATCTTGCTCATACATGAATAAAATCAATGCACTTCGCGGAGGCGAACCCACATCAAAATCACCCATATATAAACAAGTGTTTTAATCATGGCATGGCAAAGAAGGACTTAAAACTTTCTTTGAAGGTTCATCACATATAGCATATAACACATTTATGAGCACATAATATAAACATGTTACACATCAAGTTTAGCCACTAAATTAATCCCATTAATTTAAGCATGATATTTATGTGTCATTAGTTTCTCTATAATTCTGAGGATGAGACTAATTCAACTTTGGTTATTATCTCCAAATCAAGACAACAAGAAGTGCGGTCGAACTAAGCCATTAGGCAACCACAATCCCGCACTAATTCAAGAAACCAAGAAACTAGTCCATGTGGCCGAAACTAAGCAATAGATGGTCTCGATGAACGTAGGCCAATTGCATTCACAATTCCACATGGATCTCCAATCATTGAATCAAGAACTTTGTTTCTCAATTTTAACAATTATGAACTCTTCATAATTCTAACTTCGTTTTATCTTTGAAACTTTGATTGCGATCAAGTTTGGGAAACACAATCTCGATGAACGCAGATTAGCCATCCAAAACTTGAACCAATCTAGGAATCACAAGATTAAAACAAATAGGAAAATCAAACCCCAAAATCCACACACAAACCAACTACCCAAAACCCATTCCAGATCAGCAAGTCTGGACTGGTTCTGTTACTGGTTTTGTCGAATTTATCGAAAATTCTATATTCAGAGTTTAAACCAAAATCAGAACATATTCTGCCGAGCGAGCGCCCGCTTGGTTATGACCAAGCGCGCGCCTGAATGGCCAGAGTAGTATAGAATTTTAAAGTTCGAAAATTTTGTCTCAAAATTATTTTTCCCCGATTATTAAAACTTTGATCCAATCAAAAATCAATAATCAAAAAAATTCAGAATCCACCATAATTTTTATTGCGATTGAATCGTGCGATTAAAGTTGCAAAACAATAAACCACATAAAATCACAAAACACATAAGCATCATATATTCCAATATTCATATCATGCAAGGCACAAAAACAATTTATATACACATAACATGATCCAAGTATTGAATTAATCAACATGAACGGGGCTCTGATACCACTGTTGGGTTTCCAAGTAACATGCGCAGCGGAATATAGCAATTAAATTTTTAAGAAACCCAAAGCCATAGATCCGTTTATATGATTAAATCAAATACAACAAGATGAATAGAGGAATAACTAACCCTTGATGGCTATGAACTTTTCTTCGGTCTTGGTGGAGATCTTGAAGCTTTATCACGAACAAATCACGAACTTTGTAAGATGATAAAATTCACCCTCTAGCGGTATCCACACTTCGAACGAATATCAAAGGAACTTCTTCGATCTTGGTTGCTAGACCAATAATTGTAAAACACGCTTTTACAATTTAATAAAGAACTATATGGAATTTATTTGTGAATTATTTTGTTCCTCAATCAATGATATCTTAGAACAAAATAAAATCTCTCTCAAACTCTTTGAGACTCACAAAAGCACTTCTCTATATGGTCTGGCCGAATTGGGGTTTTTATACACAATTAAGACCTATTCCAAATAGGAATCTTGTGCCAAAAACCTTTCCTAATCGAATTAGGAATTCTCCAATCGGTATACCGGGCGCCCGCCTGGTCTTACCCAGGCGCCCGCTTGTTTGGACAGAAAGTCCAATTCCTTTTCCGGCTTGTTCAGGCGCCCGCCTGGTGCAACCCAAGCGCCCGCTTGGTTGACCAGGAGGCCCAGAAATTCCTTGGAAGTCCTCCGACCCTAAATGCCAATATAGTCCTTTTATTTAAGATTCGTTCTATTGTGTGTGACCCTCTAGGATTATACTAAGTTGGCAATGGGCTCAAACATGATCCCATAAGATATGATTAGGTTCTAGCAAACCGTCATACCTACCCAAATAGTATAACTAGATACAAGTTCGCATTCCTTTAGAATATGTCACAATCCCTTTGTCCACGATGCCATTGAACACAAGTCATGGTCAAACAGTCAACTTGTTTTGTTCAATACTTTCTCGATTCCGAATCTGTTGATAATTCAAATGCTATTGATCCAATCAATCCATTTGAGTCCGACCGAACATTTCATCAACATCATTCCTTCGAGGGGCCCAAGCTTGACATCTCTCCGTGGAGGGACAAATCCATTTAGCTTATTATTCTTCCCAACGGGAATCCGATTATGCCAATCATACCCTTTATAACTACCGTGTTAAGGTAGCGTTTGAATATGTCAAACACAATGTTCAACAAGTGGAAGACTATAATAACTTCATGTCTAAGGATTCAAATGACATAACTAATATGAGATATATGTACGACATAGACCATGACATAAATCTCATACAGCGGGTCATGTCCAGTACCTTGTTCCAAACAAGTACCCATAAATCTAACATGATCATCTCATGATCATTTAGCCTTTATACTAGTGCTTAATAAGTACTAGGGACGGGGATTATTATAAGTAAACATGAACAACAATAATAATCAAAACATCTCTTTTATTGATATGAAATAACTGATAACAATTACAACGTTTATTAACCGTGCCTAGGGCACCACTACCAACATGAACCACAAACCGGTAATAGCCGTAAAGGCTGAGGGAGTCACTATAATCTCTCCCCAACCGAAATAAAGGTATCGGTGGTGTCCCACCAATGCTCCCACAGTGCCATGACAAGGTCAGTACTCTTAGTTAACTCCCCTTGACCAGACAAGCTCTCAAAGAATGCCCCCAAACTGGTGGCCCGTACTCTGCTCTGAACAGTCTCTGGAAGTCCTCTCCCACAAGCTATCCGCAATGCTACATGAGCCCCTTGACTTCAAAAGAGGCAATACAACCTACAATCACAAACAGGTATACACAGCTAAGGTATTGTAATCAATCTGGCAGTTTATTTCATGCACATATATGAACTGTTGCAACATTACGCTAGGAGATCCCCTAAAATTCCCAATGAATACTATAAACATCTCACAATAAAAACCCTAGTATACCTAGGACAAGTCAACTCCAAACAAGTCCAAGACATTTCAATAATTAACGGACAAAAATCTAACTTCGCAAAAAATAAGGTTTCTCAATGAAACATTCACATACATTGACTACCCACGTTCTAAACAAAGGTCAAACCACACAAAAGCACTTTTAACAAAATCAACCAAGTCAAAAAATCGTTCAAAGATTACAACATTTCGGACAGAACATGACTTAACAAAAAATTGCGTTTTTCAACACAACCACCAAAATCAATACATACACATGCTACAAATAGCTTCGATTTCACAAATACTCAACCAACTTGACTCAAATCAGTCAATTAACACATCCAAACCCCAAACCTTGGGTAAAATACAAATAAATCCCTCACAATCCATTTAAACCCCAATTTTTGGGTAATTTACAACCAAAACCCCGTATCTTGGGTAACTTGCAACGAAGCACCTCTACTCTATATTAATCAAATCCAAACCCCATACCTTGGGTAATTTACAATCAAAATATTTACATAAAATCCACTTAAACCCTAAAATTCGGGTAATTACAAAAGTAATCAATTAAACCCCAAACTTTAGGTAACTTACAATCAAGTCTCTCACTTAAAATAACTTACAATCAGGTCCCTCACTAAAAATAACTTACAATCAAGTCTCTCACTTAAAATAACTTACAATCAAGTCTTCCTTGAACCCCAAACTTTGGGTAATTAACAATCAAATCAATAATAATTCAATCAACCCCATACTTTGGGTAATTTACAATCAAAACGACCAACATAAAAGTCACTCAAACCCCAAACTTTGGGGTATTACTAATCAAACCTTCCAATTTAAAGCAATTTACAATCAAATCAATATTAACACATTTAAACCCCAAACTATGAGTGAGTCACGAGTAAACCTCTACATTCAATACTAATTTACTTAAACCCCAAACTTGGGTAATCTACAATCAAAATCTTTATAATCAACATAAAATCCACTTAAACCCCAAACTTCGGGTAATTACAAAAATTAATCAACTAAATCCCCATATCTGAGTAATTTGCAACGAAGCACCTCTACTTTACAAACCCCATACCTTGGGTAATTTACAATCAAAATCTTTACATAAAATCCACTTAAACCCCAAAATTCGGGTAATTACAAAATTAATCAATTAAACCCCCTGTAGACACCCTGCCTTGGACCTCTCACCCCGATTGCGTACATAGTATTTTTATTTTACTTGTTTTTGTTAATTTCTGTTACTTACGTTAAGTTCCTAACTGATTCCGTTAGTTTTGGACTAAACTGCATAACAGAATTAATTTTAGAGTCATTTTTGTCTTTCTGTCATTTTTACCCGCTGGCGCCTCCGACACTGTCAACGGGACACGCGCGTCTCTCGCCCCAAAAGCGGGACTCGCGCGCTTCCCATTATGGCAGTTACGGATTGCAGCCATTTCCCTCCCTTTTCTTGATCATAAACACTCCTTTTTCATCCACATTCATCCCCCCTTATTTCATAACTCCCAATCCCACATTCTAAGCCTTTACTTTAAAACAAAATATTTCCTTTTTATTTTATTTGATTTTATTTTATTTATTTTATTTATTTCATTTATTATTTTATTTATCTTATTTTTTATTGGTCAATTCCATTTCACATGGATTGATCATATTTCCCTCCAACCTTTCCCTCTCTTTTTTACCTATAAAAACCCCCTTCTTCTACCTTAGAAAAGGGACCTCAACATTTTCTCTCTAGCCAAAACTCTAGACTTCTAGGACCTTCTCTTTTGACTTGAAATCTCTACACAAATACACTATACACAATTCTCCCAAGAATTCTCTTTACAAGAGTTCTCCCAACAAGAGTTTAACACAACAAAACTCTACACAAATTTCTACACAACCATTTATCTACAACAACAACACTTTCAAGTCAAGGTTTCAAGTTCTGTTTTCTAAAGGTACAAGTTTTCTCTTTCTCTTTTATTTGTGTCTTACTAGTATGCAATCTCCATAAAAGGGAATACAACCAAAAGGCCACTTCACTATTGAAGTTTGGCCAAGGTTACATTCCAACATTCTAAACTTCATTTTTATTTACTTTCCATTCTTTAATATAATTGTTTAACAATAATTCAACATGTATTCTTTAGCATTAAATTAATAAAATCATTTATCTTTTTATTTCCCCTTTCTTTTCATTTTAATTGTTAGCACTTTTTTATTTAAGGACATTTAGCATTAGAACACCAAAAGTAGCAAGACCTGCGTAAGTGGGGCGGAGTGGGTGTTTAAGTACTTCCCACTCCATCACCTAACCCCCGAACCCTTCTCTTCCCGAATCTCTGGTTTTCGTATAAAAATTGGCTTTCCTTAGGTTTTCTCGCGTTCCTCTAAAACGTGGGTGGCGACTCTTAAAATCAATTAGACATCCTAAGATAATTCACCGCTCTAGCCAAGTGGGGTTTTCCCGGGGTATCTACAGTGGCGACTCCGCTGGGGACTTAGAGGGTTAAACTTGCGTTTTTCATTTTTGGTGTTCTTTTTACAGTTTTCTGGACATTATGGTGGAAAAAGGTGAGACGCGTGCGCCTCTGGCCTTCTTGGCCTAAGGCGCGCGCATCCCACCTTCACCACCAGAATCGCCCACCTCTCATCTTGTCCTTCAAATTTCATGTTATTGTGCTAACAGTTTCTGCAGGGGAAAAGTGTTTTTTTTTAGGGTCAAGGCAGTCCCTTGAACCCATGAATTTGCAGGTACTGCCCAGAAGCGGGCGCCTCTGCCCTCTAGTGCCTAAGGCGCGCACCTCCCATCCTCATATCATAAAGTGCGCGCGTCTGGTCAACTTTCCAGAACAGAACAGTGCACAGAACAGAGCAGTTTTGACAGTGTGTGGGCACCAGGCCTGCACAAAACCATCTTTTAATTCTCTGTTTTATTTTTATCAGTCACACGGGTGATTCGAAAGTTGTAAATTATGTACTTATTTGCTTTTATTTCTTTTTTCTTTTGAAAAAAATAAAAATAAAATGTTTTGTCACTTGTTAGACCTCATACTACGCTCACAATTCTTATCAACTGCTCACAATCGAGTCGCACAAGTCCAACCCCAAACCCGTCGAGGCCCGTCCTAGAAAGTTTCAAGCTCCACTCGACCTTGACTCTTTCGAAGCGGTAAACCTCAGCCCGTGGCGTAGTTCATAACTACATGCCGGGGGTGACCTTTAAGCCTCATATTTAAGCCGAGCACAAACCACACAATTCTAGTTAGGGTCTAACACTCCGTGACCAAGTCGGTTTTCATGTACCGAGATTTCCCTAAACTAATGTCATCAAATCATACATGCCGTTTCCAAAAGAAACAAATGGTTGTTATGGGACAAAATAAAACTCCGTCCCCAAAGTGGTTATTTTGGACGAAAATAAAAAAATTCGTCCCCGCATGTATGGTTTATGACATTAATTTAGTTTAATCCCGTCACATGTAGGTATCACAAGCGTGGTGGAATCCGATGAGTATAGGGGACCGCAAGATGGTCTATATACTAGTGTCACGATTCCACTATTTTTCTAGAAACCCCAAAAAGGACTATGTCCTTCCGACTTTGTAAATAAATAAATAAAAAAAAGAGTAATTTTTCTTATGTGGTTGAGTCTTTTTCCTTTGTTTGTGGGTTAATTATTTTACTCAAAATATGTTTGTGGGGCCAACCTAAGATCGATCGTGTTCTCTCAATAGTTCCAATGTCTTCCAACGGCAACAACAACAAGGGTGAGAACATCTCCGTGTCCAACGAAAGGCTCTTCAACATAATAAGAGTCATGGGGGAACAAATGGATAGACTTGTCGAGGATGCCCGCCGCAATGATGATTTATGGCAAGCCCGTCTTGATCTCGAGAGGAGAATTCATAAGGAAGAAGTGTCCGAACTTAAGGCCCATTTACGGGAGTTCACCGACAACAAGGAAAAGGTCAACAGTAAGGCATGTTCAAGTGGCTCGCCTCTCAAAAGTCACAAAGGTTCTACCAACGACCGTGTCTACACTCCCCTCCAAGGTATGACCGTCACCAAGGCCTATGAAGATCTCAAAGCAAAGGGACAAATTTCTCCTCTCCAAGGGTACAAGCAACCACAACCATTGCGTCGCAACCATGCCCACCACAAGTGGTGTGACTATCACCTATGCAGCGGTCACCTAACCGAGGATTGATTCTCCATACGCAACATCATCCAAGACTTGATTGACAATGGTGAGTTTACCGTGGTTGAAGAACAACAGTTAGAGAGTGAGAACATGCAAGAACTCATCAAGGAAGGGCTCAGATTTGAAATAGGGTCTCAACAAGAGATCATGCTGCAAGGAAGGCTACAACGACAATGGGGACTACAGCAACAATCTCCGTTTCTCTTTCTCTACCTAGTAATAGGAATAAAAAAAAAAGAGTTCAAGTCCTCTTTAGTGTGCATTAAAGTTTTCTCTCGTCCCATGTCCAATGTCGAGTCTTATTATCAAATAAAAGTCGTTCTTGTGCTCATACACGATTCCAAGTTGTTCAATTTAATTCTTAGCAAAATGATGAAAAGATGTCTAAACAAGTTTTAGAACGAAGTCCATCGCTTGAACGCCTAGGGGCTAAACATCAACGACGGCATCAACAACGAAGACATCAAAACATCAACGGCGAAATCAAGCCAAAGAAAGGTGAAGCAACAACCATGGAGAAAAATCAAGCAATGTTTGAAAGGGGGATTCAAAAAAAAAAAAAAAAAAAAAAAAAACACAAAGCTCGCTAGGTTGAAATCCTCAAATCAACCTAGGCAAAGTTAGAGCACAAAAAAAAAAAAAAAAACCCCTCAATCAAAGAAGTACAAAGATCAACATCATTCCACCAACGAAGGACGAATCAACATCAACCATTGCGACGAATGGAGCATCCACAAGAACTACGGTGACCTGAGCCTCTTCACTGGAGGAATGTAGGCAACCTTCGGGTCCGGTCTCATGCAAGAAAGAAGATATGTTTAGCCCTAGCGCGTTATGGTGATCGGACTTCCTCTCGAACTTGTCATGACATCTTTGTACGATTCATTTGCCAATGAATTAATCACCTCAAGATTGAACAACTTTCTTTGATTTGGAATCGCTTTCACGTTCTTTGTCGAGTCTAGGGGCTTCTTATCTTTCAGCGACACTCCCAGTTTCTTGCAATCAAATTGGGGGATTTCTTTCCCTTCTCTCTTAATGACTTACTTGCCTTTGTGAGTCATTCATTAAAAATACATGTAAATACTAGGGACCACTTCCCTAGTCAAGTCAATGTCACTCACCTTTAGTGACAAAAGGTCTCCCCCGCAAAATCATATGTCTCTCCGGCCTCTAAGGAAGACAACTGCACAAGTTCTACATTGGATCGCCTCAGCAAGTCAATCCCCACCGAGCCAACTTTGGAATTGCAAAAGGCTTGACGAGATATGGCACCATCAAAGGTCATTTTGGGTTATTAAAAGATTGTTCTTGCAATGTGCATCTTTGGGCTCATGAGAAAGAAAGCCTGTGGTAACCAAGATCCGTCCGAGAACGAGCCTATCATTGAAGGGGTACGAGGTTGCATAAAATAATCCCCAGCTAGTCAGTTGGTTTGGGCAGCAATCAACAACATGTAATTCAAGCTTCTACAAGCATGTCCCTCTAAAGTATACCGAAAGACTCCCGAGAATGGAGTAGCTCTTGCCATGTCCCCTTGTGTTTGTTCCCCCACATGAGGATGAGTCACTCTTGCTTTGCTCAACAAATGGTGAAGCCGTAGGGGCTATGTGACTCAAGAACAAGGGCTTATTTTGCTTCATTTGACAATCAATAAGCCCTAGGGGCTATGCTCGAGAAAGATGTGTGAGACTCTCCTCAAAGTCTCTCAAAAGGGATGTCAAAGAGCCCTCTTGTCATGTGTGCCCGTGCTCGTTCCCCCAATCAAGGATGGACCATTCTCGCAATCAATGATGGCACTCTAGGGGCTACGGTCAAGTCTTAAAGGCTCCCTCGGTAAGAAGCAATTCACTTCAATGTCCTCAGCAACATTTGAAACTTCATACCGAAAGGTCTCAAGGGGCTTCGCAATCTACAAATCTTTTGGGCCACGGCTTTACAGTAATTCAAGCAAAGGGCAATATTGGGGCTTCATAATTAACAAGCTTTTGGGCCAGTGGTACCCAAGCAATGCAATTTGGGAGTAGTCTTATGGCTCCATGAAAGGGTTCAAACTTCAATGGTCCCTCAACACTTCTAGTCAAAAGGCCTCTTGGTTTTAAATGAAGGCTCCGATGATATGAATGAATTTGATGATTCTTGTTAGAACTCACAGCGAGATTATGAAGGAAGTCTTAGAGAAAAGGAAAAAGATTCAATATGCTAGACTCACCCGGCTGAGTTATAGCGGGCAATGCCAATATGTTAACTCTATAAGCAGAGTTACGCCAATCCCAATATTTCTGCAATATAGCACCCCCTTCTCCAAGATTAAAAGCACAGGCTGCATCCGAAGATCCGCCGTCGGTTCAACTCAAGAAGACTCAAGCAAACATACCATTCGAGACTTTATCACACCAAGACCTTATCATCTGCAACAACATCACCATCTCCCACGAGATGTCTCCTGAAGACCGTACTACATTTTCAACATGGACCTTCCGCCATTTGGGTATCAACCACAAAAAGGGCCATTCATCTCCAAACAAGAGGAAGATCAGTTTTATGAGTTCTACCCAATGGTGCATCTGCTCTCAATACAATGCCAAGATAAGTTGGAGCTTCACACCGAAAGGTCTTCACATCCCGCCATCTACAAGCTCGCAAACAACAAGCCCACAACAGTTGGGGCTTAGTAATCTCTCGAAGCTTGGTATCAATGATCTTCTCTTGGAGCTTGCTCACGGCGATTTATTTGAAAAGGTCAAGAGTCGATTCATCTTGGGGCTATGCAAGTCTCTCATAGTTTGGCATCAAATGAATTCTAGGGCTTTTACAATCAGCAACCCCTTATCTCAGTATCGAATGTCTTTTGGAGCCCCATAACTGACACATCTCTTGGGGCTAGAAATCACTTTTCGTTGGGCACAACAACAGCGACAACATAATTCGAGCGAGGCAATCCGGACTTCGATTGAACATGACTTGATCTTGGGTTGGCTTTACAAACACACAATGGTTAAAATGGTTCACCCACGAACTAAAAAAAATAAAAAAAATCCTTTTCTTACGTGTGTGCATATTCTTTTCTTTCTAATTAAAAAAAAAAGATTTTATTTTATTTTTTTCTTTTTTTGCGCAAAATTATGTGTTTCCTTTTTGCTTTGCTCCTAGCATTCTCCCCCAGCATTCTCCATCATCCTTGAACTACACTGTTCTGATTCTCTTAAAGGGATACGTAGGTAGCCTTTTGGCACAACCAACCCATCACCCAGAATTCCATCTCACCGACACTCCATTAAAGGCAAAAACAATTCATCATCACCAACATCATCATCAAAAGCATGGACATTCTTCATCAAAAGCATCAAGGCATCCACCACCACAACACTAATCCATCCAACGGCAATGGTAAGTGAAGGTATGAATACATCCGAGGCTTTCCTCAAATCACACCGCACACAAAATCACTTTCTCCATTCTTACAAAAATCCTCTCTCATGCAAAACTGCTTTCAAATCACATCACACCACAAGCACAATTTCTCTCATAACTGCCATTTCACATCTCATACATGTCACAAGCACATATACCTGCAAAGCACACACTTAACAGGTACCACCACAAGGTCAACAGCATCTGCAACTCAAGGCACTTCATCCCCAGCAGAAAGTGATCCGCCGTCAACTACGCCTGCATCCCACAGAGTCAAACAATTACAGTTCAATGACAATAACTCGGTCCATGGTGAGCCGTAAAATCACCACCTTTCCATCAAGCAACACAACAATATCACATATAGGCAGACGGAGCCTCGGTTCCCGCCATCCGTAAATGGATCCCGCATCAGCAAACGGATCCCGCTTCAGGCAAACGGATCCCGCTTCAGCAAACGGATCCCACATCAGCAAACGGATCCCGCTTCAGGAAACAGATCCCGCTTCAGTAAATGGATCCCGCCATCAGCAAACGGATCCCACTTCAGCAAACGGATCCCGCTTCAGCAAACGGATCCCGCATCAGCAAACGGATCCCGCTTCAGCAAACGGATCCCGCTTCAGCAAAACGGATCCCGCCATATCCTTTCTATATCAATAAAGCCGCTCACAGAAGGAGTGCACCCCTATCCTTCGCAAATTTCAAATTCATGTTTTATCGAGTCTTTGTTTTCTCTTGTCGATGTCCTCGATGGTTGTCTTTCATTCGTCGACGCGTTTTGCTTTGCAATCCACGTCACCGAGGGGCTCTGTAGACACCCCGCCTTGGATCTCTCACCCCGATTGCATACATAGTATTTTTATTTTACTTGTTTTTGTTAATTTCTGTTACTTCCGTTAAGTTCCTAACTGATTCCGTTAGTTTTGGACTAAACTGCATAACAGAATTAATTTTAGAGTCATTTCTGTCTTTCTGTCATTTTTACCCGCTAGCGCCTCCGACACTGTCAACGGGACACGCGCACCTCTCGCCCCAAAAGCGGGACTCGCGAGCTTCCCATTATGGCAGTTACGGATTGCAGCCTTTTCCCTCCCTTTTCTTGATCACAAACACTCCCTTTTTCATCCACATTCATCCCCCCTTATTTTAAACTCCCAATCCCACATTCTAAGTCTTTTCTTTAAAACAAAATATTTCCTTTTTATTTTATTTGATTTTCTTTTATTTATTTCATTTATTATTTTATTTATCTTATTTTTTATTGGTCAATTCCATTTCACATGGATTGATCATCTTTCCCTCCAACCTTTCCCTCTCTTTTTTACCTATAAAAACCCCCTTCTTCTACCTTAGAAAAGGGACCTCAACATTTTCACTCTTGCCAAAACTCTAGACTTTTAGGACCTTCTCTTTTGACTTGAAATCTCTACACAAATACACTATACACAATTCTCCCAAGAATTCTCTTTACAAGAGTTCTCCCAACGAGAGTTTAACACAACAAAACTCTACACAAATTTCTATACAACCATTTCTCTACAACAACAACACTTTCAAGTCAAGGTTTCAAGTTATGTTTTCTAAAGGTACAAGTTTTCTCCTTCTCTTTTATTTGTGTCTTACTAGTATGCAATCTCCATAAAAGGGAATACAACCAAAATGCCACTTCACTATTGAAGTTTGGCCAAGGTTACATTCCAACATTCCAAACTCCATTTTAATTTACTTTTCATTCTTTAATATAATTGTTTAACAATAATTCAACATGTAATCTTTAGCATTAAATTAATAAAATCATTTATCTTTTTATTTCCCCTTTCTTTTCATTTTAATTGTTAGCACTTTTTTATTAAAGGACATTTAGCATTAGAACACCAAAAGTAGCAAGACCTGCGTAAGTGGGGCAGAGTGGGTGTTTAAGTACTTCCCACTCCGTCACCTAATCCCCGAACCCTTCTCTTCCTGAATCTCTGGTTTTCGTACAAAAATTGGTTTTCCTTAGGTTTTCTCGCGTTCCTCTAAAACGTGGGTGACGACTCTTAAAATCAATTAGACATCCTAAGATAATTCACCGCTCTAGCCAAGTGGGGTTTTCCCGGGGTATCTACACCCCCATACCTTGGGTAATTTATAATCAAAACCCCATACCTTGGGTAATTTACAATCAAAGCCCCAAACATTGGGTAACTTACAATCAAGTCTCTCACTTAAAATAACTTACAATCAAGTCCCTCACTTAAAATAACTTACAATCAAATCATCTACGCTTAACATTAACACATTTAAACCCCAAACTTGGGTTATTTACAATCAAAACGATTAACATAAAATTCACTCAAACCCCAAAACTTTGGGTAAGTAACAATCAAACCCCCATACTTTGGGTAATTTACAACCAAATCCTCCACATTCAACATCAATATATTCAAACCCCAAACTATGGGTAAATCACGACTAAACCTCTACATTCAAATACTAATTCACGTAAAACCCCAAACTTTGGGTAATTTACAATCAAAATTCTTACATTTGACAATAACTTATTTAACCCCAAATGTTGGGTAACTTGCAACCAAGCCTTTTCATTCAAAGCAATTTACAAGTAAATCCTCTATACTTAAACCCCAAATGTGGGTAATCTGCAATCATATCAACAATGATTTATTCAAACCCCAAACCTTGGGTAATTTACAATCAGATCAATGATAATTCATTCAAGCCCCGAACTTTGGGAAACATTCAAAATCTCTCTAACATCAAACAATCAATGCTCAAACCCTAGACTATAGGTAATTACACTTAAACTCCTCTAAAAAGGCACTCAATACCTAAAAACCAAAACGATAGGTAACTTACATCAACAATCTCCAAACTTCACACACTCTCTACTTTGATCCCTCAAACTTGCGATCACTCACAGATGCTTTCCTCCGGGTTACAAAAAATAAACTTATCACACTAAAAACGCTAAAGTATTACATTCATACACTCATACTAAAGCGTATTGCGAAACACCGCGATCTCTAGGACTTGTCCCTAGTCCGTTCCTTCGGTCTGGAAGACCACTATAAATTCCAAATTTAATAAACTTAGGTCCGGAAGACCCCTATAATTTCCAAATTTAATCAACTTCGGTCTGAAAGACCCCTATAATTTACAAATTTAACCAACTTCGGTCCGGAAGACCACTATAAATTACCAAAAATTGACGCCCCTAGTCATATTTAAACGAACTTTGGTCCGGAAGACCCCTATAAACGAACTTCGGTCCAGAAGACCACTATAAATTAACAAATCAATTTATTTTGCCCAGTGAGAGTGAATTAATGCAGGTTAAGGAACCGCTATAAATCCTAAATCATACTAAAATGCAGGTTAAAGAACCGCTATAAATCCTAATGCAGGTTAAGGAACCGCTATAAATCCTAATGCAGGTTAAGGAACCGCTATAAATCCTAATGCGGGTTAAGGAAACCGTCATAAATCCTTTATTAATAACCAAAACGATCCTGAGAAACATGCATCCCGAAATAATCGAAAGAGTTATTGGCGTAACCCGTACGATCTCGAGACACTTGCGTCTTGATATACCGTCTACGTTACCGTTTTACCAAATCCTGCGATCCTGAGGTTTTAGCATCTCCATATACCGTAGTTTTCAAGAAATTATTTGATTCACACGCCCCGTAAGATGGCTTCTTCATAAATGTATGTCTTATATTTTTGGCATAAGTGGCTGGTGTCTCTGGACATAATTTCAGTTACTGTTGCTAGTGTCTTCGGACACATTTGATACTCTTTTAAATACGCGCGCTCCATAAAAAGTCAGAATCCATCCCTAATTTTGTTCTTGATTCTTGAATCTTCTTCTCGCGCCGTGCGTATGGCTTTACCTTCTTTCCCTAATAGAGTCCGAACAACGATTCTATTGACCTTAACGAATGTTCAAGTCTTCATACAGGATGGTGTCCTTAGGATAGTTATCCCCAGCAGGAGCTGATGTCTCATTTTATTTCTCTCTTCTCTTAACGAATGTTAAATTCTTCATACAGGATAGTGTCCTTAGGATGTTATCCCCAGTAGGAGCTGATGTCTCGTTTTCTTTCTCTCTCTTCCCTAATGAATGTTCAAGTCTTCATACAGGATGGTGTCCTTAGGATCTTATCCCCAGCAGGAGATGATGTCTCGTTTTCTTTCTCTCTCTTCCTTAACGAATGTTCAAGTCTTCATACAGGATGGTGTCCTTAGGATGATATCTCCAGCAGGAGATGATGTCTCGTTTTCTTTCTCTTTCTTCCCTAACGAATGTTCAAGTCTTCATAGAGGATGGTGTCCTTAGGATAGTTATCCCCAATAGGAGCTGATGTCTTGTTTCTTTCTCTCTCTCCCCCCTACGAATGTTTGTCTTCGTACAGGATCATATCCCGAGCGGAAGATGATGTCTCATTTCTCCCACAAAGCACGAACTACGACTGGCGTGATTCCCTTTAGGATACGTAGGTAGCCTGGCAAAGGTTCAGCCGCTCGACCAATCTGGTCACCTTTATACCTCTCTCCCCTGATTTGGAACTCATGTTTCAGATTGGTTCCTTTCTTAATCGACGACCCTCCATTGCCTTGCAAGAAGCGTCGCCGAGGGGCTACTGTTAGAACCCAAACTGAATAATACGATAGATTTCAGTCGTATGAGCGCAGAAATGGAAATCATCATAACGTTTGACTCCGGATGAATCACAGAACGCACCGCATATCAAATCGAATATGAGAACGAGATGAAAAAGACTAAAATGATTAAGAACCACGTTAAATTCTTGATGTGGTCGGGTGGCCACATCTTCCAATGTTGGCCACATGGCCATTCTCATCCCTAAACGCGCGTTTCCTGATCCAAAACTTGACTTCCACGCCAAGTTACCACACTGTCCGCGCAGCCACTCCTTCCGTCTACAGAAAAACAATAAATACGAGTCTTCCCATCCCCAATCCGATCACACAATTCATTCTACAAGATATGCAGTCAAAACTGACTCTAAAACTTTTAGTTTAAACCTTTTCGGCACCTTCGAAGCCTCTTCAAATCATCAAGAGGATTCAATCATAGTTCTTACCTATCAAGGTAAGTCCTCTTCCTTTTCTTATTATGTTCTTGTTATGTTCTTAGGCTAGATCTATATTATGCATGTTTTCATTATGTTTATGCATCCATATTCATGTGTTCTTCATGTGTTCTTCATGTTCTTAGTCTAAATTCATAATATATGCCATGTTTAGGGTAGCGATCTTCATGTTTACATGTTCATTCATATGTTTTCATGATGTTCTTATTATTATGCTAGATCTAAGACTTATTCTACATAACATACTAGATCTAGGGTTTTAGTCCCTATTATGTGCATATAACATAGCCGATGATGATCTCTAAGAACTAATTCTAACCCTAATCTTCCCCCTCTTTATGCATGATCCCACTTCATCTTTCTATTCCAAGTTCATCAATGAACTACACTGACCTGAGCTTCTCACGATGAGAAGAACGTAGGCAATCTTTGGATTCGGTCTCAAACACTAACACACAAACACACATTCATCATGATAGAGAGACCGATTTGTCGGGCAATAGGAGTGATCACATGAATATTCTTCTCTTATTGTAATTTAACCCCCCGAAAACCCAATTATTCTCATAAATGGTTTTTTCTCAATGTTTTAACTACAAATAAAACAACGTGGTGACTCTCAATTTCAATCGGATGTATTCACACCCGGCAGTCCAAATGTGACGTAACCCATTCCTTTTAAATCAAATGTTTCTCAGCAGACCAAATGTGACGTAAGCCCATTCCTTTTATATCAAATGTTTCCCGGCAGTCCAAATGTGGCGTAAGCCAATTCCATTTAAATCAAATGTTTCCCAGCAGTCCAAATGTGACGTAAGCCCATTCCTTTTATATCAAATGTTTCCTGGCAGTCCAAATGTGACGTAAGCCCATTCCTTTTATATCAAATGTTTCCCGGCAGTCCAAATGTGACGTAAGCCCATTCCTTTTAAATCAAATGTTTCCCGGCAGTCTAAATGTGACGTAAGCCCATTCCGTTTAAATCAAATGTTTTCCGGCAGTCCAAATGTGATGTAAGCCCATTCCTTTTAAATCAAATGTTTCCCGGCAGTCCAAATGTGATGTAAGCCCATTCCTTTTTAATCAAATGTTTCCCGGCAGTCCAAATGTGGCGTAAGCCCATTCCTTTTAAATCAAATGTTTCCCGGCAGTCCAAATGTGACGTAAGCCCATTCCTTTTAAATCAAATGTTTCCCGGCAGTCCAAATGTGACGTAAGCCCATTCCTTTTAAATCAAATGTTTCCCGGCAGTCCAAATGTGACGTAAGCCCATTCCTTTTAAATCAAATGTTTCCCGGCAGTTCAAATGTGACGTAAGCCCATTCCTTTTAAATAAAATGTTTCCCGGCAATCCAAATGTGACGTAAGCCCATTCCTTTTAAATAAAATGTTTCCCGGCAGTCCAAATGTGACGTAAGCCCATTCCTTTTAAATCAAATGTTTTCCGGTAGTCTAAATGGGAAGTAAGCCCATTCCTTTTAAATCAAATGTTTCCCGGCAGTCCAAATGTGACGTAAGCCCATTCCTTATAAATAAAATATTTCTCGGACGTCCAAATGTGACGTAAGCCCATTCCTTTTAAATCAAATGTTTCCTGGTAGTCCAAATGGGAAGTAAGCCCATTCCTTTTAAATCAAATGTTTTCCGTCTGTCCAAATGTGACGTAAGCCCATTCCTTTTAAATCAAATGTTTCCCGGCAGTCTAAATGTGATGTAAGCCCATTCTCTTAGTCAACCATCCCTTAGAGTAGTGTTGACCAAATCCAAACTTTGACCAAAAAGGTCAAGTTAAAATTGCCTGGCAGTCCAAATATGATGTAAGCCCATTCTTTTAGTCAAACCATCCCGTAGAGTAGGGTTGACCAAATCCAAACTTTGACCAGAAATGTCAAGTTAAAATTGCATGGCCGTCCAAATATGACGTAAACCCATTCTCTTAGTCAAACCATCCCGTAGAGTAGTGTTGACCAAGTCCTAGTTTCCCGGTAGTCCTAACTAGGCGTAAGGCCAAAGACTCCGATAGAACCTTAGGAAAACCACTAAGGTGAGATTTTAGGAGAGGATAAATGATATCCAACTACCAAAACATCTTAGGAAAGGATAAAAGATATCCTTCTTTCGGTTAGACTACCGTGACAAAAGGTCTTAGGAGAGGATAAAAGATATCCACCTACCAAAACATTTTAGGAGAGGATAAAAGATATTCGCCTTCCGGTTAGACTACCGTGACAAAAGTTCTCCACCTACCAAAACATCTTAGGAGAGGATAAAAGATATCCGCCTTTCAGTTAGACTACCGTGACAAAAGGTCTTAGGAGAGGATAAAAGATATCCTCCTACCAAAACATCTTAGGAGAGGATAAAAGATATCTGCCTTTCGATTAGACTACCGTGATAAAAGGTCTTAGGAGAGGATAAAATATATCCACCTACCAAAACATCTTAGGAGAAGATGAAAGATGTCCACCTTCCGAGTAAGCTCCCGCTAAACAACTCCCATGTCTCAAAAATTTCCTTTACTTGAACTATGTTAGGCTTGATTCCTCGCAAATGGGATACATAGGAATCTTATACCCTTAGGTCCAGCTATTTAACCCAATCGTTCAAACCGTCCTCCCATTATAGACAGATTGGGATGATTTTTAAGTCGACAACCCCGCTTTCCTAAAGCAACGTTGCCGAGGGGCTCTGTAAGTACCCCAATCTAAATTAAAACCAACTTAGAGAATTTCTTAGTACTGTTTGAGGATAAACCTGATAGGCTAGGACCTCACTAGGATAAGCCAAAAACCTTAGGACTATTCTGGAATAAAAAGTAGAAAGTTCCAAGTATCGCCAAGATAAACCGCACAGATGGTTTGGCCCCGAGGAGTCACCAGCCGTACAGATGGTTTAGGACCTCCAGGTCCCTATAAATTAAATCCTTTGCTGATCATTTCAGGGGGGGGAGAAAATAGTTGAGGATAGGAAAACTCTATCCAAATTACAGCAGAAACATAAACACCATAAAAACTTGAGTGAAAAGAGAGAGGAAGATAGGCCAAAACCAAGATAGGTGAGGCCTCCTTCTCCCCATCTCCTCTCCATCTCATACTTCTTTTATTATCTTGTTTATATTGTTTCTTATTTACATTGTTCTCTCTTTTACATTTAAAAGCTTTTACATTTATGTAACCTTATGAATTGGAACCAAGTCATGAGGTGATTCCATGATGCCCTCATGATTTATGTGTGATTAAGAATTGAAATCAAAGGATGATTATGACTTGTTATGTTTATGTCATTTACATTCTTGCCTTTACTTTCATGTCTTTACTTTTGGCTTGGTGATCCATTGCACATATAGAAGAGCCTTGTACATTTATCTTGTATTTTTTTATCTTTGGTCATAATGATCATGTTTGGATGGTAATGTTTCAATCTTTATCATCCAAACTTTGATTTAGCCTTAAAAATGTCACCCTTGGATGGTAAAGACTCAATATTTATCCAACAAAAGGTTGATTTTGTTGTCCCAAAGGTTTAATCTTGGATGAATCATCCATTTGGATGTTAAAGTTTCAATCTTTACCCATTCAAATGGTTGTTTTGGCTCAAAAGCCATGTTCATTAACCTTCTTCAAATTTCTCCAGTGATTGCCTTGATCATCTCCAAAACCCTTGTTTTTGGCATCCAAATTGATGATCAAGAGAATATGAATGTTGTTATCCATGTTTATGTATCATACAATAAACTGAAAAGGTCACATTTCTCTCCAGTTTAGCAGACTGCTCTATTTCTGCCTGAAACTGGACTGTTTCTAATAAATCTGTAAAACCCCAGGACAACCCTAACCATCTCAGCAGACTGCTCTATTTCTGCCTGAAACTGGATTGTTTCTAATAAATCTGTAAAACCCCAGGACAACCCTAACCATCTGTACGGATGGTTTGTCCAGGGGATGTTTCTTCTGTTTAAACCTGATTTTGTCAAGATCTTTACAAATAAACCCTTTTCTGTTAATTTTCCAACAGTTTCTGTTTAAAAGGCAGTTTCTCCCTTTTTTTTAAATACACACACCCAAACTTGCACATTTTGGTCAACAAACATAGGGAGACCCGGATTTCCAGGGCGGATTGGGTGAACTATGTTCTTCCCAAGATGTAACCTGACCTTCAAACTCATTTTCTCTAACAATTTTCGTTAAATTGGGTTTAAAATTAATTTAACGTGGCGCTCCGTTAACTTGTAAAATAAAGTTCCGTGTTTGATCCCTCGTGCCTCTACGCGGGTATCTTACAGTTCCTTAATGGGAACTTACTTGAGGATGTGTATATGACACAACCTGAAGGTTTTGTAAGTCCAGAAAATTCTAACAAAGTATGCAAGTTGCAAAGATCTATCTATGGATTGAAGCAAGCCTCTAGGAGTTAGAATCTTCGATTTGATGAATCGGTCAAAGAGTTTGGCTTCATCAAGAACGAAGATGAACCTTGTGTATACAAGAAAATTAGTAGGAGCATAATATGATTTCTAGTGTTATATGTTGATGACATATTGCTCATTGGAAATGACATTCCTGTACTTCAGTCTGTAAAGAATTGGTTAGAAAAGTGTTTCTCAATGAAAGATATGGGAAAAGCCGCCTACATCCTTGGTATAAGGATCTATCATGATAGATCTAAGAAGTTGACTGGTTTGAGTCAAACTGCATATATTGATAAAGTTCTTAAGAGATTCCGCATGGAAAACTCTAAGAGAGGAAATTTGCCAGTTGCACATTGCATAACTCTTAGCAAGAATCAGTATCCTAAGACAACTGATGAGCGTGAGAGAATAAATGGAATCCCATATGCTTCTGCAATTGGATCCATCATGTATTCCATGATATGTACTAGACCCGATGTCTCTTATGCTTTGAGCATGACGAGTAGACACCAATCGGATCCTGGTGAGAGTCACTGGATTGCTGTCAAGATGATTCTTAAGTACTTGCGAAGGACTAAAGACTCGTTCTTGGTATATGGAGGTATCGAAGATGATCTCGTTGTAAATGGTTGCACAGATGCAAGCTTCCAAACTGACAAGATGTTGGTGTTGTATGCTCTAGGCACATTATGAGAACGATGAATGTTATCTATTGATTATGTTTTAATAAAGATATTGAATGTTTGATTATTATATCCTTTGCATGTTTATTATAATAATCCCTGTCCCTGATAATTATGATTAATTGTTAGTATAAGTTTAATAGATAATCATATGATGATTATGGTGTATGGGATACAATTAAACTTATGGGTATTTGTTGGAGAACAAATACTGGACTGACCCGTATGAGATTTATGTCATGGTCACAATGTCATAATTAAGTCTCATATAGTTATATTACTAGAATCTCTAGACCTGAGGTTATTACAGACTTCCACTTGATGAACATTAAGTTTGACACATTCAAACGTTACCCCTAACCGGGTAGCTATAAAGAATATGATTGGCATAATCAGAATCATGTAGGGAAGAGTAATAAGCCAAGATGAAATTTGTTCCTCGTCAAGAGAGATGTCAAGCTTTAGCCACTCGATGAATGGTATTGATGAAATGCATGGCCGTTCTCAAATAAGATTTGTCTTATCAATACATTCGGGATCGAGAAATCATTGAACTATGTAAGTTAACCATTGACCATGGCTTACGTTCAATAGACATCGTGAAACAAAGAGATTGTAATATGTTCTATAATGTATTAACGAACTTTGATAAGTTATATCATTTGGGTAATCATGATGGCCTGCTAGGGTCCGCTCATGATTTATAATGTGTTTGGGCTCATCGCCAACTTGATATAATCCTATGGGGTCACACACAAGAGAACGAATTGTTAAAAGGGTAAAACGGCAGAATTTTGGTTTGGCACGACCGTGCCATTTATAGGGCACGACCGTGCAATAAATTGACCAAGGCAAGTATCTGGCGACATAAGTGGCACGACCATGCTAAGCACGACCGTGCCCAATACAAAGCACGACCATGCCAATAATGGTCGCTGGGAAGGCAGGCTCGCATGGAATGGCACGACCGTGCCAGTTTTAGTGTTGTCTGGCCCGAAATCTTGCAGCACAATTAAGTGACGGGATTTAGGTTTCCTAAGTCCTTAAGGGTTAAGGACTTAGACCTATATAAATATCTTTTCACCAGCCATTGTTATGAGTTAGTTACTTGTTCGGAGAAACAATATTATTGATTGAGATTGAGAATGAGAATCAAGATCAATAATTCATAAATTCGTATTGCACCCTTTTGATCTAGCAGTCAAGATTAAGAAAGAGTTCTTAATATTCATTCGCGTGTGGATATCCATAGAGGGTGATTGTGTTATCATCTTTCTGTTCGTGTTCCTGTGTTCGTGATTCAAAGAAGCGCGAAGAACCAAGATTAAAGATCAAGAAAATTTCTAACGCTTCAAGGGTTAGTATTCTAGTATTCATTGTAGATGTATTTGACATAATCATATGAATGGATCTATGGGCTTTGGGTTTCATAAAATTTAAATGCTTTATTCCGCTGCGCATGTTACAAGGAAACCCAACACAAGGATGATTCAAGATCACAATCTGGTTTTGTGTTTATGCTTAATGGTGGTGTTGTAGGTTGGAAGAGTAAGAAAAGTACGAGTTCTAAGCAAAGTGTAACGACCCGAAAACCCGTCTCTATTTTCTTAGTAATA
The DNA here is from genome assembly GCA_026119855.1 of Campanula takesimana. Taxonomy (NCBI): domain Eukaryota; kingdom Viridiplantae; phylum Streptophyta; class Magnoliopsida; order Asterales; family Campanulaceae; genus Campanula; species Campanula takesimana. The sequence goes on along the minus strand of JAOWBW010000805.1, from coordinate 354,522 downwards.
AATAATTAATTATTTATTTATTGCTTATTTATTTATTTATTTAAATTATTTATTTATTTAAATAATTACGTGTGTATTTTGTGTTTCATAATATTTTATGCCTAGCATTTTAATTGATCAATTGAACTAAGTGTGAAGATAAAGTCTTTATTTGCAAGTGGGGCAAGGTTTATTTGTTTTAGGTAGAAGTAGAGGGGTTTAAAAGGAAACATATTAAAAATATCCTAACTACTCCCCTCCCTCCCCTTACCTCTCCCTCCCCTCATCACTCTCACTCTCAGTCATCTCTCTCTTCCTCTCCCTCTCCATTGTTAAAGAAAAGCTAAGAAAAGCTCCTCCCTCTCTCCTCCTTTTGGTCATCTTTTATTCATCTTTTCTTATTACTCCTTTTATGAAAAATGTTTAGATCGTCGCTAGGATCGTGTAGAGCTAAGAAAATTCGAATTCCGTCATCTTTGATAAATTCCAGGTAAGTTACTAAATCCCCCTATTTATGCTTAAAATTCATCATGTATGTTGTATGTGTTGATATATGGGTTTATGTTCTTGTTTTATAAATTTATACTTGAAATTGTGCGAGAACTCATATGAACTTGATTTTGGAAGCCATGGAAGAAATTGTTGTTCTTGAAGTGATTTGTGAAGATTAGGTGATGGATTGTTGGATTGGGATGATGAGTTATGTGTTGTTTGATATATTTTGAGTTAAATGGGGTTTTAATGGAGTTAGAATTGGTTTGGGTCGAGCTCCAAAATGGTGGGGAGGTATAAGGGTTGTTATATCAGGATTTAGGACAAAAGGAGTGAAATTCGGGTGTATTTTGGGGTCTGGGCGGTCGCCCACTTAGTTTTGGGCGACCTCCCACTAAATCAGCCTCATTTAGCTTAGTAACAGGGTTCCGGGCGCTCGCCCACTCAATTCCGGGCGCTCGCCTACTTTTTCCAGAATTTAGGTCGATCTTCCGGAGGTCATAACTTCTTCGTTCGGACTCCGTTTTAGGCGTGTAAACTATCGTTTCGAAGCTCTCTTCGAGTAATACAAGATGGGATAGGTTGTTGAGTTAAGTTTTAAGTTTTATACTTCGAGATTTTATTGGGTGTTTGAGGTTAAGAGGAGTTGTATCGATCCATTGTGATCAAGTTTTGCAAATCCAATTGAGTGACTTTGTTGAGTTGTTGTGATCATCTTTGTGATATAAGTGAGGATTTCATACTTTGAGACCCTTTAATTGAAAGTTATTTTACTGATCGAATTGATTTTAGGATAAGACTTGGTCTAGGTTTTAGGTGATATCCTATAGTACCTAGAGGGTTGTTTTGGAACACTAAAGTGTTGGGTTTGGTCCGTATGTGATCATGTATGAATAGGTGTAACCTTTTGGGTTCGTTTGGGGTGTTGAGAATTGGTTCGTTTATGAACGGATGTAAAGCGTGATATGGTGATTGGGTACCTGTGGTTTTGATTAGCTTCTTTATGGTGTATTCATTCGGACATCCTATTTGGAATTCTAGGTGTAAAAATATAGGGAGTTGATAGTCTTAGCACATCTTCATGAGTAAACATTTAGGGAAATTTTGGTAATCGTCATTGTACTATTTGTGAGCGACTGTTTGGGTTGTGCTCTTTATGAGTAACTTGTGAGTATCATCTTTAGGATGTGTTTGATATGTGCCTTATCTTGGAGTCATCAAGTTTTAATGGTCAATGTTGTTGGACTCTCTATGAGCAATCTCGTTTATCGTTGTTGGACTCTTTTATGAGAAACTTCTTGTGTTCATTGTTGTTGAACTCTTCATGAGTAATCGTTTGCATCTTTATGGTGATTAATTGGTATGGTTCCCTACTTTGGAATCTTTGGTTGTTTATCGAGCTAGTGTTATTTCTTAGCATTTATTTGAAAGTCCAGCTGGTTATTTGTGTTCGAGTCAGGCAATGGATAATGTTATAATGGCACGAGCCAAGTCCAGTATAGCATCGCCCATTGGTCCTTCTTTCCCCTTCTAGATGGCCTTGGTTGGGATGAGCTAGCTCCCTTTGGTGAGTATTCTAGCTAGTCGTTTTGGGTTATGACTTTGTGTCATTTTCCCCGTCCTTTGTGACATGTTACATTGTTATGGTTCCGGTAACGGGGTTGTCATCTTCAGCTGTTTATGCTACTATGAAGATGGTTTGATTGGTTGATTGATCGATTGGTTGGTTCTGACCGCGGTTCTCTTCAGCTGTTATGCTGTTATTGTTGATTGGTTGATCGGTTGAACCTGCGCAGCGATTCTTCTATCAGTTTGGTGAAACCTTGACTCGGTATCCTTTGTAACGTGTTTATTTCAGCTTTATGTGCTGCATGATGAGCTGGTCGCTATTTCCAACCGGTATGGGACGGTTGGCGATAGGGAGCCTCTCATTTGTTGTTATGTGATTGTACATTATGAATGCTTATTGTTATATTACTGTTCATGACAGTATGGAACCTAGATGCATTTAGTAGCTTACTGAGATTTTATCTCACCCCGTTTCTTTTTATCTTTGTTGTTTTCCTTAACCCCCCCCTCCCCAGGAAAGAAAGTGGTAGCGTTGTGAGGTCCGTTGTAGCGGGAATCTTCTGAGCAGGTTGACCTCCTTTGGGGTCGTTTCTCTTCGGAGCCTTTATGTATTTTGTTGTGAGATCGAGGTAGTACAGTGTTGTGTAAATACTGTTATCCGTTGAGTTTTTATATTATTAGTTTTTCTTGCTTCCGCACTTGTAGATTGTTTCCGAGTTGAAATCTCGTGAGGTGTTGTTTAATGGTATTGGTTTATAGTTGAATTCACGCACCCGTGTTTGGTATTTTGCATTTTGGAGATGTATATTATGTAAATTTTATGTTTTTGGATTTTAGAATTTTCTGGGGCATGACAGTTGGTATCAGAGCAATGGTCTTAGATCTTGAAGGAGAATAAGAACTCTGATATTGAATAGGTTTCAATACTTGGGTGTTATAACTTTGAGCGGTTTAGGAAACTAAGTTTCTTGAAATATGAGGTTAAGGTAGAAGTTGGTTGAGTTATGAGTCGTGATATTGACGTCGAGTGTTTCTTATCTTGTGGTATATCAAGTATAGGATTGGTGTCAATAGTGTTGGTTCCATTGGGGTTAGTTGGCTTGGGAATCGAGAGTGCGAGTTTTGAAGGCTTGGACGTACCTATTTCGTAAAGTGGAAATGTCTTGTGCTATATTCGTATGCTTGTTCTCATTAAGTGATTTATGTTGAGGTGTATTCTCAAGTACGAAATTTCGTGATTACTACTGATAGAGGTAAGGTGATTTGGTTATGTCACCTATACAGGATATTGACGAGTTAAGTAGTATGGCCTAGCTTTCAATGTGTCTCGAATTTCTTGGGTGCCATCGACAGGTGGTGAATAATTCTATATTAGTGTGTTTGACTTGTTTAGGAGCATACTAAGTATATATATAATAATGTTCAGGTTCTATATTGAAAATCAGAAAATCTTTATTATAAGGTTGTGCTGGGAATTTAGCTTATTCAGTTGGCAATACTAATGTTGAAGTCTTGAGTATAATTTATACTGGGTGCGATATGTCGCTTGACCGATAGGGAACTTGGGTTATATGATGAGTTGATATGGGATATAATACTGATAGGTGAATCAGTGAACATATAGTATCGGTTGGGTTAAAGGAGTTAAAGATTCAATTTGAGAATTTCTTGATAGGAGATTTTTCTTTACATTTAGTACCTCTACGTGAGTGCATCGGAATTGTTTAGTATGAGGAAATACTTAATTTATTATGGGTTATATTAAGAAGTTGAGTTATGATACTTTTGGAATCCTTTTGGTATATGACTGGAGTTGAATTAAAGCAATATGAGTTATGAGTATATTGTGGAAGTTATAATCATTAATGATGGTAAGCGTGTTAAGTTTAAAGGACTAAACATATTTTGAGAAGGTAAGAAATTCTCGGGCAATATTAAAGGCATTTTGGGTTTTAGTTAAATAGTTGTTCCATGGTTCTGAATCTTTTCTTTGTGACGTTTCTCGTTCAGATTAAGGATGTGTAAAGGAAGCTGGGTATAGATACTTGGGCATATTAAAGGATGCTATGATTTTGCATTTGGTCTGTTGAAATGTTATTCGCTAATTGGATTATTATGTTGGTAATACTGTTGAGCATAAGTAATATTGGGTTAATAAATGTATACGTGAAAGACTAAATTGGGTTAGCCATTGAAGATTTAGAAATTGTTAAAATTCATTTGGGTATATAAGCACGGATTATTAATTTAAATGGGAGTTAGAAGAAATCTTTTGAAGATAAAATTTGGATTGTTTTGCGGACTACTGAGTACTTGGAGCTGTTTTAAACTTTCAAGGATTGGAGTAATGTAATGATAATAATTTTAGTATTAACGTAGTTTCGTGGTTTGGGCTGGTATCACTGTTATCTTAAAAGGTGTGATCAGTGTTATGTTTTCTTGGAGATATGTTAAGTTTTCCATTATAGTGAAAATTGATAAATCCATTACCTCTAGTGATGCTTCCAAATAGAGATGGAGGTACGCAACGATTTTGGGCAATAAAGTAGTTGTACATGCTTCGAGGATTAACGCTTAATAAATGGAACTACCTATGACTTGGGATTGGTTGTGATTTTATGGATATTGCCTTAGAGGATTATACATTTTATTTCATTTTGGGCCCAAGTTGAAACGTTGATGACAGACTATCAAAAGTTGATGGACATATGTCTTTAGAAAACTAAGTATGAGGTAATGCAAGTAGTTTGAAAAATTCAAAGATTATGACTGTATTATGTTTTATCTCATGAGGAAGTAAGTGTGGTAGTGGAATCACATTTGATCGGATAGTTGATAACGGTAGAATTTTTGAGTATAGCATTGAGTCTTTGGGTGACAATAATCGTTAGCCCTATTCCTTCTCTTATTTGTTCGGGTAGTAGTATGATTACATGGGATGATGTCTAGATCGTCAATGCGTACAGATGAACCGGAAAAGTAAAACTTATGGAGGTTGATGATTTAAGGGTTGATTGAGAGCGTGATGCTAATCAGGATCAAATCAGTTATGTTTCAGGATCGGTGATCAAGTGATAGTCGTGGGAATTTGAAATTCTGGATGAAAGAGAAAGATGACTTTAGAATGTTTTATACGGGTATACTTGAGATATGTATGTGTTCAAAGTGGGTTGGTTTATTTGAGTCATGGAGATTATTTCTGAAATATTTAATAGGTACTTGATTGGGGTTATGAGTGCTTTATGAGAATCGATATTTTGTAGCCTCGATACGACTGTGTACTATGATTTTGATAAGTGAATTCGCGGGCGAATTCTTTTTAAGGAGGGTAGATTGTAACGACCCGAAAACCCGTCTCTATTTTCTTAGTAATAAATAATTAATTATTTATTTATTGCTTATTTATTTATTTAAATTATTTATTTATTTAAATAATTACGTGTGTATTTTGTGTTTCATAATATTTTATGCCTAGCATTTTAATTGTTCAATTGAACTAAGTGTGAAGATAAAGTCTTTATTGCAAGTGGGGCAAGGTTTATTTGTTTTAGGTAGAAGTAGAGGGGTTTATAGGGAAACATATTAAAAATATCCTAACTACTCCCCTCCCTCCCCTTACCTCTCCCTCCCCTCATCACTATCACTCTCTGTCATCTCTCTCTTCCTCTCCCTCTCCATTGTTAAAGAAAAGGTAAGAAAAGCTCCTCACTCTCTCCTCCTTTTGGTCATCTTTTATTCATCTTTTCTTATTACTCCTTTTATGAAAAATGTTTAGATCGTCGCTAGGATCGTGTAGAGCTAAGAAAATTCGAATTCCGTCATCTTTGATAAATTCCAGGTAAGTTACTAAATCCCCCTATTTATGCTTAAAATTCATCATGTATGTTGTATGTGTTGATATATGGGTTTATGTTCTTGTTTTAGAAATTTATACTTGAAATTGTGCAAGAACTCATATGAACTTAATTTTGGAAGCCATGGAAGAAATTGTTGTTCTTGAAGTGATTTGTGAAGATTAGGTGATGGATTGTTGGATTGGGATGATGAGTTATGTGTTGTTTGATATATTTTGAGTTAAATGGGGGTTTAATGGAGTTAGAATTGGTTTGGGTCGAGCTCCACAATGGTGGGGAGGTATGAGGGTTGTTATATCAGGATTTAGGACAAAAGGAGTGAAATTCGGGTGTATTTTGGGGTATGGGCGGTCGTCCACTTAGTTTTGGGCGACCTCCCACTAAATCAGCCTCATTTAGCTTGGTAACAGGGTTCCGGGCGCTCGCCCACTCAATTCTGGGCGCTCGCCCACTTTTTCCAGAATTTAGGTCGATCTTCCGGAGGCCATAACTTATTTGTCCGGACTCCGTTTTAGGCGTGTAAACTATCGTTTCGAAGCTCTCTTTGAGTACTACAAGATGGGATAGGTTGTTCAGTTAAGTTCTAAGTTTTATACTTCGGGATTTTATTGGGTGTTTGAGGTTAAGAGGAGTTGTATCGATCCATTGTGATCAAGATTTGTAAATCCAATTGAGTGACTTTGTTGAGTTGTTGTGATCATATTTGTGATATAAGTGAGGATTTCATACTTTGAGACCCTTTAATTGAAAGTTATTTTACTGATCGAATTGATTTTAGGATAAGACTTGGTCTAGGTTTTTGGTGATATCCTATAGTACCTAGAGGGTTGTTTTGGAACACTAAAGTGTTGGGTTTGGTCCGTATGTGATCATGTATGAATAGGTATATCCTTTTGGGTTCGTTTGGGGTGTTGAGAATTGGTTCGTTTATGAACGGATGTAAAGCGTGATATGGTGATTGGGTACCTGTGGTTTTGATTAGCTTCTTTATGGTGTATTCATTCGGACTTCCTATTTGGAATTCTAGGTGTAAAAATATAGGGAGTTGATAGTCTTAGCACATCTTCATGAGTAAACGTTTAGGGAAATTTTGGTAATAGTCATTGTACTATTTGTGAGCGACCGTTTGGGTTGTGCTCTTTATGAGTAACTTGTGAGTATCATCTTTAGGATGTGTTTGATATGTTCCTTATCTTGGAGTCATCAAGTTTTAATGGTCAATGTTGTTGGACTCTCTATGAGAAATCTCGTTTATCGTTGTTGGACTCTTTTATGAGAAACTTCTTGTGTTCATTGTTGTTGAACTCTTCATGAGTAATCGTTTGCATCTTTATGGTGATTAATTGGTATGGTTCCCTACTTTGGAATCTTTGGTTGTTTATCGAGCTAGTGTTATTTCTTAGCATTTATTTGAAAGTCCAGCTGGTTATTTGTGTTCGAGTTAGGCAATGGATAATGTTATAATGGCACGAGCCAAGTCCAGTATAGCATCGCCCATTGGTCCTTGTTTCCCCTTCTAGATGGCCTTGGTTGGGATGAGCTAGCTCCCTTTGGTGAGTATTCTAGCTAGTCATTTTGGGTTATGACTTTGTGTCATTTTCCCCGTCCTTTGTGACATGTTACATTGTTATGGTTCCGGTACCGGGGTTGTCATCTTCAGCTGTTTATGCTACTATGAAGATGGTTTGATTGGTTAATTGATCGATTGGTCGGTTCTGACCGGGGTTCTCTTTAGCTGTTATGCTGCTATTGTTGATTGGTTGAACCTGTGCAGCGATTGTTCTATCAGTTTGGTGAAACCTTGGCTCGGTATCCTTTGTAACGTGTTTATTTCAGCTTTATGTGTTCCATGATGAGCTGGTCGTTATTTCCAACCGGTATGGGACGGTTGGCGATATGGACCCTCTCATTTGTTGTTATGTGATTGTACATTATGAATGCTTATTGTTATATTACTGTTCATGATAGCATGGCACCTAGATGCATTTAGTAGCTTACTGAGATTTTATCTCACCCCGTTTCTTTTTATCTTTGTTGTTTTCCTTAACCCCCCCAGGAAAGAAAGTGGTAGCGTTGTGAGGTCCGTTGTAGCGGGAATCTTCTGAGCAGGTTGACCTCCTTTGGGGTCGTTGCTCTTCGGAGCCTTTATGTATTTTGTTGTGAGATCGAGGTAGTACAGTGTTGTGTAAATACTGTTATCCGTTGAGTTTTTATATTATTAGTTGTTCTTGCTTCCGCACTTGTAGATTGTTTCCGAGTTGAAATCTCGTGAGGTGTTGTTTACTGGTATTGGTTTATAGTTGAATTCACGCGCCCGTGTTTGGTATTTTGCATTTTAGAGATGTATATTATGTAAATTTTATGTTTTTGGATTTTAGAATTTTCTGGGGCATGACACAAAGTACCATAGTTGATTCTACAACTGAAGCTGAGTATATAGCTGCATCCGATACTGCTAAAGAGGCTGTTTGGATTACGAAGTTCATTGGTGAACTAGTGGTGGTTCCTAGCATTGCTAATCCAATAGACCTTTATTTTGATAATAATGGTGCTATTGCTCATGCAAAGGAACCTAGATCGCATCAGAAATCCAAACACATACTTAGGCGTTTTCATATCATTCGAGAAATCGTTTATAGAGGAGACATGAATATATGCAGAGTACCAACTAAAGATAACATTACTGACCCATTGACAAAGGGTCTTCCGCAAGCGAAGCATGATGGTCATGTTAGGTCTATGGGTATTCGATACATTAATTAGGCCTAGTGCAAGTGGGAGATTGTTGGTGTGTATGCCCTAGGCAAGTTATTTGAACGACTAATGTTATCATTTGCTTTAATAAAGATATTGAATATTTGATTATTATATCTTTTGCATGTTTAGAATAATAATCTCCGTGCCTAGTAATTATGATTAATTACTAGTATAAGTTTAATAGATGATCATATGATGATTATGTGTATGCGATACAATTAGACTTATGGGTATTTGTTGGAGAACAAATACTGTTGGGTTTCCAAGTAACATGCGCAGCGGAAAATAGCATTTAAAATTTAATGAAACCCAAAGCCCATAGATCCATTCATATGATTAAATCAAATACTAGCAATATGAATACTAGAAAAACTAACCCTTGATGACTTTGAATTTGGTCTTTGATCTTGGTGGAGAAATTGAAGCTTTAATCACGAACAAGTAAGAACACGAACTTTGAAGATGATGAGCTTCACCCTCTAGCGGTATCCACACCTTGAACGAATATCAAGAACACTTGATCTTGGTTGCTAGACCAAAATTGTGAAACACGTTTTCACAATTAATATGAACTATATCGAATATTATTTGTGTATTATTTTGTTCTTCAATCTAGGATGTCTTAGAACAAAATAAAACTCTCTCAAAATCTTTGGAGACTTGCACAAAAGCTTGGGTTGTGTTCTGGCCGAATTTGGCTGTTTATATACAAGTTAGACCTATTCCAAATAGGAAACTTGTGTCAAAACCCGTCCAAAATCTTTTTCCTAATTAAATCAGGAAATCTGTCCCGACTCACTGTGCGGTCGCCCATGTCACGACCCGAAATCTAGGCTCTATTTTATTAGTAATTAAATGATTTTTATTTAATTATTTGCTTATTTATTTATATAAATTATTATTTATTTAAATAATTACGTGTGCAATTTATGTGTTATAATATTTATGCCTAGCATTTTAATTGAGTCATTTGGGTTAGTGTGGTATTGTTGGGTTTTAATTGTTAGTAGGGAGTGTAGTATTTGTGTGTAGTGTGAGAGAGGGGGCCTAAGTGTAACATTTTGAATTATTTCCCCCTACTCCCCTCTCCTCCCTCACCTTCTCCCTCACTCACTCCATCACTCCCAGCCATCTCCCTCTCTCTCTAAGCATTGGTAAGTTTTTCTTCCTCTTCCTTCTCTCCTCATTTTCTTCTTCTTCCTCTCATCTTCTCTCATTTCTTAAAACGTGAACCTCGTTTAGATCGTCGATAGGATCGCGTAGAGCCACAAAGATTTGAATTCCGTCAACTTTGAGAAATTCAGGTAAGTTACTTTTCCCCTATTTTTATGCTAAAATGTTCATATCATGTTTATATAATGCTTGATGTGTTATATTTGAAGATTGGTTGAGTTTAAAATTTATTTTGAATTTATTTGAGTTTTTGGGTAAAAATGGTGAAATCTTGAATGTGGGGATTTGGTGTTGGTTTGGATGATTAAAGGGTGTTATTTAGGTTCCCTTTAGGTTGGATGTTGTTTAGGAGCTTTAGAAATGTATTGGGAAGCTTTGATTTTGATAACTTAAGTGAAGGATTGTGTTTTGGTCGAAAATGGCATTTACCCAGCTATGTTCTTGGCCAGCCCGTAGACCAGGCGCCCGCCCGCCTTGACCCGAGCGCCCGCCTGCCCCTTGTTTTCCAGCGACCCAAGCCTACTGGCCAAACAGGCGCCCGCCTGCCTATGCCCAGGCGCCCGCCCGCCCCCTGTTCCAGGAATTTGACCTTTTTGCTTATTTAAACTAAATGGCTTAACTAGTTTAGGTTTAATCCTTCTAATTAACTTAAGATAACACCGTTGAACACTTTATTGTGTGGATTTGATTCTTTCGTGAATAAATATGATGTGAAATTTATTTAAGTACCGTTTTGGTAATGTTGGGCATCTTTGATGTGCGGTTTGGATTGGTTTGCCCTTGTGGTAATTTAATTGGAATGATTCCCTACTTTGGAATCCTTTGTTGTTTATCGTTCTAGTATTTTATTACTTAGCCTTTACGTGAAAGTCCAGCTGGTATTTTGTGTGTGTTTGGGCGATGCGAAACATTATGATGGCACGGCCAAGTCCATTGTGATGTTGACCATTGTTTTGCCCCATTATTACCCTCCTCCAGATTGGCCTTGGATGTGAGAAGAGCTAGCTCCTTTGTGTGCATTTTAGCTTTACTTGGAGCATGACTTTGTGGCATGTCTCCCGTCCTTTGTGACACTTCATTTGGTTATTGGTTCCGGTACCGGGGTTTTCTCTTCGGCTTTCATGCTATTATGAAGATGATGATTTGTTGATTATTGAAGCTGCGCAGCGATCCTTTATTTGGATGTACCGGTTTGGAAAACCTTGGCTATATCCTTTGTTATGTGTTTATTTCCGCTGCTATCTGTTATGTGATAAATGCTACGTGCTATGTGATATTTATTATTGCTTATTGCTTCTTGCATCATAGCATGTCATGTAGTTGCATTAGTAACTTATTGAGATTTATCTCACCCCCTTTTCTTTTATCTTGTTTTTCCTTAACCCCCCCCCCCAGGTGCTAAGGATTAGTCTCGCTGATCACGAGAAAGAGGACGTCGAGTGTGGATCCGTTCTTTTGGGGAAGGTTGTTATAGGTTGGTTTACATTATGTAAATGTGTAACCATTTTGGGGATATTTGTACCAAACATTGACGTCATTAGGATTTGTATATTTATCTTTTGTTGGGCATAAACTTGTGGAAGTTTATGTTAGTTGTAATTGGTTATTTTCAAACTTGGATTTGTGAACTTTGGATCATTACCTTTTGGTTTCAAACGAAATTTTTAACTCTGGTATTTCTGAGTTTTGGTTTTTAGAGTCGACGTCCGGCTCGCGGTCTCGGGCCCGCGGGGTCCGGGGTCGCGACAGTTGGTATCAGAGCTATGGCATTAGCTTTATGTATAAGTCTAGGTGGATTAGTATGACCTAGGTGGGTAGTAGTGTGCGGAGTGATTAACGGTTGATGTCTTATGCAGGTGATTGTTTGAAATGGCTAGAAGGAGAACAGGTGAAGGTACTAGTGGGGCATAGAATCAGAATGATACAAGGGAAGAAGCACGTGCTATGTTTCAAGGCATGTTCGAGGCGGCCATGAAGGCCATACATGATCAAGGTCCGAGGGTAGATCAAGCTCCACCCCGCTATGGATTGGAGCAATTTCTGAAGTTGAAACCGGTTGAATTCAATGGGGAACCCGATGTTCAGAAAGCTGAGTTGTGGATTGAGTCGATGGAGAAGATTTATGATGTATTTGGGTGTTCGGATGAGGACAAGGTCCGGTTCGCGGCTTACAAGCTTGTGGGAGCCGCCGAGCATTGGTGGAAAGGTGTTAAAGCTACTTGGGATGATACTCGCACGGTTTATGCGTGGGAGTTGTTTGTGCGCAAATTCAAGGAGCATTTCATTCCGGTTGTTAATCAAAACCGAAAGGAGATCGAGCTACTCAACTTGGAGCAAGGTGTGTTGTCTATAGCACAATACTCGGCTAAGTTCATAGAATTAGCCCGGTATTGCGACTATTTGGTGAGGACCGAGGAACAAAAGGCTATGAGATTTATTCGGGGATTGAAGACCTCCATCCGTACTCAACTTATTGCTCAACGGATTGTGACATTCCAAGATGCGGTGGACCGAGCCTATTTGATAGAGCAAGATATTGGGGAGCATAAAAGGAAGACCGAGGTGGCTAACCCGAGTAAGCAAGGAGCTCAAGGCAAGCCACAACACCGTTCTGACACTCGAGGTAACTTTGGGGGACAATCTCAGTTTAAGGGGAAAATCGCACCGAGGAATCCGGGTACTACTCCGGGGATTCAGAACAGGAAGCCTTGTACCTTTTGTCAGAAGGTAGGCCATGCGGAGGATAGGTGTTGGAAAAAGCAAGGCAAGTGCACCAATTGTGGTGAATTGGGGCACTTTGCGAGAGAGTGCACGAGGTACCGAGGTCAAGCATCCGGGTCAGGAGTTGGTACTAATCTGGGTCAGAAAAGGGATGCCGCAGGGACGCCCAAATTTCAAGGGAAGGTTTATGCCATGAATCAACAACAAGCTACCGATGATCCATCCGTTATTGGAGGTATTGTTTCTGTGTCTAATGTGAGCGCACGAGCGTTAGTAGATCCAGGATCATCTCATTCATACATTTCTGTGCAATTTGCTTCCATGTTAAATGCTGCATTCGAGTCTTTACCGTACGTGCTAGAGGTGTCGACCCCTATAGGAGAATGCTTGATTTCTGATCGAGTCTTTCGTGCTTGTGATGTGGTTATTTGTGGTCGAGTCCTTTGTGCGGATTTGGTAGTTCTTCCTATCCAAGACTTTGATGTCATATTGGGTATGGATTGGTTGAGCAAGTTTCATGCTTCCGTTGATTGCCGTAAGAAAACTGTTACTTTTTCTATTCCCGATGTGCCTAAATTTGTGTTTGAGGCTAGTCCTCTGAGTAGAAAGGTTCGCTTAATTTCTTTTATGAAAGCGAGAAAATTATTGCATAGTGGTTGTGAGGGGTATTTGGCTAGTGTTCTTGATACTAGGAAAGAATCCCCTAGTTTGGATAGTGTTCGGGTAGTTCGGGAATTTCCCGATGTTTTCTCTACCGAGTATGATATGCCGCCCGATCGTGAGATTGAGTTTTGTATAGATCTTTAGCCGGGTACGGCTCCAATTTTGAAAGTGCCTTATAGGTTAGCTCCCGCAGAGTTGAAGGAATTGAAGGTTCAGTTACAAGAGTTGCTTGATCGAGGGTTTATCCGCCTTAGTGTTTCCCCGTGGGGAGCACCGGTTTTATTTGTGCGGAAGAAAGATGATTCCTTGAGATTGTGTATAGATTACCGGAAGTTGAATCAGGTTACGGTGAAGAACAAGTATCCTCTACCGCACATCGAAGATTTATTTGATCAGCTTCAAGGGTCCGTGGTTTTCTCTAAACTTGATTTGAGGAGTGGGTACCATCAGTTGAAGGTTCGATCGGAGGATATTCCGAAGACTGCTTTTCGCACTCGTTATGGTCATTACGAGTTCTTGGTTATGCCGTTTGGGTTGACGAACGCGCCGGCCGTGTTTATGGATTTGATGAACCGAGTTTTTCATCCCTATCTTGATTCGTTCGTGGTGGTCTTTATTGATGATATACTCGTCTACTCTAAAAATCGAGAGGAGCACGAGCAGCATTTGAGGACAGTTTTATCCGTTCTTGCTAGGGAGAAATTGTTAGCGAAGTTTAGTAAATGCGAATTTTGGCTCGAGAAGGTGTCATTTCTGGGGCATGTGATTTCTAAAGATGGGATTTCAGTGGATCCTTCAAAGATAGAGGCAATAGTGGATTGGAAAAGACCCGAGTCAGTGACAGAGATTAGAAGCTTTCTGGGTTTAGCCGGTTATTACCGAAGATTTATTGAGGGGTTTTCGAGGATTGCTACTCCGATGACTCAGTTGACCCGGAAGAATGTTCCGTTTGTGTGGACCGAGAAATGTGAGAAGAGTTTCGAGGAATTGAAGAAGAGGTTGACTACCGCACCGATCTTGACTTTGCCTAATGGGAGCGATGGCCTAGTGATTTATAGTGATGCTTCGAAAGAGGGCTTGGGTTGTGTGTTGATGCAGAACGGGAAAGTAATTGCTTATGCTTCAAGGAAGTTGACCCCTAGCGAACAGAATTACCCGACTCATGATATGGAGTTAGCGGCTATTGTATTTGCGTTGCACAAATGGAAGCACTACCTTTATGGGGCGAAGTTTGAGATTTTTACGGATCACAAGAGTTTGAAGTACCTTTTCTCCCAGAAGGAGTTGAACAACCGACAGCGCCGATGGATGGAATTGTTGAAGGATTATGATTGTACGATTTCTTATCACCCGGGGAAGGCGAATGTGGTAGCCGATGCGATTAGTAGAAAATCTTATGTGGCTTCGATGATGGTCCGTGAATGGGAAATGCTTGAGGATGTTCGAGAGTGGTCTCCTCGTGAATCGAGACATGGGGCTATTTTTGCGAATATTAGGTTGTCTCCGACCCTAATTCAGAGGATAAAGGAAGCTCAGAAAGAAGATCCCGAGTTGGTGAAGATAATGGGTAAATTGAAGGAAAAGAATTTCGAGGATTTTTCATTGAGCTCGAGTGGAGTGTTGACTTTCCGTGGAAGATTGTGTGTTCCGGATGTTGATGGAATTAAACAGAGAGTTCTTGATGAGGGTCACAAATCGAGATATACTATTCATCCGGGTAGTACAAAGATGTATCAAGACTTGAAGCAACAATTTTGGTGGATTAACATGAAAAGGGAAATAGCCGAGTTTGTATCGAAGTGTTTAACTTGTCAGCAGGTCAAAGCCGAGCATCAGAGACCCGCGGGATTACTTCAGCCGTTAGATATTCCCGAGTGGAAATGGGAGCATGTGACTATGGATTTCGTTACGGGACTGCCTCGTACCCGTAGGAAGTATGACAGTGTTTGGGTAATAGTGGATAGATTGACCAAGAGTGCCCATTTCCTGCCTATTGACATCAGATATTCGATGGAGAAGCTTGCGACCCTTTATATCGACGAGATTGTGAGATTGCATGGGGTTCCGGTTAGTATTGTGTCAGATCGAGACCCGAGGTTTACTTCTAGGTTTTGGAAGGCGTTTCAGGAAGCTTTGGGTACAGATTTGTGATTCAGTACAGCTTTTCATCCCCAGACCGATGGTCAATCCGAGAGGACTATTCAGATTCTTGATGATATGTTGCGAGCTTGTTCGATAGACTTTTCTGATTCTTGGGATTCGCACCTACCGTTAGTGGAATTCTCTTACAACAACAGTTATCAGGCTAGTATCGAGATGGCACCGTATGAGGCTTTGTATGGAAGAAAGTGTAGATCGCCTATTTGTTGGGATAAGGTTGGTGAAGCGAAAGTTTTGGGTATTGATTTGCTTCAGGATTCAGTTGAAAAGGTTAAAGTTATCCGGGGTAGATTGAAGACAGCCCAGAGTCGACATAAGAGCTACGCAGATAACCGAAGGCGAGATCTTAATTTTCAGACCGGTGATTTGGGAAGAAAGGCAAATTGGCTCCGAGGTTTATTGGTCCGTTTGAGATTTTGGGAAAGGTTGGACTTCTAGCGTATCGTCTTGCGTTACCGTCCTCCTTAGACCGGTTGCACAACGTTTTTCACGTTTCTATGCTTCGGAAGTACGTTCATGATCCGTCTCACGTGTTACCGAGGATACCGGAGGATATTGAGCCCGATATGTCTTATGAGGAACGACCGGTTCGGATTTTAGACGCCAAAGTCCAAGAGTTGAGGAGCAAAAGTATTTCTTTGGTTTGAGTTCTTTGGAGGAATCATAACGTCGAGGAGTCGACGTGGGAGCTTCGTGATGAGATCGAGAGGAAATTTCCATGGCTTTTTGTTTAAGGTAAGTCTCGTTAAAATTCGGGTCGAATTTTCTTTAAGGGGGAGTGAATGTCACGACCCGAAATCTAGGCTCTATTTTATTAGTAATTAAATGATTTTTATATAATTATTTGCTTATTTATTTATTTAAATTATTATTTATTTAAATAATTACGTGTGCAATTTATGTGTTATAATATTTATGCCTAGCATTTTAATTGAGTCATTTGGGTTAGTGTGGTATTGTTGGGTCTTAATTGTTAGTAGAGAGTGTAGTATTTGTGTGTAGTGTGAGAGAGGGGGCCTAAGTGTAATATTTTGAATTATTTCCCCCTACTCCCCTCTCCTCCCTCACCTTCTCCCTCACTCACTCCATCACTCCCAGCCATCTCCCTCTCTCTCTAAGCATTGGTAAGTTTTTCTTCCTCTTCCTTCTCTCCTCATTTTCTTCTTCTTCCTCTCATCTTCTCTCATTTCTTAAAACGTGAACCTCGTTTAGATCGTCGATAGGATCGCGTAGAGCCACAAAGATTTGAATTCCGTCAACTTTGAGAAATTCAGGTAAGTTACTTTTCCCCCATTTTTATGCTAAAATGTTCATATCATGTTTATATAATGCTTGATGTGTTATATTTGAAGATTGGTTGAGTTTAGAATTTATTTTGAATTTATTTGAGTTTTTGGGTAAAAATGGTGAAATCTTGAATGTGGGGATTTGGTGTTGGTTTGGATGATTAAAGGGTGTTATTTAGGTTCCCTTTAGGTTGGATGTTGTTTAGGAGCTTTAGAAATGTATTGGGAAGCTTTGATTTTGATAACTTAAGTGAAGGATTGTGTTTTGGTCGAAAATGGCATTTACCCAGCTATGTTCTTGGCCAGCCCGTAGACCAGGCGCCCGCCCGCCTTGACCCGAGCGCCCGCCTGCCCCTTGTTTTCCAGCGACCCAAACCTACTGGCCAAACAGGCGCCCGCCTGCCTATGCCCAGGCGCCAGCCCGCCCCCTGTTCCAGGAATTTGACCTTTTTGCTTGTTTAAACTAAATGGCTTAACTAGTTTAGGTTTAATCCTTCTAATTAACTTAAGATAACACCGTGGAACACTTTATTGTGTGGATTTGATTCTTTCGTGAATAAATATGATGTGAAATTTATTTAAGTACCGTTTTGGTAATGTTGGGCATCTTTGATGTGCGGTTTGGATTGGTTTGCCCTTGTGGTAATTTAATTGGAATGATTCCCTACTTTGGAATCCTTTGTTGTTTATCGTGCTAGTATTTTATTACTTAGCCTTTACGTGAAAGTCCAGCTGGTATTTTGTGTGTGTTTGGGCGATGCGAAACATTATGATGGCACGGCCAAGTCCATTGTGATGTTGACCATTGTTTTGCCCCATTATTACCCTCCTCCAGATTGGCCTTGGATGTGAGAAGAGCTAGCTCCTTTGTGTGCATTTTAGCTTTACTTGGAGCATGACTTTGTGGCATGTCTCCCGTCCTTTGTGACACTTCATTTGGTTATTGGTTCCGGTACCGGGGTTTTCTCTTCGGCTTTCATGCTATTATGAAGATGATGATTTGTTGATTATTGAAGCTGCGCAGCGATCCTTTATTTGGATGTACCGGTTTGGAAAACCTTGGCTATATCCTTTGTTATGTGTTTATTTCCGCTGCTATCTGTTATGTGATAAATGCTACGTGCTATGTGATATTTATTATTGCTTATTGCTTCTTGCATCATAGCATGTCATGTAGTTGCATTAGTAACTTATTGAGATTTATCTCACCCCCTTTTCTTTTATCTTGTTTTTCCTTAACCCCCCCCCCCAGGTGCTAAGGATTAGTCTCGCTGATCACGAGAAAGAGGACGTCGAGTGTGGATCCGTTCTTTTGGGGAAGGTTGTTATAGGTTGGTTTACATTATGTAAATGTGTAACCATTTTGGGGATATTTGTACCAAACATTGACGTCATTAGGATTTGTATATTTATCTTTTGTTGGGCATAAACTTGTGGAAGTTTATGTTAGTTGTAATTGGTTATTTTCAAACTTGGATTTGTGAACTTTGGATCATTACCTTTTGGTTTCAAACGAAATTTTTAACTCTGGTATTTCTGAGTTTTGGTTTTTAGAGTCGACGTCCGGCTCGCGGTCTCGGGCCCGCGGGGTCCGGGGTCGCGACAGCCCAAAATCAGGTGTGCGGTCGCCCAAACATGTGCGGCCGCCCAGCCTGGTTTGTGCGGTCGCACACCAGGATCAGAGAGCCTTAAATTTCCAATATAGTCCTTTTAGGATTCGTTCTATTGTGTGTGACCCTCTAGGATTATACTAAGTTGGCAATGGGTTCAAACATGAATCCATAAGATATGATTAGGTTCTATCAAACCATCATACCTACCCAAATAGTATAACTAGATATAAGTTCGCATTCCTTTAGAATATGTCACAATCCCTTTGTCCACGATCTCATTGAACACAAGTCATGGTCAAACGGTCAACTTGTTTTTTTTCAATACTTTCTCGATTCCGAATATGTTGATAATCCAAATGACATTGATCTAACCAATTCATATGAGTCCGGCCGAACATTTTCATCAACATCATTCCTACGAGAGGCCTAAGCTTGAGATCTCTCCGAAGAGGAACAAATCCATTTAGCTTATTATTCTTCCCTACGTGAATCTGATTATGCCAATCATACCCTTTATAACTACCCGGTTAAAAGTAGCGTTTGAATATGTCAAACATAATGTTCATCAAGTGGAAGACTATAATAACTTCATGTCTAAGGATTCGAATGACATAACTAATATGAGATATATGTACGGCATGGACCATGACATAAATCTCATACGGTGGGTCATGTCCAGTACCTTGTTCCAAACAAGTACCCATAAATCTAACATGATCATCCCATGATCATTTAGCCTTTATACTAGTTCTTAACAAGTACTAGGGATGGATATTATTATAAGTAAACATGAATAACAATAATAATCAAAACATCTCTTTATTGATATGAAATAAATGATAACAATTACAAGGTTTATTAAACGTGCCTAGGGCACCACTACCAAAAATCTCCCACTTGCCCTAGGCCCAATCTCCCATGTATCTAATACCAATGGACCTAACATGACCTTCATGTTTAGCTTGTGGAAGTCCCTTTGTTAGTGGGTCCACGACATTGTCATCAGTAGGTACTCTGCATATATTTACGTCTCCCCTATCAACGATTTCTCGAATGATATGAAAACGCCTAAGTATGTGTTTGGATTTCTGATGTGCTCTTGGTTCCTTTGCTTGAGCAATTGCACCATTATTATCGCAATAAAGGTCTATTGGATTAGCAATACTAGGAACCACTTCAAGTTCAGTAATGAACTTCTTAATCCAAACAGTTTCCTTTGCAGCATCCGATGCAGCAATATACTCAGCTTCCGTTGTAGAATCAGCGGTTGTACTCTGCTTGGAACTCTTCCATTTTACAGCTCCACCATTTAACATAAACACAAAACCCGATTACGATCGACTATCATCTTTGTCGGTTTGGAAGCTTGCATCCGTGTAAGCATTTACCACGAGATCATCTTCCATTCCTCCATAGACCAAAAACGAATCTTTAGTTCTTCTCAAGTACTTAAGAATCGCTTTTACAGCCATCCAGTGATTTTCACCGGGCTCGGAGTGGTATCTACTTGTCATGCTTAAAGCATAAGATACATCCGACCTAGTACAGATCATGGCATACATGATGGACCCAATTGCCGAAGCATATGGAACATCATTCATTTTCTCACGCTCATCTTTTGTCTTGGGACATTGAGTCTTGCTTAGAGAAACTCCATGTAACACCGGCAAGGTACCTCTTTTAGAATTTTCCATACGGAATCTTCTAATGACCTTGTCAATGTATGTACTTTGTCTTAAACCAAGTAGCTTCCTTGATCTATCTCTATAGATCTTAATGCCAAGTATATATGCGGCTTCACCCATATCTTTCATTGCGAAACACTTTCCCAACCAAGTCTTTACAGACTGAAGTGTAGGAATGTCGTTTCCAATGAGTAATATGTCATCCACATATAAAATCAGGAATAGCACTATGCTCCCACTAATCTTCTTGTATACACAAGGCTTATCTTCGTTCTTGATGAAACCAAACTCTTTGACCGATTCATCAAAACGGAGATTCCAACTCCTAGAAGCTTGCTTCAATCCATAAATGGATTTCTGCAATTTGCATACCTTAGAATTCTGTTTAAAACCTTCTGGTTGTGTCATATACACATCCTCTTGTATTTTTCCATTTAGGAAAGCGGTTTTGACATCCATTTGCCATATTTCATAGTCATGATATGCGGCAATGGCAAGCAAAATTCTTATAGACTTGATCATTGCTATGGGTGAAAAGGTTTCATCATAGTCAATACCATGAACTTGCCTATAACCTTTTGCTACAAGTCTAGCTTTGTAAATATGCACCTTCCTATCCATGTCAGTCTTCTTCTTGAAGACCCATTTGCATCCTATGGTTTTTACACCTTCGGGTGCATCAATCAAATTCCAAACTTGATTGTCTTGCATGGATTGCAATTCGGATTCCATGGCTCCAAGCCACTTGTCCGAATCAGGAGAAGACATCGCCTCTTGATAGGTTGTCGGTTCATCATTCTCAATGATATCCACCTCATTACTATCCGTTACGAGAAATCCATATCTCTCGGGCTCAGATCGTAACCTACTAGATTTGCGAGTAACTTGTGTATTTTGAACAGGTTCCATAACTCCTTGTGGTTCTTGTTCTTGTTCCACTATTGGTTCGATGTCATTTTTTGGGTCTCGAATTTCTTCAAGATTTATTTTACTCCCACTGATTTATTTGGAGAGAAACTCTTTCTCTAGAAATATACCAGTTCGGGCAACAAACACTTTGTTGTCCGTTTGTTTGTAAAAGTAATATCCTTTAGTTTCCTTAGGATATCCCACGAAAATACATTTATCAGATTTGTGTGCAAGTTTGTCTGAGACAAGTCTTTTGACAAAAGCTTCACAACCCCAAATCTTCATGAAAGATAGACAAGGCTTCTTTCCGCTCCACATCTCATATGGAGTCTTTTGAACCAATTTAGTTGGAACACGATTTAGTGTGAAAGCAGCGGTTTCTAGAGCGTATCCCCAAAAGGATATTGGAAGATCAACTTGACTCATCATTGATCGAACCATGTCTAACAAAGTCCGATTTCTCCTCTCGGACACACCATTCCATTGTGGTGTTCCGGGTGGAGTCAATTGTGAAACTATTCCACAATTCTTTAGATGATCATCAAATTCATGACTCAATTATTCTCCACCTCGATCTGATCGAATTGCCTTAATACTTTTGCCAAGTTGTTTTTCTACTTCATTTTGAAATATTCTAAATATCTCAAATGCTTCACTTTTATGTTTCATTAGATAAACATACCCAAATCTACTATAATCATCAGTGAAGGTTGTGAAGTATTGAAATCCTCCCCTAGCATTGCTACTTAATGGTCCACATACATCGGAATGTATCAACCCCGATAAGTCGCTTGCCCTTTCGCCTAGCTTGGTAAAAGGTGTCTTAGTCATTTTTTCAAGAAGACACGACTCGCAGGTGTCATATGACCCAAGGTCACATGAACCTAAGAGACCGTCCCCATGGAGTTTTGAGATACGCTTCTCATTGATATGACCAAGACGGCAGTGCCACAAATAAGAATGATTTACATAATTAGGTATAGATTTCTTATTTATATGATAGACATTTTCATTATTTTCATTCTTGACATCTAAGATATAAAGGACATTAAATGAATTTGCAATACCATAAAGCACATCATTTAAATAAATAGAAAATTTCGTATTCTCAATAAGAAACTTAAAACCTTCATTATCCAAATAAGAAATTGAAATAATATTTCTACTTAAATCCGATACATAATAGCAATTGTTCAAAATAAGTATTAAACCGGAAGGTAAAGTGACTTCATAAGTCCCTACGGCTAATGCAGCAACTCTTGCTCCATTCCCCACACGTAGGTCTACCTCACCCTCTTTAACTAGTCTCCTATTCTTTAGTCCCTACACATTTAAAGAAATGTGAGAACCACATCCGGTATCCAATACCCAAGAATCAGTGGTAGAAAGGAGAATATCTATCATATAGATACCTGAAGTCGACGCAGCCTTGCTGCCCTTCTTCTTCTTTTGCTCTTCCAAGAAATTGCAATTACGTTTCCAATGACCAATTTCTTGACAATGGAAACAGATTGCATCCTTTTGTGAATCTGGTTTTGCCTCAGAAGCCTTGGCAACCTTTGCCTTGCTTATCTTGGGTTTGACAACTTTTGCCTTACCCTTTCCTTTGGCACCAGCCTTCTTCCCATCATGAACCAAGAGCACAGGAGAACCTTTCTCCACAATCTTCATCTCCGCAGTTTTAAGCATCCCATGCAACTCGGAGAGATTCTTATCCATTCCATGCATGTTATAATTCATCACAAACTGATTATAACTTTTAGGCAATGAATTAAGAATGAGATCCGTGGCTAGCTCCAATGGAATTGGATAGCCAAGTTTCTCAAGATGCTCTACATAACCTTTCATTTTAAGCATGTGAGGACTCACTTGTTGCCCTTCATTCAGTTTGCAAGAAGTGAATGCAAC
Organism: Campanula takesimana; assembly: GCA_026119855.1. Classification (NCBI taxonomy): domain Eukaryota; kingdom Viridiplantae; phylum Streptophyta; class Magnoliopsida; order Asterales; family Campanulaceae; genus Campanula; species Campanula takesimana. The sequence continues at coordinate 331,753 of JAOWBW010000805.1, read as the reverse complement.
AATGGTCTTGTACCTCTCTTGCCTAGCTTGCTCTTGAAACATGGCTCTTAACTCCATGCCTATCTAATAGGCTTCCAAATGTTCCAAACTTTGTTGAAGTTTTGAGCACATAGTAACAAGCATGATACAACTTACATCTCTAGAATCATTACGATGTTTCTTGTAACTGTCTCTTTCTTCCCTAGGGGCAGTAGGTTCTGGTTCAGCAGGAAGAGGCCCATCGAGAATGTACAACTTATCTTCTTGCCTAAGAACAATTCTTAGGCTACAGATCCAATCCATAAAGTTCGTACCATTCTCTAGGAGCTTATCCTTCTCAAGGATCGATCACAATGAAATTGATTGAGTGTTGTTAGTCATTATCTACAATTATGCAAAATTTCCATAATTTAATAAGTACCAATTTTCATTAAAGAAATAAACAATGTATTTTTCCAAAAATACTCCCACTAAATTATACAACCTTCTTTATACATCCAATGTATAGTATAATTTAAATGGGTTAAGATCCCGCTTTAATTTAATTTTATGTACGCTTTGGCGCACCGCTCAAAATCAAATTAATTAGGTAGACAACTCTTGTCAATCATATCTCATATGACTCTCAGCTCTTTTCATAAAATTCTTTAAGAAATCCAATTTCAAAAAGCTTGTTAAATCTCATCTTTGCTTAATTAAGTCCAACCATTTTAAACGCATAGGAAACTCTTATTCACTCATCTTGCTCATACATGAATAAAATCAATGCACCTCGCTTTGGCGAGCCCACACAAAATTACCCTTGTATAAACAAGTGTTTTAATCATGGCATGGTAGAAGGACTTAAAACTTTCTTTGAAGGTTCATCACATATAGCATACAACACATTTATGAGCACATAATATAAACATGTTACGTATCAAGTTTAGCCACTAAATTAATCTCCATTAATTTAAGCATAATATTTATGTGTTTTTAGTTTCTCTATAATTATGAGGATGAGACTATTTCAACTTTGGTTATTATCTCTAAATCAAGACAACAAGAAGTTCGGCCGAAACTAAGCCATAAGACATCCACAATTCCGTACTAATTCAAGAAACCAAGAAAGTAGTCCATGTGGCCGAAACTAAGCAATAGATGGTCTCGATGAACGTAGGCCAATTGCATCCACAATTCCACATGGATCTCCAATCTTTGAATCAAGAACTTTGTTTCTCAATTTTAGCAATTATAAACTCTTCATAATTCCAACTTCGTTTTATCTTTGAAACTTTAATTGCGATCAAGTTTGGGAAACACAATCTCGATGAACGTAGATTAGACATCCAAACCTTGAACCAATCTTAGAATCACAAGACTAAAACAAATAGGAAAATCAAACCCCAAGATCCACACCCAAACCACCTGCCCACAACCCATTCCAGATCAGCAGGTCTGGCCGGTCTTGTCACTGGTCTGGTCGGACCCCATCAAATTTCCAGATTCTGATCAAAACCAAAAGTCAGAATCCTGACAACTGTGCGGCCGACCAAGAAAAAACTGTGCGGTCGCCCAAAATTGTGCGGTCGCCTAAGATTTTCTGTGCGGTCGCACAGTAGCATCAGACAGAATTTTTAAAGTTCGAAAATTTGTCTCAAAATTGTTTTTCCCCGATTATCAAAACTCTGATCCAATCAAAATTTATAATCAAACAATTCAGAATCCATCATAATTTTTAGTGCGATTGAATAGTGCGATTAAAGTTGTAAAACAATAAACCACATAAAATCATATAACACATAAACATCATATAATCCAATATTCATATCAAGAACACTTGATCTTGGTTGCTAGACCAAAATTGTGAAACACGTTTTCACAATTAATATGAACTATATCGAATATTATTTGTGTATTATTTTGTTCTTCAATCTAGGATGTCTTAGAACAAAATAAAACTCTCTCAAACTCTTTGGAGACTTGCTCAAAAGCTTGGGTTGTGTTCTGGCCGAATTTGGCTGTTTATATACAAGTTAGACCTATTCCAAATAGGAAACTTGTGTCAAAACCCGTCCAAAATCTTTTTCCTAATTAAATCAGGAAATCTGTCCCGACTCACTATGCGGTCGCCCAAAATCAGGTGTGTGGTCGCCCAAACATGTGCGGCGGCCCAGCCTGGTTTGTGCGGTCGCACACCAGGATCAGAGAGCCTTAAATTTCCAATATAGTCCTTTTAGGATTCGTTCTATATTGTGTGACCCTCTAGGATTATACTAAGTTGGCAATGGGTTCAAACATGAATCCATAAGATATGATTAGGTTCTAGCAAACCGTCATACCTACCCAAATAGTATAACTAGATACAAGTTCGCATTCCTTTAGAATATGTCACAATCCCTTTGTCCACGGTCTCATTGAACACAAGTCATGGTCAAACGGTCAACTTGTTTTTGTTCAATACTTTCTCGATTCCGAATATGTTGATAATCCAAATGACATTGATCTAATCAATTCATATGAGTCCGGCCAAACATTTTCATCAACATCATTCCTACGAGAGGCCTAAGCTTGAGATCTCTCCGAAGAGGAACAAATCCCTTTAGCTTATTATTCTTCCCTACGTGAATCCGATTATGCCAATCATACCCTTTATAACTACCCGGTTAAAAGTAGTATTTGAATATGTCAAACATAATGTTCATCAAGTGGAAGACTATAATAACTTCATGTCTAAGGATTCGAATGACATAACTAATATGATATATATGTATGACATGGGCCATGACATAAATCTCATACGGCGGGTCATGTCCAGTACCTTGTTCCAAACAAGTACCCATAAATCTAACATGATCATCCCATGATCATTTAGCCTTTATACTAGCGCTTAACAAGTACTAGGGACGGAGATTATTATAAGTAAACATGAACAACAATAATAATCAAAACAACACTTTATTGATATGAAATAAATGATAACAATTACAAGGTTTATTAAACGTGCCTAGGGCACCACTACCAACAAATACTAGACTAACCCCTATGAGATTTATGTCATTATCAAATATCATAATTAAATCTCATATAGTTATATCCCTTGAATCTCTAGACCTGAGGTTATTACAGTCTTCCACATGATGAACATTACGTTTGACCTATTCAAACGTTACCCTAAACCGGGTAGCTATAAAGAATATGATTGGCATAACTGGAATCATGTAGGGAAAGATAATAAGCCAAGAAGGGATTTTGTTCCTCGTCAAGAGAGATGTCAAGCTTTGGGCACTCGATGAATGGTATTGATGAAATGGCTGGCCATGCTCAAATGAATTGATTGGATCAATGTCATTTGTACTATAAATGCATTCAGGATCGAGAAAGCATTGAACGAAGTAAGTTGACCATTGACCATGGCTTACGTTCAATAGATATCATGTAACAAAGAGATTGTGTTATATTCTATTTTAGGAAACTTTGGATTTCAAAGTTATACTAATTGGGTAGTCATAATGGCTTGCTAGAGTCTGCTTATGACTTACAAGGTCTGAATGGTTCGGACTCATTGCCAAATTAGTATAATCCTATTGGGTCACACACACAGAGTGGATAATTAAAAGGAGCAAAAAAACGAGGCAAAAAGGCTCCCTAGGAGCTGTACGGCTGCCTAGGTGCCGTACATGCATCCCCCCCCCCCCCCGCACCGCAGTTTATTTTAGAATTTTTCTTGTTGGACAAGAAGTCCTAAACCCTAAAGGATCTTGGAGACCTTTAGTATATAATATGTACAACCGGGAATTGTTCCCATAACATTGATTTGTGAAATCATAAACTCGTTCTTGGAGAGAGAGAATACACATATTATACTAGGATTATTAGGTTTGATTATTCCCAATTATCAAACCATAATAATCATTGGGAGCAATTGAAGAATCGTTCTTCATCAAGTTTTTCAATCCGAAGGACCTAGCACTCAAGTTCAAGAATCGTTCTTGAATCCGTTCGAAGTGTGAATCACCAATAGAGGGTGGTATTCTTAGCATCTAAATCCAAGTTTTCATATTTCGATCTACAAGGGTTAGTTATTTTCATCTTCATATTATATATTATTGAACATAACGGATCTAGGCTTTTGGGTTTTTCATGTAATGTCTTCGGCTGGGCTTGATTGCACGAAACCCAACAGTGGTATCAGAGCCCCGTTGATGATCAATAATTCTAATATTATCATGATATAATTATTTTATTTGATTATTTAATTGGTATGATCATGATAAGATGAATTTATGTGATGAGATTTTATATGAGATATAAAATATGCATGCTAGTTTATGATGGGATTATGTGATTGTAATATTAATTCGATTCATATGTATGATCGCATGCTTTGAGTATCATGATATAATTGGATTATATTTATTAATGATCTAGATCTAATTTGTATGTGGAATAAATTGGTTATTGATTATATAAATTTGATTGGTTAAAATTTGTAATCATTCAGAGGTGTGCCCATGGGATCTATCGGAATATTCTGAGGATCAGCAAAAGCCTCCTTATACCTCAAAGCACTACTAGACTCAAATGCAGTACCTAGCAGCTCTATCCGCAGTGTATCAACCCAAGTAACGCCAAGGTAAAGGGTACCAAAAATATAGTCCAAGTAACTCTCGAGAACAAAGATGCTACCCCGATAAGGAGGGACAGAAGACCACCAATTGCGGTCGTTCCCCCAAGCTAACTGAAGTTGCCTTGAAAAGTCTAGTCCCCATAAAAGAAACTGGGCGGGTCCCCCCATTCTCCGAAAAAGGAATTATCTGCTGACGGCCATACTGCCTCATACCCGCTCAGACTGGTAAAATGAAGAATCCCAGAGACCTGGAAGGACCACGTGATCAAAAACACGAGGTCCGCTCCACAAAATGATGAATGCCCCAAGGAGAAGGGAAATACTCAATATTAATAGTCAATTTGGATGCATATAATTTCCTCCAACCATCCTCTGATAAATCACGAACAAGCAACCTGTAGACATCCCGATCTCGCACCCCTTATCAAACCCCTTTTGTCACGACCCGAAAACCCATCACTATTTTCTAATAATAAATATTTAATTATTTAGTTATGACTTAATTAATTATTTGAATTATTCATTTATTTGGATAATTATGTGTGCATTTTATGTTTCATAATAAATTATGTATAGCATATTATTTGGGTCATTTGTGCTAGTGTAGTATTATTTGGTCTTAGTTGTTAGTAAAAAGTATTAGAGTTTGTGTAGTTAGTGGAGGAGGGGGTCTAAGTGTAAGTTTTTGAAAATAATTCATCATCTCCCTACTCCCTCTCTTTCACCCTCACACTCCATCTCCCATTCACAGCATACTCTCTCTCTCTCTCCTTGGTTGTTGGGTAAGTTTTCTTCTCTCCCTTCTCTCTTCAATCTAGCTATCTTCCCGTCATTATCTCTCATTTCTCATAACTTGAAACACGTTTAGATCGTCGATAGAATCGTAGCATTTCCTAATATTTGCTTAGGGTTCGTATGTTTGTAGAGAGATCTAGCATCTATTATTTTAGCATTTCCTAATATTTGCTTAGGGTTCGTATGTTTGTAGAGACTTCGGTGCCTCTATGACATACGCATCCTAGATCGATCGTGATTGGCAGAAGCCTCGGTGTTTCTGTTTGCGAGAGATCCAGCATCTATTATGTTAGCATTTCCTAATATTTGCTTAGGATTCGTATGGTTGTAGAGACTTCGGCGCCTCTATGACATACGCATCCTAGATCGATCGCGATTGGCAGAAGCCTCAGCGTTTCTATTTGCGAGAGATCCAGCATCTATTATTTGCTTAGGATTCATATGGTTGTAGAGACTTCGGCGCCTCTATGACATACGCATCCTAGATCGATCGCGATTGGCAGAAGCCTCGGCGTTTCTGTTTGCGAGAGATCCAGCATCTATTATTTTAGCATTTCCTAATATTTGATTAGGATTCGTATGGTTGTAGAGACTTCGGCGCCTCTATGACATACGCATCTTAGATCAATCGCGATTGGCAGAAGCCTCGGCGTTTCTGTTTGCGAGAGATCCAGGATCTATTATTTTAGCATTTCCTAATATTTGCTTAGGATTCCTATGGTTGTAGAGACTTCGGCGCCTCTATGACATACGCATCCTAGATCGATCGCGATTGGCAGAAGCCTCGGCGTTTCTGTTTGCGAGAGATCTAGCATCTATTATTTTAGCATTTCCTAATATTTGCTTAGGGTTCGTATGTTTGTAGAGACTTCGGTGCCTCTATGACATACGCATCCTAGATCGATCGTGATTGGCAGAAGCCTCGGTGTTTCTGTTTGCGAGAGATCCAGCATCTATTATGTTAGCATTTCCTAATATTTGCTTAGGATTCGTATGGTTGTAGAGACTTCGGCGCCTCTATGACATACGCATCCTAGATCGATCGCGATTGGCAGAAGCCTCAGCGTTTCTATTTGCGAGAGATCCAGCATCTATTATTTGCTTAGGATTCATATGGTTGTAGAGACTTCGGCGCCTCTATGACATACGCATCCTAGATCGATCGCGATTGGCATAAGCCTCAGCGTTTCTGTTTGCGAGAGATCCAGCATCTATTATTTTAGCATTTCCTAATATTTTCTTAGGATTCGTATGGTTGTAGAGATTTCGGCGCCTCTATGACATACGCATCCTAGATCAATCGTGATTGGCAGAAGCCTCGGCGTTTCTGTTTGCGAGAGATCCAGCATCTATTATTTGCTTAGGATTCGTATGGTTGTAGAGACTTCGGTGCCTCTATGACATACGCATCCTAGATCGATCGCGATTGCCAGAAGCCTCGGCGTTTTTGTTTTCGAGAGATCCATCATCTATTATTTTAGCACTTCCTAATATTTGCTTAGGATTTGTCACGACCCGAAATATAGGCTCTATTTTATTAGTAGTTAAATGATTTTTATTTAATTATTTGCTTATTTAATTATTTAAAGTATTATTTATTTAAATAATTATGTGTGCATTTTTATGTGCTATAATATTTGTGCCTAGCATTTTATTCGGGTTAATTGTGCTAGTGTAGTATTGTTGGGTCTTAATTGTTAGTGGGGAGTATTTTGTGTGTAGTGTGAGAGAGGGGGCCTAAGTGTAAGTTTTTGAATTATTTCCCCCTACTCCCCTCTCCTCCCTCACCTCCTCCCTCACTCTCTTCTCCCTCCCAGCACACAACTCTCTCTCTCCTCCTTGGGTAAGCTTTTTCTCATCTTCCTTCTCTCTTCATTTACTCCATCTTCCTCTCATTATTGTTCATTTCTTAAATCTTGAACCTTGTTTAGATCGTCGTTAGGATCGCGTAGAATCAAAAAGAATTGAATTCCGTCAACTTTGAGAATTTGCAAGTAAGTTACTTTTCCCCCATTTTGATGCTAAAATGTTCATATCATGTTCATGTGATGTTTGATGTGTTATTTTCGAAGTTTGATTGAGTTTTGAAATTATTTTGAATTTATTTGAGTTCTTGGGAAGAAATGGTGATTTTGGAATGTTGGGTGTGATTCTTGGTTTTGGGTTGTTAGATGGTGTTGTTTAGGTTCCCTAGATGTTTAGATGTAGTTTTGGCACCTTGGAAACTAGTTTGAAAGCTTTGATTTTGAGCATTTATGGAAGGTTTGTGTTTTGGCTCGAAAATGGAGAACCCAGCTGAGATTTCTTCCCAGCCCGTAGACCAGGCGCCCGCCTGCCCATGCCCAGGCGCCCGCCTACATACCCCTTTCTGAAGACCAGACCTTCTGTCATTCAGGCGCCCGCCTGCCTCATTCCAGGCGCCCGCCCGCCCCTGTTTCAGGAATTTGACCTTTTTACTTGGTTTAAGACTTCAAGCTTAACTAGTTTAGGTTTATTGCTTCTAATTACTTAAGATAACACCGTGAAACACTTTATTAAGTGGAATTGATTCTTACATGAATAAATACGATATGGATTTTGATTAAGTACCATTTTGGGAATGTGGTTCATCTTCGATGTGCGATTTTTAGTGGTATTACCTTTGTGGTGATTTATTTGGATTGGTTCCCTACTTTGGAACCCTAAGTTGTTTAATTAAGCTAGTATTTATTACTTAGCATTTATTTGAAAGTCCAGCTGGTATTTGTTGTTGTGTCGGGCGATGTGAGATATTGTGATGGCACCGGCCAAGTCCATTATGGTGTCGACCATTGTTTTGCCCTTATTTTTCCTCTTCCAGATTGGCCTTGGTTGAGACGTTTGGAGCATGACTTTGTGGCATGGCTCCCGCCCCTTGTGGCATATTACTTTGTTATTGGTTCCGGTACCGGGGTTTTCTCTTCGGCTTTCATGCTATTATGAAGATGATGATTGGTTGATTATTGAAGCTGCGCAGCGATCCTTTATTTGGATGTTCCGGTTTGGAAAACCTTGGCTATATCCTTTGTTATGTGTTTATTTCCGCTGCTATCTGTTATATGATAATTGCTATGTGCTATGTGACAATAATTATTGTTTATGCTTATTGCATCATAGCATGTCATGTAGTTGCATTAGTAACTTATTGAGATTTATCTCACCCCTTTTTCTTTTTATCTTTGTTTTTCCTTAACCCCCCCCCCAGGTGCTAAGGATTAGTCTCGCTGATCACGAGAAAGAGGACGTCGAGTGTGGATACATTCTTTTGGGGAAAGTTGTATAGGTTGGTTTACATTATATAAATGTGTAACCTTTTGGGATATTTGTACCAAACATTGACGTCATTAGGATTTATGTATTTGTATTTTGTTAAGCATAAACTGGTGGAAGTTTATGATAGTTGTAATTGGTTTTTATCAAACATGGTTTTGTAAAACTTTGGATTATCACCTTTTGGTATTAAATGGAATTTTTAACCTTGGTATTTCATAGTTTTGGTTTTAGAGTCGATGTCCAGATCGCGGTCTCGGGCCCGCGGGGTCCGGGGTCGCGACAGGATTCGTATGGTTGTAGAGACTTCGGCGCCTCTATGACATACGCATCCTAGATCGATCGCGATTGGCAGAAGCCTCGGCGTTTCTGTTTGCGAGAGATCCAGCATCTATTATTTTAGCATTTCCTAATATTTGCTTAGAATCGTATGGTTGTAGAGACTTCGGCGCCTCTATGACATACGCATCCTATATCGATCGCGATTGGCAGAAGCCTCGGCGTTTTCTGTTTGCGAGAGATCCAGCATCAATTATTTTAGCATTTCCTAATATTTGCTTAGGATTCTTATGGTTGTAGAGACTTCGGCGCCTCTATGACATACGCATCCTAGATCGATCGCGATTGGCAGAAGCCTCGGCGTTTCTGTTTGCGAGAGATCCAGGATCTATTATTTTAGCATTTCCTAATATTTGCTTAGGATTCGTATGGTTGTAGAGATTTCGGCGCCTCTATGACATACGCATCCTAGATCGATCGCGATTGGCAGAAGCCTCGGCGTTTCTGTTTGCGAGAGATCCTGCATCTATTATTTTAGCATTTCCTAATATTTGCTTAGGATTCGTATGGTTGTAGAGACTTCGGCGCCTCAATGACATACGCATCCTAGATCGATCGCGATTGGCAGAAGCCTCGGCGTTTCTGTTTGCGAGAGATCCAGGATCTATTATTTTAGCATTTCCTAATATTTGCTTAGGATTCCTATGGTTGTAGAGACTTCGGCACCTCTATGACATACGCATCCTTGATCGATCGCGATTGGCAGAAGCCTCGACGTTTCTATTTGCGAGAGATCCACCATCTATTATTTTAGCATTTCCTAATATTTGCTTAGGATTCCTATGGTTGTAGAGACTTCGGCACCTCTATGACATACGCATCCTAGATCGATCGCGATTGGCAGAAGCCTCGACGTTTCTATTTGCGAGAGATCCACCATCTATTATTTTAGCATTTCCTAATATTTGCTTAGGATTCGTATGTTTGTAGAGACTTCGGTACCTCTATGACATACGCATCCTAGATCGATCGTGATTGGCAGAAGCCTCGGTGTTTCTGTTTGCGAGAGATCTAGCATCTATTATTTTCGCATTTCCTAATATTTGCTTAGGATTCGTATGGTTGTAGAGACTTCGGCGCCTCTATGACATACGCATCCTAGATCGATCGCGATTGGCAGAAGCCTCGGTGTTTCTGTTTGCGAGAGATCCAGGATCTATTATTTTAGCATTTCCTAATATTTGCTTAGGAATCGTATGGTGGTTGAGACTTCGGCGCCTTTATGACATACGCATCCTAGATCGATCGCGATTGCCAGAAGCCTCGACGTTTCTGTTTGCGAGAGATCCAGCATCTATTATTTTAGCATTTCCTAATATTTGCATAGGATTCGTATGGTTGTATAGACTTCGGCGCCTCTATGACATACGCATCCTAGATCGATCGTGATGCAGAAGCCTCGGCGTTTCTGTTTGCGAGAGATCCAGCATCTATTATTTGCCTAGGATTCGTATGGTTGTAGTGACTTCGGCGCCTCTATGACATACGCATCCTAGATCGATCATGATTGGCAGAAAGCCTCGGCGTTTCTGTTTGCGAGAGATCCAGCATCTATTACTTTAGCATATCCTAATATTTGCTTAGGATTCGTATGGTTGTAGAGACTTCGGCGCCTCTAGGACATACGCATCCTAGATCAATCGTGATTGGCAGAAGCCTCGGCGTTTCTGTTTTTCGAGAGATCCAGCATCTATTATTTTTTTAGGATTCGTATGGTTGTAGAGACTTCGCGCCTCTATGACATACGCATCCTAGATCGATCGCGATTGGCAGAAGCCTCGGCGTTTCTGTTTGCGAGAGATCCAGCATATATTATTTTAGCATTTCCTAATATTTGCTTAGGATTCGTATGGTTGTAGAGACTTCGGCGCCTCTATGACATACGCATCCTAGATCGATCGCAATTGGCAGAAGTCTCGGCGTTTCTGTTTGCGAGAGATCCAGCATCTGTTATTTAGCATTTCCTAATATTTGCTTAGGATTCATATGGTTGTAGAGACTTCGGCGCCTCTAGACATACGCATCCTAGATCGATCGCGATTGGCAGAAGCCTCGGCGTTTCTGTTTGCGAGAGATCCAGCATCTATTATTATAGCATTTCCTAATATTTGCTTAGGATTCGTATGTTTGTAGAGACTTCGGTGCCCTATGACATACGCATCCTAGATCGATCGTGATTGGCAGAAGCCTCGGTGTTTCTGTTTGCGAGAGATCCAGCATGTATTATTTTAGCATTTCCTAATATTTGCTTAGGATTCGTATGGTGTAGAGACTTCGGCGTCTCTATGACATACGCATCCTAGATCGATCGCGATTGCAGAAGCCTCGGCGTTTCTATTTGCGAGAGAGATCCAGCATCTATTATTTGCTTAGGATTCATATGGTTGTAGAGACTTCGGCGCCTCTATGACATACGCATCCTAGATCGATCGCGATTGGCATAAGCCTCGGCGTTTTCTGTTTGCGAGAGATCCAGCATCTATTATTTTAGCATTTCCTAATATTTGCTTAGGATTCGTATGGTTGTAGAGACTTCGGCGCCTCTATGACATACGCATCCTAGATCAATCGTGATTGGCAGAACCTCGGCGTTTCTGTTTGCGAGAGATCCATCATCTATTATTTTAGCACTTCCTAATATTTGCTTAGGATTCGTATGGTTGTAGAGACTTTCGGCGCCTCTATGACATACGCATCCTAGATCGATCGCGATTGGCAGAAGCCTCGGCGTTTCTGTTTGCGAGAGATCCATCATCTATTATTTTAGCACTTCCTAATATTTGCTTAGGATTCGTATGGTTGTAGAGACTTCGGCGCCTCTATGACATACGCATCCTAGATCGATCGCGATTGGCAGAAGCCTCGGCGTTTCTGTTTCCGAGAGATCAGCACATCTATTATTTTAGCATTCCTAATATTTGCTTAGGATTCGTATGGTTGTAGATACTTCGGCGCCTCTATGACATACGCATACTATATCAACGCGATTGGCAGAAGCCTCGGCGTTTCTGTTTGCGAGAGATCCAGCATCTATTATTTTAGCATTGCCTAATATTTTGCTTAGGATTCGTATGGTTGTAGAGACTTCGGCGCCTCTATGACATACGCATCCTAGATCGATCGCGATTGGCAGAAGCTCGGCGTTTCTGTTTGCGAGAGATCCAGGATCTATTATTTTAGCATTTCCTAATATTTGCTTAGGATTCGTATGGTTGTAGAGATTTCGGCGCCTCTATGGACATAGCATCCTAGATCGATCGCGATTGGCAGAAGCCTCGGGTTTCTGTTTGCGAGAGATCCTGCATCTATTATTTTAGCATTTCTAATATTTGCTTAGGATTCGTAGTTGTAGAGACTTCGGCGCCTCTATGACATACGCATCCTAGATCGATCGCGATTGGCAGAAGCCTCGGCGTTTCTGTTTGCGAGAGATCCAGGATCTATTATTTTAGCATTTCCTAATATTTGCTTAGGAT
>JAOWBW010000805.1:214986-319167 GCA_026119855.1 Campanula takesimana | reverse complement strand
ATGTAACACCCATCGAATTTCTTGTTAAATATTTGACATACTTGTTAAATACTTGAACTTGCATATTATGTGTTAGTTTTACTTGGGTTAAATTTTAACTGCTTTAAATAGTTAAGGTGGTTAAATGTTTAGTTTTGACTTTTGGGTCTTTGTGAAAATTGGACTTTAGGGTCTTTTTGTTAAAAGTGAAACTTGAGGGGCCTAAGTGAATTCTTTGAAAGTTGAAGTATATCAACTTGTTTGATTCCTTCTCTGGGTCATTTTTACCCAAATCAAATACGTACACTCCCTCTGTTCTGAAAAGCTAGGGTTAGAATTTTCCCTATTCCCGACTCCTCGAGTTTAATTATCCCTCCGTTCTTGATTCTGATCCCGGATTAATATTCGTGGCGTTGAATAGAGCGTTCCAGGCCGAACAGAAATAAGTTTTGGTCAACTTGAATTTTGACTAGGTAAGTTATTAGCTCCCCCTTACTTGTAATAACATGCATAAATGTTATTCTCAATACTTGTGATTGTTAATTTTGTGTTTGGGGTGATTTTTGTGGTACTTGTAAATCTGGGACAAAGGAGTAAATTTCCCTGTGTATGATAAGGGATTTGGAAAGATGAGTTTGAATGATGTTATGCCTTTTCTGGGTATGTTGAAATTGTTAGTAAATGTTACTCCTACGTTTGGGACGGAAATTATTTCAACCTGGGAAAGAAATGAAATTTTCGCATTTTAGTACACTGTGCGACCGCACAAAAATGATTGTGCGACCGCACATCTTTCTGAAGGGTTTTTCAAAGAAATTGACATGCTTGTGTGCGGCCGCACAGTCCATTTTGGGCGACCGCACAGTCATCTGAAAAACAAGATTTTGTTTAAAGTTTGTATAAGTTGGAAGTTAAGGTATATAACCTTAGTATAAGATGTCCTAGCAAGTGTTTGGATACTTTAGGGGCATCAGACTTGGTCTTAAACATGTATACTCATTGAATTAAAATGAGAATAAGTATAAGAGTAGTATCTCTTCTTTATGTCTTGAAAGTGCTATGAACAAGCACTAATGTTTATACTTGTTGTGAATCCAATGATTGTATACCTTAGAGGCATTAGCATAAGGTCTTAGACTTGAACATCCTAAGAATAGATTGGGATTTGTAAGAGTAAATGTATAACTCTTATACTTGTTTGAATGTCCAAAGATTGGAAGTTATAACTTGAAGTAATAAGACATTAAAAGCTTGTACATGACTTGAACATCCATAAATTGGATTAAGACTTGAATATAAGATAATAAATCTTGTACTTGCTTGACACCAATACATATGTATGGTAGTGAACTAGAAAGTGCTATGAACAAGCACTAACGTGTATGAGAACATGTTCTTGTTGGTATTGCAAACATATGAGACATGTCTTGTTGTGTATGTGCAAACATTGCATATAGTTGCTTGATAACAAGGTGACTTCTTGAGTACTTGAAGCATGTTCCTTGTTGAGCTAGTCCACTACATTTGGATTAGTTCTTCTCCCTTTCCCGTTGTTCAAAATATCTACTTGTACTTTCTTGTGTGAGTCCAGCTGGTTCTCCTTGCTTGTTCGAAAATGTATAGGTTCACGCTTGTCGCGAGAGCTGGGTTTTAAGTGACAATCGGGTCCCTATGTATTTCCGCCCGACCCCTTACTACCGGCCATAGTAAGGGCATAGCTTCCTTAGTTGGAGCAATAAGCCTGACTTAAGTGAATGCTAAACTCCCGTCCCGAACACCTCGTGAATAATCATGAGTACTGATATTGAGAATGACACTGGTTACCCCGGGTCTTCTGATATATACTGAATAATCAGTTCCTGTTATTGATCGTGATTGTCAAAGTAATACAAGCTACGACAACAATGGTATTCTTGGGAGGAATAAGGAAGGAAGCAATATCCTTATAACTTGCTTGTTTAGCCTTTATGTGCTATTGATGAGTGGATTATCCTCTCATATACTTGTTACTTGATGATACTTGAGATATGATTATTTGAGTATCTACTTGAATTGCATGATAACATGTCATGTAGTTGCATCTAATAGCTTACTGAGATTTATCTCACCCTTTATTTGTTTCCCCCCCCCCAGGAAAGGAAGGATAGTGCGCAGTGAAGCTCGACATAGTTGGGAGCTTGCTTCGCAGGTCGTGATTATTTTGGGGCTTGTGTCCTTTTACACTTGGTGAGGACGATGTATTGGGTTTATAACTCCTTATTTTGGGGTAGACAGTCTTGTTCAGTTCTTGTTGTCACTAGACATCTTGTATAGTACTCTTAATGCCAGCTTATGTGCTAGGCATGTTTCCGCTGTGTATGTATTAAGTTTGGTTTTAAAATTTTCTTGTCTAGAACTCGTGTTGTGAGCTAGTATAGCTCCTTACTCTAGAGTATATATATCATGTCAGTTTGTTAAACAAATGTCATTAAGTTTCTTGTTAAGTTTCTTGTTTCTCGTTAGGCACTCCATCCAGGTTCGAGGTTCTATTAGGGGATCCCGGGACCTGGGGGCGTGTCAGGTTGGTATCAGAGCTACCCTGGTTTAGCTACCTGTTTAGCTACCTTGGTTTGCTCTAAGTCTGGATAGGGTCTATGGCCTAGGTATGGGTGAGTCTTGGGTGTTATTAATAACGCTGAGTGTTTACCTACAGGTACAATGAGTTCTGAAGGTACAAGTGGTAGTAATCAGCTGAGATCTATAACTCCTCAAGAAGAAATGGTTGATAATGTTGACTGGGATTATCCTAATCGCCTTACAAGGTTCTTGAAGCTGAAACCTCGTAGTTTTGACGGGGAATTTGATTCTAAGAAGGCAGAAGAGTGGATTGAAAGTATTGAGAAGATCTTTACAGCCTTGAGATGTGCGGGTGGTGATAAGGTAACCTTTGCAACCTTTAAACTTGAGAAAGCCGCTGAACATTGGTGGCAAGTGTTGAGTAAAAGTTGGGAACTGGAAGGTGTACCACAGACATGGGAAAATTTTCTTAAAGCTTTCAAGTCACAGTTTATTCCAACAGTGGTCCAAGATAGAAAGGAAATGGAATTTCTTAATCTGGAGCAGGGAAGTCTGACCGTGGGGCAATACTCAACCAAGTTCACAGAATTGGCAAGGTATTGTGATCACTTAGTTCCAAACGAAGCCAAGAAGGCACAGAGGTTTGTTAAAGGGTTAAGGACTGAGTATAGAAAGCAACTTCTTTCTTTACAGCTCACTAGCTATCAGCAAGCAGTGGAGAAGGCTTATACTATTGAAAATGATATCGAAGAACACAAGGTGAAGTTGGGAACAACCATGACTGGTCGTGTATCGGAGAAAACTCAGGGATCTGGTTCTAAAGGTGGTAAATCTGGCCGCCAAGATCGTCGATTCCGATAGCCAACTGAAAGTAAAGGTAGTGTATCAACTGGTTCGAGGACAACAGTCCAAGGTCCCAGGAGAGTATGTGGCTTTGTTCGAAAGAAGGCCATTCTGAAGACAAGTGTTGGCTAAAGCAAGGAAAGTGTATAGTGTGTGGTGAAGCGGGGCACTTTGCTAGAAATTGTTCTAAAAGTAAAGTAAATCAAGTTGGGGGTACAAGTCAACCAGCTCAGGTTCCAAGAGATAGTGGTGGTCGACCAAAAGTTCAGGGTCGAGTGTTTCTCTAGATCAGCAGGGTGTAGCTGAGTCTTCTGCAGTCATAGGAGGTATTATATTACTTTCTAGTACGAGAGCGCGAGTCTTGATAGATCCAGGCTCATCTCATTCTTATGTGGCATCTCATTTTGTGTCGCATTTGCATGTTCTTCTGATTCTATGCCTTATGTGCTAGAAGTATCTTCCCCTATGGGAGATTGCATGTTTACTTCTGAGGTTTACAAGAAATGTGAGGTCCTTGTGGGTGATCATGCCCTTCTTGCTGACCTAGTCGTGTTACCTATAAGGGACTTTGACGTGATTCTTGGCATGGATTGGCTATATGTGCATCATGCATCTGTTGATTGTTATAGAAAAGTAGTAACTTTTTCTATTCCTGGTTTGCCTGATTTTACCTTGAAGGTGATAGGCCTTTATGTGCTATACATGTTATTTCTGCTTTAAAAGCTAGAAAACTTTTATCTCGTGGTTGTGCCGGGTATCTCGCATGTGTACTTGATCAGAGGTTATCTGTTCCCAAGATGGAGGATATTCCTGTTGTGTCTGAATTTTCAGATGTGTTCTCTTCTGAGTATAGCATGCCACCCGATCGAGAGCTTGAGTTCTGTATTGAGTTATTACCAGGTACAGCACCAATCTCTAAAGCACCTTATAGAATGGCTCCAGCTGAGTTGAGAGAGTTAAAAACACAGCTTGAGGAATTGCTTAATCGGGCTTTATCAGGCCTAGTGTATCACCGTGGGGTGCACCAGTGTTATTTGTCAGAAAGAAAGATGGGACTCTGCGATTGTGTATTGATTACAGAGATCTTAATCAGGTAACTATCAAGAAAAATATCCGTTACCTCATATTGATGACTTGTTTGATCAGCTTCAGGGTTCAGTAGTGTATTCGAAGCTTGACTTGAGAAGTGGTTATCATCAGTTGAAAATCAGATCTGAGGATATACCAAAGACAACTTTCCGTACCAGGTATGGGCATTATGAGTTTATTGTTATGCCATTTGGTTTGACAAATGCTCCAGCTGTATTTATGGATTTGATGAACCGTATCTTCAAACCATATCTTGATTGTTTTGTGGTGGTATTCATTGATGACATTCTTGTGTATTCTAAGTCACGGGCTGAGCATGAACAACATCTCAAAGTAGTATTACAAGTTCTTCGTGAGAAACAATTATTTGCAAAATTCAGCAAATGTGCTTTCTGGTTAGAAGAGGTTTCATTCTTGGGGCATATTGTGTCTGCTACTGGTATTGCAGTAGATCCTTCTAAAGTTGAAGCAGTTGTAAACTGGAAAAGGCCAACTACAGTGACAGAGATCCGTAGTTTCTTGGGCTTGGCTAGTTATTATCGGAGGTTCATTGAGGGATTCTCCAAGATTGCTACTCCATTGACTAATATGACTCGAGAAGCTATTTCTTTTGAATGGAATGACAAATGTGAAGCAAGTTTTCAGGAGTTAAAAAGGCGTTTGACTACAGCTCCAGTCTTGGCTTTGCCTAATGGTTCTGAGCATTTCATGGTTTATACTG
Source organism: Campanula takesimana (assembly GCA_026119855.1). NCBI lineage: Eukaryota > Viridiplantae > Streptophyta > Magnoliopsida > Asterales > Campanulaceae > Campanula > Campanula takesimana. Next base: position 313,979 of record JAOWBW010000805.1, on the reverse strand, counting down.
ATGCTTCTAAAGAAGGATTGGGTTGTGTTCTAATGCAAGATGGCAAGGTAATAGCTTATGCTTCTCGAAAATTATCTCCTTATGAAAAGAATTATCCTACTCATGATTTAGAGTTGGCTGCGATTATTTTTGCTTTGCATAAATGGAGGCATTACTTGTATGGAACCAAATTTGAGGTTTTCACTGATCATAAAAGTTTGAAGTACTTGTTTTCTCAAAAAGAACTTAACATGAGGCAACGTAGATGGATGGAGAAATTGAAGGATCATGATTGTACTATCCTTTATCATCCTGGAAAGGCAAATGTTGTGGCAGATGCACTGAGCCGAAAGACTTATATTTCTTGCTTGATGATTCGTGAATGGAAGATGTTTGAAGATTTGTGTGATTGGAATCCTTGTGAATCAAATCATGGAATTATCATTGCTAATATAAAAGCTACTTCAGATTTACTCCAACAGATCAAAGAAGCTCAGGTAATTGATTCTGAATTGCAGGAAATTATTAGTGGAATGAATGAAGGAAAGCAACCAGATTTTTCTTTTAATAGTGATGGAATTCTTACCTTCCGAGGTCGAGTTTGTATTCCAGTTGATCCTGAGATAAAGAAGAGAGTTCTTGAAGAGGCTCACAAAGCCAAGTATACTATTCATCCTGGAAGTACTAAAATGTACCAAGACTTGAAGAAACATTTTTGGTGGAACAATATGAAAAGAGAAATTGCTGAGTATGTTTCCAAATGTTTGACTTGTCAACAAGTAAAAGTAGAACATCAACGTCCAGCAGGTTTGTTGCAACCATTAGAAATTCCCGAGTGGAAATGGGAGCATATTACTATGGATTTTGTGACTGGTTTGCCACGTACCAGACGAGGCCATGATGCTGTTTGGGTTATAGTGGACAGGTTGACTAAATCAGCTCACTTCTTGTCTGTTTCCATGGGATATTCATTGTCTCAATTGGCATCTTTGTATATTCAGGAGATAGTCCGACTCCATGGGGTTCCTGTGAGTATTGTATCTGATAGAGATCCTCGTTTTACTTCTCGATTCTGGCAGGCTCTTCAGGGTGCTATGGGTACTAAATTGAATTTCAGTACTGCTTTTCATCCTCAATCTGATGGGCAATCTGAGAGACTTATACAGATTCTCGAGGATATTTTACGTGCTTGTGTTATTGATTTCAAAGGCAGTTGGGATACTCATCTTCCTTTGGCTGAGTTTGCTTATAATAACAGTTTTCAGTCTAGCATTGAAATGGCTCCTTATGAGGCTCTTTATGGCAGAAAATGTAGATCTCCTATATGTTGGGATGAAGTGGGAGAAGCTAGACTCTTGGGTCCTGAAATGGTCCAACAGTCAGTTGAAAGTGTGAAACTTATTCGAGATAGATTGCGCACAGCTCAAAGTAGACAAAAGAGTTATGCAGATCATCGTAGAAGGGATCTTGAATTTCAGGTAGGTGACTTTGTATTCTTGAAGGTCTCTCCTCGTAGAGGTATAAAGAGATTTGGGAAGAAAGGAAAGTTATCTCCTCGTTATATCGGTCCATTTGAGATTCTTGAAAGAGTTGGGAAGTTGGCTTATAGAGTGGCTTTACCTCCTTCTTTATCTGGTATTCATGATGTATTCCATGTATCTATGCTTCGCAAGTATATGGCAGATGAATCACATGTTCTTGAGTATGAGGCTATTCCATTTCAGCCTGATTTGTCTTATGAGGAACAACCTGTTGAAATTCTTGACTGGAAGGAGCAAGTATTGCGTACCAAAAGGATTCCTATTGTGAAGGTCCTTTGGAGAAATCATGAAATTGAAGAAGCTACTTGGGAAACCGAGAAAGAGATGCGAGATAAATACCCGAGCCTATTTGAAAACTTTGGTAAGTAAAATTCGTGGGCGAATTTTCTTTAAGGTGGGGAGGATGTAACACCCATCGAATTTCTTGTTAAATATTTGACATACTTGTTAAATACTTGAACTTGCATGTTATGTGTTAGTTTTACTTGGGTTAAATTTTTAACTGCTTTAAATAGTTAAGGTGGTTAAATGTTTAGTTTTGACTTTTGGGTCATTTGTGAAAATTGGACTTTAGGGGTCTTTTTGTTAAAAGTGAAACTTGAGGGGCCTAAGTGAAATTCTTTGAAAGTTGAAGTATATCAACTTGTTTGATTCCTTCTCTGGGTCATTTTACCCAAATCAATACGTACACTCCCTCTGTTCTGAAAAGCTAGGGTTAGAATTTTCCCTATTCCCGACTCCTCGAGTTTAATTATCCCTCCGTTCTTGATTCTGATCCGGATTAATATTCGTGGCGTTGAATAGAGCGTTCCAGGCCGAACAGAAATAAGTTTTGGGTCAACTTGAATTTTGACTAGGTAAGTTATTAGCTCCCCTTGCTTGTAATAACATGCATAAATGTTATTCTCAATACTTGTGATTGTTAATTTTGTGTTTGGGGTGATTTTTGTGGTACTTGTAAATCTGGGACAAAGGGAGTAAATTTCCCCTGTGTAAATGATAAAGGGATTTGGAAAGATGAGTTTGAATGATGTTATGCCTTTTCTGGGTATGTTGAAATTGTTAGTAAATGTTACTCCTACGTTTGGGACGGAAATTATTTCAACCTGGGAAAGAATGAAAATTTCGCATTTTAGTACACTGTGCGACCGCACAAAAATGATTGTGCGACCGCACATCTTTCTGAAGGGTTTTTCAAAGAAATTGACATGCTTGTGTGCGGCCGCACAGTCCATTTTGGGCGACCGCACAGTCATCTGAAAAACAAAGATTTTGTTTAAAGTTTGTATAAGTTGGAAGTAACCCTAGTTAAGGTATATAACCTTAGTATAAGATGTCCTAGCAAGTGTTGTGATACTTTAGGGGCATCAGACTTGGTCTTAAATATGTATACTCATTGAATTAAAATGAGAACATAAGTATAAGAGTAGTATCTCTTCTTTATGTCTTGAAAGTGCTATGAACAAGCACTAATGCGTTATACTTGTTGTGAATCCAATGATTGTATACCTTAGAGGCATTAGCATAAGGACTTAGACTTGAACATCCTAAGAATAGGATTGGGATTTGGTAAGAGTAAATGTATAACTCTTATACTTGTTTGAATGTCCAAAGATTGGAAGTTATAACTTGAAGTATAAGACATTAAAAGCTTGTACATGACTTGAACATCCATAGAAATGGATTAAGACTTGAATATAAGATAATAAAATCTTGTACTTGCTTGACACCAATACATATGTATGGTAGTGAACTAGAAAGTGCTATGAACAAGCACTAACGTGTATGAGACATGTTCTTGTTGTGTATGTGCAAACATATGAGACATGTTCTTGTTGTGTATGTGCAAACATTGCATATAGTTGCTTGATAACAAGGTGACTTCTTGAGTACTTGAAGCATGTTCCTTGTTGAGCTAGTCCACTACATTTGGATTAGTTCTTCTCCCGTTGTTCAAGTAAATATCTACTTGTACTTTCTTGTGTGAGTCCAGCTGGTTCTCCTTGCTTGTTCGAAAATGTATAGGTTCACGCTTGTCGCGAGAGCTGGGGTTTAAGTGACAATCGGGTCCCTATGTATTTCCGCCCGACCCCTTACTACCGGCCATAGTAAGGGCATAGCTTCCTTAGTTGGAGCAATAAGCCTGACTTAAGTGAATTCTAAACTCCCGTCCCGAACACCTCGTGAATAATCATGAGTACTGATATGGAGAATGACACTGGTTACCGGGTCTTCTGATATATACTGAATAATCAGTTCCTGTTATTGATCGTGATTGTCAAAGTAATACAAGCTACGACAACAATGGTATTCTTGGGAGGAATAAGGAAGGAAGCAATATCCTTATAACTTGCTTGTTTAGCCTTATGTGCTATTTGATGAGTGGATTATCCTCTCATATACTTGTTACTTGATGATACTTGAGATATGATTATTTGAGTATCTACTTGAATTGCATGATAACATGTCATGTAGTTGCATCTAATAGCTTACTGAGATTTATCTCACCCTTTATTTATTTCCCCCCCCCAGGAAAGGAAGGATAGTGCGCAGTGAAGCTCGACATAGTTGGGAGCTTGCTTCGCAGGTCGTGATTATTTTGGGGCTTGTGTCCTTTTACACTTGGTGAGGACGATGTATTGGGTTGTATAACTCCTTATTTTGGGGTAGACAGTCTTGTTCAGTTCTTGTTGTCACTAGACATCTTGTATAGTACTCTTAATGCCAGCTTATGTGCTAGGCATGTTTCCGCTGTGTATGTATTAAGTTTGGTTTTAAATTTTCTTGTCTAGAACTCATGTTGTGAGCTAGTATAGCTCCTTACTCTAGAGTATATATATCATGTCAGTTTGTTAAACAAAGGTCATTAAGTTTCTTGTTAAGTTTCTTGTGTCTCGTTAGGCACTCCCATCCAGGTTCGAGGTTCTATTAGGGGATCCCGGGATTGGGGGCGTGTCAAAATCTCTTGGGGCTAGACATCAATTTTCGTTGGACACCGCGGTGACAACATTCAAGCGAGGCAATCCGGACTTCGATCGAACATGACTTGATCTTGGGTTGGATTTACAAACACACAATGGTCAAAATGGTTCACCCACGAACTAAAAAAAAAAGTCTTTTTCTCACATGTGTGCATATTCTTTTCCCTTCTAATCTTAAAAAAAAAAAAGATTTTTCTTTTTCTTTTTCTCCTTCTATGTGCAAAAGTATGTGCTCTACTTTTCTTTGCTCCTAGCTTCTCCTCCAGCATTCTCCATCATCCTTGAACTACGCTGGTCTGATTCCTTTTAAGGGATACGTAGGCAGCCTTTTGGCACGACCAACCCACCATCCAGAATACCATCTCGCTGACACTCCTTCAAAGGCAAGAACAATTCATCACCATCAACATCATCATTCTCCATCCAAAGCATGGACATTCTTCATCAAAAGCATCAACATCCTTCAGCAATCCATCCCTAATCAAGCGGCAATGGTAAGTGAAGGTATGAACATCATTCATCTCAAGCAATCTCCGCTTTCAAAAATCACTTTACACACAGAATCACTTTACTTCTCTCTCATACAAACTGTTTTCAAATCACATCACACCACAAGCACAATTTCCCTCATAACTGCCATTTCACATCCCATACATGTCACAAGCACATATACCTGCAAAGCACACACTTAACAGGTACCATCACAAGGTCAACAGCATCTACAAGGCACTTCGTCCCCAGTAGAAAGTGATCCGCCGTCAACTACGCCTGCATCCCACAGTGTCAAACAATTACAGTTTAATGACAACAACTCGGTCCATGGTGAGCCACAAAATCACCATCTTTCCACCAAGCAACACAATAATATCACATATAGGCAGACGAAGCCTCAGATCCCACCATCAGCAAAACGGGTCCCGCATCAGCAAACGGATCCCGCCTTAGCAAACGGATCCCGCATCAGCAAACAGATCCCGCATCAGCAAACGGATCCCGTACCAGCAAACGGATCCCGCACCAGCAAACGGATCCCGCTTCAGCAAACAGGTCCCGCATCAGCAAACGGGTCCTGCCTCAGCAAACGGATCCCGCCTCAGCAAACGGATCCCGCATCAGCAAACGGATCCCGCTTCAGCAAACGGATCCCGCATCAGCAAACGGATCCCGCTTCAGCAAAACGGATCCAGCATCAGCAAACGGATCCCGCTTCAGCAAAACGGATCCCGCCATATCCTTTTTATATCAATAAAGCCGCTCACACAGGGAGCACACCCCTATCCTTCGCAAATTTCAAATTAATGTTTTATTGAGTCTTTGTTTTCTCTTGTCGGTGTCCTCGGTGGTTGTCTTTCTTTCGTCGACGCATTTTGCTTCGCAATCCACGTCGCCGAGGGGCTCTGTAGACACCCCGCCTTGGACCTCTCATGTCCCGATTGCATACACATTTCTTTGTCTTCCTCTTTTCTGTTAAGTTTTGTTACTTTTCGTTAATTTTCAACTTACTCCGTTAGTCTTGGATTTGACTAAGTGACAAAGTCAACCTTGAGTCTTTGTTTCATTTATTTTCATTGACTTTCGTGATGTTCGTTAAGTTTTTGGACTAATTCCGTTAGTTTTGGGACTTAACTGCATAACGGGGTTAACTTTTGGGCTGAAATTTGTATTTCCTGAAGATGGGAGGAGCGCGCCTCCGCCCTCCTTTATGGGATGCTCGCGCCTCCCATAGGGGGGGGGGGAGGCGCGCGCTTCCCACCTCCAGAATCCTAGATTTTGCCAAATTTCCCTCCTTTTCTGATTTGTAACCCCCAAGGCCATTATGCCTTGGCTTGATCCGGAGAAGGACCATCTTTGTGACCACAAAGACCTTACCTAACACCTATAAAAACCCCTCCAATCCATCATTGGAGGGGACCTCTTTTAAGACTTTTCTTTTGACTCTCTTAACAAAAGAGGACTTTTCTTTTCACTCTCTTAACAAAAAGAGGAAGAATTCTTGAATCAAAAACACTTTAAAACACATAAAATCCATTTTCAAAGAGTGGTCACTATAGACAATTTGGTTCTTCCCCATTCAAGCACAAGGTACAATGTTCATTCTCTTATAAACTTTTAATCTTATCTTTATTTTCTCTCCTTGTTAAAATCTTTTTATTACACTCTTCATCTTTAATGTGTATGCAATCTCCATAAAAGGGATACAACCAAAAGGCCACTTCACTATTGAAGTTTGGCCAAGGTTACATCCCAACATTCCAAATTCCACTTTAATTTTCATTTCATTTCTTCATGTAATTGTTTGGCATAATTGTTACATGTAATCTTTTAGCATAAATTAATAAATAAAAACAATTCTCTTTTATTTCCTTTTAATTTTCCCCTTTCTTTCCATTGTAATTGTTAGCACTTCTTACATTAATAATTGAAGGACTTTTCTTTTTAGTATTAGAACACCAAAAGTAGCAAGACCCGCGTAAGCGGGGTGGAGTGGGTGTTTAAGTACTTCCCACTCCGTCACCTAACCCCCGAACCCCTCATCTCAAAAATCTTTAGTTTCGTAATCAATAAAAAAGGCTATTTTCTTAGGTTTTCTCGCGTTCCTCTAAAACGTGGGTGGCGACTCTTAAAATCAAGTAGACATCCTAGGAAAATTCACCGCTCTAGCCAAGCCGTGGTTCCCCGGAGTATCTACACACTCATTTTCTCATGCTCATCATTTGTCTTAGGACATTGAGTCTTGCTTAGAGAAACTCCATGCAACACTAACAACTGTCCTCTCTTAGAATTTTCCTTGCGGAATCTTCTAATGACCTTGTCAATGTATGTACTTTGGCTTAACCAATTAGCTTCCTTAATGCCAAGGACATATGCGGTTTCACCCATATCTTTCATTGCGAAGCACTTTCTAAACAAAGTCTTTTCAGACTGACGTGTAGGAATATCATTTCCAATGAGCAATATGTCATCCACATATAAAATAAGGAATAGCACTATGCTCCCACTAATCTTCTTGTGTATACAAGGTTCAACTTCGTTCTTGATAAAACAAAACTCTTTGATTCATCAAAACGGAGATTCCCACTCCTAAAAGCTTGCTTCAATCCATCCAATGGATTTTCGCAACTTACATACTTTATTAGAATTTTTCTTTGACTATCAAAACTTTTAGGTTGTATCCAATACATCCTAAAGTGAGTTCCCGTTAAGGAACGCTGTTTTGACATCCTTTTGTCAAATTTCATATTCCAAATATGAAGATATGACTATGAGAATTCTAGTAAGTTCCTTGATACCCATGTAATTTTTCTCCAAGAAAACTCATTCTTCTCCTTTGGGTTTTACACCTTAGGTTAGAATGATCAAGTTCCAAACTTGATTATTATACATGGATTGCCTTTTAGATTTTATGACTCCAAGTCATTAATCTAAGTGTGGAGCGGACATTGCATCTTTGATAGGTGGTAAGTACTTCATTCTCAATGAACTTTACCTTAATACTTTCTATTTTGAAATATCCAATATTTGTTGTTATAGATTGTACCATATCATGTATGCAAGTACTTGTATATTATGAACGGTTTTTCACAAAACATTGTGAAAGTTTGTTCAACTTCTATCTTAGGTTAAATAATATTTTCTAGGTCTCGGACCATCCGAGATATATTTTACTCCCACTGGTTCTTAGAGATAAACCATTTATCTAGAAAAGTACCATCATAAGCAACAAACCATTTGTTTCTTACGAGTAAAATAATATCCTCAAGTTTCCTTAGGATATCCCATAAAAATATATTTATAAGATTTAATTGTGAGTGTGTCCCAGACAACTCCTTTCCAAAAAAGTCTCACCATCTTAAATCTTTACGAAAGACAAACCGAGTTTTCTTTCACTTTTTAATCTCTTTTGATGGAACTCAAATTAGTGTAATTATAGCGGTTTCAAATACATAACCCAAAAAACAAATAATGGAAGATCATTCTGACATTATCAACTCATGAACCATATCCAATAAGGTTCTTACACTTCCACGTAGACACATCATTTAGAATGGTGTTCTTAGTGAAGTTAATTGTGAAACCATTTCACAATCTTAACAATGATTGTCAAATTCTTGGTTTAATTATTCATCATCATGATTGAATCAGAATCTTTGAACAGTTTTACCAAGTCCGACCAAAATTATATTTTAGCATTGCTACTTAATGCACCATATACATGGACATGTATTAGGTCAAGTAAGATATTAGCCTTTCACTATTCATAGCAAAAGATGTCTTGGTCCAAGTAAATAAGATTTGCATAAATCATATGATTCCAAATCATATGACTTAAAACTCCGTCCCCTGGAATTTTAGATATGCATTTCTCATTTATTTGATCAAAACAATAATGCATAAAGAATTTTAATTATTTATGTTATAGCTTTTATTACTTTGTTCTTCAAGATTTAGGATATAAGATTTATTTATATGATAACACAATGAAGTGAATCATAATAAATAAAGCACTTTTCTTATTCCAAATAAGAAATAAATATCCTTCATTATCTTATAACAATATAATATTTTCTACTTCATAAGTAAAGTCACTTTACAAGTGTTAACCACGAACAATGTTGCAACCATTGTATCATTACCATTCATAGATCAAACTTTACTTTAAGCAGTCTTTCAATTTACTAATTATTGCGATATCCAATACCCAATAATTAAATTTAGAAAGATTAATTTATAACATAAATATTTCCAAGCGGCAGTCCCACTACCATTCCTTTTATTGATCATCCAGAATTTTGACTACAATTCTAAATGGTCAATCCAATTGCCATTTTACCAAATTGCATCAATTAGAGTTGTTATTTTAACCACAATTATTTCCTTTAGGTTTGACAAGTCTGTCTTACCTTTCCTTTGGCATTTGGCATCATTTCCATCATGAACCATGAGCATTGGAGAACCTTTCTCCATTATCTTCATCTCCGCAGTTTTCAGCATATCATGCAACTCGGAGAGATTCTTATCCATTCCATCCAAGTTATAGTTCATCACAAAGTGATTTGTGATTATAACTCTTTAGCAGTGAATTAAGAATAAGATCCATGGCTAGCTCCAATCCAATTAGACTGCCAAGTTTCTCAAGATGCTCTACGTAGCCTTTTATCTTAAGCATGTGTGGTTCCACTTGTTGCCCTTTACTCCTTTTGCAAGAAGCGAATGCAACAATGGTTTAATACCTCTCTTGCTTAGATTGCTCTTTGAAACATGTAACTCAACTCCACGCTTATCTAATAAGCTTCCACAAGTTCCAAACTTTGTTGGAGTTTTGAGCACATAATCGCGAGCATGAGACAACTCACATTCCCAGAATCATACTCATGATTCTTGTGATTGTCTATTCCAGCATTGGGTTCTTTAGGAATATGCCCATCAAGAATGTACAACCCATCTTCTTTCCTTAGAACGATTCTTAGGCTCAGGATCCAATCCATGAAGTTTGTACCATTCTCTTGAAGCTTATCCTTATCAAGGATTGATCGCAACGATTTTAAGTTAGTTGTCATCTACAACTCATGCAAAATTTCCAAAATTTTACAATTACCAATCTCATTAAAGAGATAAATAATGTATTTTTCAAAAATACTCCCACTAAATTATATAACCTTCTTATACATCCAATGTATAATATAGTTTAAATGGGCTAAGATCCAACTTTAATTTAATCTTGAGTACACTTTGGCGCACCGCTCAAAATCAAATTAATTAGGTAGACAACCCTGTCAATCATATCTCATATGACTCTTAGATCCTTTTATGAGATTCTTTTAAATTTGGGCTAAGATCCAACATTAATTTAATCTTGAGTACGCTTTGGCGCACCGCTCAAAATCAAATTAATTAGGTAGACAAACATATCAATCATATCCAATATGACTCTTAGAGATCCAATTTCAAAAGCATGTTTAATCTCATCTTTGTCTTAGGCCCAAAACTGTTTTGACGCCTAATTAAGTCCAACCATTTTAAACGTATAGGAAACTCTTATTCACTCATCTTGCTTATACAAGAATATAATCAATGCACCTCGCTTTGGCGAGCCCACATGAAAATACCCGTGTACTTACAAGTGTTTTAATCATGGCATGGCAAGGGACTTAAAACTTTTAAGAAGGTTCATCACCATAAAGCATACAACACATTTATGAGCACACAAGATAAACATGTTACGCATCAAGTTTAGCCACTAAATTAATCATCATTAATTTAAGCATAATATTTATGTGTCATTAGTTTCTCTATAATTAAGAGGATGAGACTATTTGAAATTTTGTTATCATCTCCAAATCAAGACAACAAGAAGTGCGGTCGAACTAAGCCTTTGGCAACCACAATCCCACACTAATTCAAGAAACCAAGAAAGTAGTCCATGTGGCCGAAACTAAGCAATAGATGGTCTCGATGAACGTAGGCCAATTGCATCCACAATTCCACATGGATTTCCAATCTTTGAATCAAGAATTTTGTTTCTCAATTTTAGCAATTATGAACTCTTCATAATCTAACTTCGTTTTATCTTTGAAACTTTGATTGCGATCAAGTTTGGGAAACATAATCTCGATGAACGCAGATTAGCCATCCAAACCTTGATCCAATCTCAGAATCACAAGATCAAAACAAATAGGAAAATCAAACCCCGAGATCCAATCCCAAACCAAACGCCAAACCCCTGCTCCAGATCAGAAGGTCCGGCCGGGTGCTTGCAGTGGTCCGGTCGGACCCACCTCTGAAAAATCCCAGATTTCTGAGTCGAACCAAAACCAAAAGCCAGACCCCTGCTCCAGACCATAGGATCCGGCCGGGTCCTTGCTCTGGTCCGGTCGGACCCTCACCGAAAAACTCAGAATTTTTAAAGTTCCAAATTTTGCTCAAAATTGTTTTTTCGGATTAAATTAGGATTTGGTGTTCTTGATGATCCAATCATCATGAACATCAGAACCTTGAATGAACAATTCATGAATCCTTAGATTATCAAACTTTGATCCAATCAAAATTGATAACCCAAACAATTTTAAATCCACCATAATTTTTATTGCGATTGAATAGTGCGATTAAAGTTTATAAAACAATAAACCACATAAAATAAATATAACACATAAACATCATAATCCCAATATTCATATCATGCTAGGCACATAAACAAACAATTTATATACACACAACATGATTATGTATTGAAATAATCAACATGAACGGGGCTCTGATACCACTGTTGGGTTTCAGAGTAACATGCGCAGCGGAATTAAGCATTTAAATTTAATGAAACCCAAAGCCCATAGATCCGTTCATATGATTAAGTCAAATACAACATAATGAATACTAGAATACTAACCCTTAATGCCTTTGATTTTGCAACCTTGAATTCGATGGAGGCTTGAAATCTTGATCACAAACAAAGCAAGAATCACGAACTATGAAGATGATAAGTTTCATCCTCTAGCGGTATCCACACCACGAACGAATATCAAGAACACTTGATCTTGGTTGCTAGACCAAATCATGAAACACGCTTTCATGATCTATAGAACTATATGGAATTATTATGTGTGTGATATTCTTGTTCTTCAATCTAGGGATGTCTTAGAACAAGAAATTCATCCTCTCAAACCCTTGGAGGCTCTCACAAAGTTACATAATGCTTAGGGCTGATTTTGGGCGAATAGAGGCTGTTTAAATACTTGTGTGACCTATTCCAAATAGGAAACAAGTGTCCAAACCCGCAAGAAAATGGAACAAAGAAAAATTCTAGGCAGAAACCCTAGAGGTCTGCCCGGGTCTTATAGGAGGTCCGCCCGGACCCTCCCAAAGATCCGCCCGGGTCCTTTAAGAGGTCCGCCCGGACCCTCTAGAAAATCCCACTTTCTTGTTTTCTCCTCTAAAGTCCTAAAATCCCTCAAAGGTCCTTCGACCCATAATTCCATTTAAGTCCTTTTAGATTCGTTCTATTGTGTGTGACCCTCTAGGATTATACTAAGTTGGCAATGGGTTAAAACATGAACTCAGAAGATATGATTAGGTTCTAGCAAACCGTCATACCTACCCAAATAGTATAACTAGATACAAGTTCGCATTCCTTTAGAACATGTCATAATCCCTTTATCCACGATGTCTTTGAACACAAGTCATGGTCAATAAGTCAACTTGTTTTGTTCAATACTTTTCTCGATCCCGAATATGTTGATAATCCAAATGATAATCCTTTAGAACATGTCATAATCCCTTTATCCACAATGTCTTTGAACACAAGTCATGGTCAATAAGTCAACTTGTTTTGTTCAATACTTTTCTCGATCCCGAATATGTTGATAATCCAAATGACATTGATCCAATCAATCCATTGGAGTTTGGCCAAACATTTCATCAACATCATTCCTTCGAGGGGCCCAAGCATGACATCTCTCCGAAGAGGGACAAATCCATTTAGCTTATTATTCTTCCCTACGTGAATCCGATTATGCCAATCATACCCTTTATAACGTGGAAGACTATAATAACTTCATGTCTAAGGATTCAAATGACATAACTAATATGAGATTTATATATGACATTGACCATGACATAAATCTCATACCGCGGGTCATGTCCAGTACCTTGTTCCAAACAAGTACCCATAAATCTAACATGATCATCCCATAATCATTTAGCCTTTATGCTAATGCTTAACAAGCTCTAGGGATGGAGATTATTATAAGCAAACATGAGCAACAATAATAATCTTAACATCTCTTTATCATCATGAATAAAAATAATAACTTATACAATGTTTAACAAACATGCCTAGGGCACCAACACCAACACTTAGTTCCCTTCAAAGCCTTGAAGAACGGGAGTGACTTTTCTGTCGACTTGGCGATAAACCTTCCCAGGGCGGCTACCCTTCCATTCAGCCTTTGAACTTCCTTCACACATGTCGTCTCTTTCATGTCTACAAGAGCCTGGATCTTCTCCGGATTTGCCTCAATGCCTCGCTGCGACACCATGAATCCGAGGAACTTACCTTCTGTGACCCTGAACACACATTTACTGGGATTGAGCTTCATGTCGTTGGCCTTCAAGTTTTTTATGGTCTCGGTCAAATCTAAGACGTGACTTCCTAACTTGGTCTTGATTACCATGTCATCGATATAAGCCTCCATGTTCCTGCCGATCTGGGATTTGAACACCTTGTTTACCATCCTCTAGTAGCCTGAATAGGCATCAAGGAAACTCAGAGTTTGGTGTCCAGCAATCGAATCGACCAGCTTGTCGATCCTTGGAAGAGGATAGCTATCCTTTGGGCAAGCCTTATTGAGGTCGTGAAGTCTACGTACATCCTCCATTTTCCATTCTGCTTCTTAACCATGACGACATTTGCTAGCCATTCAGGGTATGTTGCTTCTCGAATGATGCCGGCTTTCAGCAATTTGTCTACCTCGACCTCGATTGCCTTTTCTTTATCTGTGGAGAAGGCCCTTCGTACCTGCTTGATTGGTTTGAAAAACTTGTCTACTTCCAGTTTGTGGAGATCAATGGTTTCTTTAACCCTAACCATGTCTTCCACCTTCCATGCAAATACATCTAGGTTGTTTTTGAGCAGGTTGATAAGCTCCTCTCTCTCTTCCAGGGGGAGTTGTTTCCCAATCCTTACCTTCTGTTTCGGGAAGTCGGGGTTGATAATGACCTCGTTTAGCTGGTCGACTGGTTTTAGCTCGGGACCGTCTCTGTGTTGGGTTTCATAGTAACATGCGCAGCGGAATTAAGCATTTAAAATTTTTATGAAATCCAAAGCCATAGATCCGTTCATATGCTTATATCAAATACATACAATATGAATACTAGAATACTAACCCTTGATGACTTTGGATTTTAGCCTTTGATCTTGGTGGAGAATTTGAAGCTTGATCACGAACAAGCAAGAACACGAACTTTGAAGATGATGAGCTTCACCCTCTAGCAGTATCCACACCTCGAACGAATATCAAGAGCACTTGATCTTGGTTGCTAGACCAAAATTATGAAACACACTTTCACAATTATATTGACTATATGGAATTATGAATTCTTTATCTTAGATTACAAATCAATAATCAAGAATATTGTTCTTTCAATCAACTAGGTTAATCAACCTTAATGGCTGGTGAAAAAGACTTTATATAGGTCCTAGTCCTTAACCCTTAAGGACCTAGGATTCCTAAATCCCGGTACCCAATTAAGGAAATAACTTTCTGTCCAAGTAGCACTGGCACGATCGTGCCCTAAAACTGGCACGGCCATGCCACTAGGGTTGAGCCTGCCTCCAAAATCTGATTATTTGCACGGTCGTGCCCGACCAGAAAAGCCCATATTTTCCATAATTCCAATTCAGTCCTTTAGGATTCGTTCTATTTGTGTGTGACCCTCTAGGATTACACTATGTTGGCAATGAGTCCAAACATGAACCCATAAGATATGATTAGGTTCTAGCAAACCGTCATACCTACCCAAATAATGTAACAAGATACAAGTTCGCATTCCATTTAGAATATGTCATAATCTTTTTGTCCTCGATGTCATTGAACACAAGTCATGGTCAACAAGTCAACTTGTTTTTGTTCAATACTTTCTCGATTCCGAATATGTTGATAATCCAAATTACATTGATCCAATCAATTCATTTGAGTCCGGCCGAACATTTTCATCAACATCATTCCTACGAGAGGCCTAAGCTTGACGTCTCTCCGAAGAGGGACAAATCCATCACAACTTATTATTCTTCCCTACATGAATCCGATTATGCCAATCATACCCTTTATAACTACCCGGTTAAAGGTAGCGTTTGAATATGTCAAACATAATGTTCATCAAGTGGAAGACTATAATAACTTCATGTCTAAGTATTCAAATGACATAACTAATATGTGATACATATATGACATTGACCATGATATAGATTTCATAAAGGGGGTCATGTCCAGTACCAAACAAGTACCCATAAATCTAACATGATCATCCCATGATCATTTAGCCTTTATACTAATACCAAAAAAGTACTAGGGACGGAGATTATTATAAGTAAACATGAAGAACAATAATAATCAAAGCATCTCTTTATTAATATGAATAAATGATAATAATTACAATGTTTATTAAACGTGCCTAGGGCACCAACACCAACAATCTCCCACTTGACCTAGGCCCAATCTCCCATATATCTAATACCCATGGACCTAACATGACCATCATATTTAGCTTGTGTAAGTCCCTTTGTTAGCGAGTCCGCGACATTGTCATCAGTTGGTACTCTGCATATTTTACGTCTCCCCTATCAATGATTTCTCGAATGATATGAAAACGCCTAAGTATGTGTTTGGATTTCTAATGTTCCCTTAGTTCTTTTGCTTGAGTAATAGCACAATTATTATCACAATAAAGGTCTATTGGATTAGTGATACTAGGAACCACTTCAAGTTCAGTAATGAACTTCTTAATCCAAACAGCTTCCTTTGCAGCATCCAATGCAACAATATACTCAGCTTCAGTTGTAGAATCAGCTGTTGTACTCTGCTTGGAACTCTTCCAGCTTACAGCTCCACCATTTAACATAAACACAAAACCCGATTGCGATCGACTATCATCTCTGTCGGTTTGGAAGCTTGCATCCGTGTAAGCATTTACCACGAGATCATCTTCCATTCCTCCAAAGATAAAAAACGAATCCTTAGTTCTTCTCAAGTACTTAAGAATCGCTTTTACAGCCATCCAGTGATTTTCACCGGGGTCGGATTGATATCTAGTTGTCATGCTCAAAGCATAAGATACATCCAGCCTAGTACATATCATGGCATACATGATAGACCCAATTGCCGAAGCATATGGAACATCATTCATCTTCTCATGCTCACCTTTTGTCTTAGGACATTAAGTCTTGCTTAGAGAAACTCCATGTAGCACTGGCAAGGTACTGATGAGAAAAATCCTTAGTAATAAAAATACCTTGCAAGTGTACAAGTGCCAAAGCAGCAGTATACAAAAGTAAGGGTCGAACCACAGAGACTTGTGGATAAACAAGTTGATTTAATTAATGTAGAAGTAACCAAGGGGGGTTTTGATTTGATTATTAAAACTAAATTTAACTACTAAGCAATGAAAACTAAATTAATAGGCAAAATAACGCAAAGATTGAATTCAATATTTGACAACGAGATTCACGGATTGGATTTCACAATACATTCACTTTATGCTATTTTTACTAATAAAGACATCAATATCATTCTAGGGTTCATTCACAAATTCAAGAGTTGGGACGGTTTGGTGTGCGATTTGCAACTCAAATATTCCTCTTTTATTATACTTCCAGATACGTATATATAATAATCAAAGAATTCATAAAGATCAAAAGAATATATGAACCTAGATCCGTTTGATTTCAGTTACGTCCTCAATTGGATCTAAGAGGTAAAACAATGGTGGTCAATGTATTAATGCTCGATTTACTGTAGCAATAAATACCCACAAATTCTAGGGCCAAAAGTATCTTAACATAAATCTGAAACCCTAGAAAGAATTACGAATATTTTACCACTCTAGAATAATATTGAATTATGAATTAAGAACTATAGCATAAAGATCATTTATTGTTACTACCAATCCGCAAATCACAAGAGAATTAGCTACACATACTCATAATGATTATCACAAGAAAAGAATTAAAATTCATAAACCTGGATATTACGCTTGAGTAAATAAAACCTTCAATCGTGTTACAATCTTCAAAACCTAGAAATAAAGCATAAGAAAAACTAAAGGCTGTAGTCTAATATATATACTAGAGAGAAACTAGGGCCAAAAATAAGGAAAATAGGGTAAAAACCCGCTTTGGAGAGGAATCCCGAAAATCAGTGCGGAGGAGTAGGCGACCGCCCAGAACTGGTGTGGGCGACCGCCCAAAGCATCAGTTGGTTGATCTGCCTTTAAACAAATGTGGGCGACCGCCCAAGTGCCTGGAGCTGTATTTCTTCATTTTTCTTCTTTTCTTCACTTCCTTGACTAGGTTGACCACTGTTGACCTTTGACTTTGACTCGAGAAATTCTTGGTCTTCAACACTTTAAATCTCTAAGACTTTGTAATACATCAACATTACACTAAAAAGTGTCTCAAAACACACATAATCTCACAAAGTTCCTAAAATACAAATAGTCCAAAATTACATCAAAACTATTCTAGATTACATCAAAAAGTCAATAAGTAGTACGAAAATGTAGAGATAATACATGTATAAACCGATCCATCAAATTCCCCCACGCTTAGACCATTACTCGTCCCAGAGTAATATTCCTAACCCCACATCTAAGCACCAGTCTATTAAGCGTAGCATGGAGGAAAATGACATCTAATCTCCTCTACATCTCCCATCCAACAAAGTCAAGAACAAAACCACTCGGAGTGTAAAGGACTCCGGTCCTTATAACTCCCAAGACAAACACAAGACAATGGCCCTAATCGATATCACACCAATGATAGGAACACAAATAAACATATCCGATTAGGGCCCACTCATAAAAGCTAGGGGGAACTAAAATGTCCTAGGTTCCCCCACGCTTATCTTTCACTACAACATCCCTCAAACAGAAATCAAATCTAGGGTGAAATTCCTAACAATGATTTACCTCATAATAAGCTCCAACGCCCCCTTATGACTCCCAAAACAAAAATATGAGGCTTTTCTATCCTAACTTCTCTAACCAAGCCTCATTCTCCACATGAATCCTACTCGGATCTCCGAACCTCCCTTAGGACGCCACGCCGGTGAAAACATATAAACCACTAATTTCCTCACCTTTTGCCTAAGCGCCCCTTCAGGTTTTCACCTAGCCTCTCTTTTCTTTTCTTTTTTTCTTTTTTTTCCTTTTTTTTCATTTTTTTCCAATAATAATGAAACTGAAAACAAACTAAGAACAATCTAATGATGATATGACAACACCCAAAAACGAATACCCCATACCCCTACACTTGAAACATGCATTGCCCCCAATGCAGAAACACTAAAAACAACTAGGGTAGGGGTACCTCCAACAACTACTGAGGCGGACGAATGAAATGGTCCCACAGACCACTGGAACTGCCGGAAAATCTCACCGGAATTGAGAAAGATGACAGGAGAAGTTAGCTCTTGAACACCTTTGATGAAATCCCAACTCACTTGTGCAAAACCCCCGCAAAAAAAAAAAATCTGATTTCAGCTTTGCTCTTCGAATTTCAACTTTCACCCAACTTACAACTTGGGTGTATTTGGGGAGATTTTGATGATGAGAGGAAGAAATTTTCGCTCGAGTGGGCGGCTTCCTAAGAAGGGAGTGCGCGACCACCCAAAAGGTCAGTCTCCAGTCCGCCCTTTTTTTTTTTTAACTAGCCGCCTAAAAAAAACTCCATTGGTTGGGTCCAAAACGCAGCACATCACCACAAACAAACATCACAAGCGTAATATCCTTTATGAAAACAAGAAAATGACTCAAAAAATAAAATAAAATCTTTTTGGAGGGTGATACTATTTACACTCCCCTATAAACCCACAAACTCGGAGAGATCCATGAAGGATGACACACAAAACAATAAAAAGCAATAATTAAAACATACCTCATTGGGTTGCCTCCCAATTAGCGCATTTGTTTAACGTCGTTAGCCCGACAGTGGCCCCATTTTTATTTGGGGTGAAGATTGGCCACATTGACTCTGGCTTTTGCTTTTCTGCCTTTTGCCCACCTTAATTGTTCTTTTGCATTAATTCCCACAATTGCCCACACATAAAATCCCTTTTTAATTAATTCTGAGAGAACCCATAGGATCTTTGGGGTTCCCTTGTGCTTTTTTTTTCACTTTTGGGCTATTTTCCTCTTTACTAGTACCTGTAGAACACGAAGAAGCATGAATGGTACAAGATTTTATATGAGGCGCCGACTTCTCATTGAAGTGGCCTAGGGGGTGAAATGGGCCATCACTAGAATGGTGTTCATCGGCCTTATGGGATATGGCCATGACATGAACATCCGCATTATCCCTAGTTTTCTCACCGCCATTCAACACACTCTCCACTTTCCCACTATCACTCTCATGCCCTACGTGCTCATGTATGTACTCACCTACCTCATCCATAAAATTACATGAGTCCTCATTAGTCAAAGGATGTTTCATAATGTCATGCACAGGGATCTCTATATGTTCATTAGCTACACACATTGACAATGTCCCATTCCCCATATTAATTATGGTGTTGGTGGTCGCCATGAATGGTCGCCCAAGCAATATGGGAGATTCACAGTGATTGCCAACATTATTAACAGTTTCAAGAACAATGAAATCTACAGGGATAATCAACTGACCTACTTGAACTAAAACATCTTCCACAATACCCAATGGTCGTCTAGTGGAACGGTCAGCAAGTTGAAGGGTCACTGTAGTGGGTTTTAGCTCCGGCAGGCCTAACTCAAGATACATGTGATATGGCAATAAATTGATGCTAGCACCAAGATCTAACATCGCCTTCACCTTGGTAGAATCCCCCAAAGTAATGGAAATTGTGAAACTTCCGGGGTCCTTTTGTTTAGGTGGGAGGTCTTGTCGAACCACAGCACTAGCACTCTCTCCCATGACCAATTTCTCATCTTCCCATACTTAAGTTTCCTGGAGTTAATTTATTTTAAAAAATTAGTATAAGCTGGGATATTTTTGATCACATTCAGAAGTGGGAGATTAATGTTAACTTTCGAAAACATCTCATACAGATCTGACATTTGTTTTTCCAACTTGTGCCTCATAAAATGTCCAGGAAACGGCATAGGAGGTACATATGGCTTGGGAGTGGAAGACTCAGTATTGGAGGTTTTTCCCATTCCATCTGTACCTTTATCAACAATGTTACTATCAAGACTCTCAACAGCAGGAAGAGACGTAGAAACAGGGAGTACCTCATTGTTTACCTGATTGTCATTATGTAGAACGGTAACGGCCATGGCTTGCTCCCCTTGACTTGGGAAGGTTCCCGGTTTATGCCCTTGCCGCCCTTCAGCTAGTTGACCAATTTGGGTCTCCAGCTTTTTGTTGACAGCTTCCTGCTGCTTCATCATCATCTTCATTTGTTGTTGCTCTTGCATAATAGACCTCATCATCTCCTCCAAAGATTGCTTGGGTTGCTGTTCTGGATTCCCTTGTGGGGGAGGAGGATAAAGAGGTTTTTGTTGAAACTGATTCCCTTGGTTACCCACAAAAAATTCGGGTGATTTCTCCAATCTGGATTATAAGTGTTGGAATACATACCACCTTGATTCTGTCGTGGGGGATAACCTTGCATTGCATTAACCCGTTCAGAATCACACTGCACAACACTTTGGCAACCATTAGTAGCATGAGCATTAGAACCAAAGTTAGCATAGAAATCAGATACCACATTAGTACTTGATGAACCCATATTAATGTTAAGTTTCGCCAAATTTTGGTTCATCAAGGCTACCTGCCTAGCAAACTCATCTACACCACTTAATTCATGCACTCCCATAGGTTTCCCTCTAGAGCCTTTTTCTTGAGAATTGGCTCCTAACATCTCAAATAAATCTTGAGTTTGAGCAACAGTTTTGGCTCCTAAAAAGCCACCTATTGCATTGTCGACCATAGCTTGGTCAGCTGCAGTCAACCCCCCATAAAATGTTTGATGTAAAAGGGCCTCAGGAAAAGCATGATGGGGGCATTGCACTTGTAACATTTTAAATCTATCCCATGCCTCATGGAATGGCTCACCTTGATCTTGAGTAAATCCTATAATTGTCTGTCTAAAGGTGGCTAAAGAGGCATGTGGGAAAAATTTCTTAAGAAAAATATCGTGCAACTCATCCCAAGTAGTAATACTTCTAGCAGGAAGTAACAGTAGCCAAGTTTTGGCTGCCCCTTGAAGAGCAAAAGGGAAGTATTTAAGCCTTAATTGTTCGTCAGTAACTCCCTCCTTGATTGGGAATCCCGACACAATCATCATATATTCTCTCAAAAAGTTCAAAGAATCCTCACCGGGAAGACCCTGGAACTTAGGCAACTGACTAAAATAATGGCCCTTTGGCTCATATGTTTTAGCTGCATCAGTCAAGACAATGCACGACACCGATGTGTCAACCTTGGGCCTAGCATATTCTTTCATTAAAGGGTTAGCCATCACTACTTCAATTTCTTCTCCCTCGGTGGAAGAAGTTTCCAATTCACTTAAAACTACCTCTGTCTCGGTGACAGAAGCTTCAGATTCAGACTCACTAATAGAGGGAATGCCCCTATCAAGTCTATCAATATTATCGTTCAAAGGGACCAACTGGGGATCCAATGAACGTCTACCAAACATACACCGATTAAATGAACTTGTAAATCACAACAAGTCCCCGGCAACGGCGCCAAAAACTTGATGAGAAAAATCCTCAGTAATAAAAATACCTTGCAAGTGTACAAGTGCCAAAGCAGCAGTATACAAAAGTAAGGGTCGAACCACAGAGACTTGTGGATAAACAAGTTGATTTAATTAATGTAGAAGTAACCAAGGGGGGTTTTGATTTGATTATTTAAACTAAATTTAACTACTAAGCAATGAAAACTAAATTAATAGGCAAAATAACGCAAAGATTGAATTCAATATTTGACAACGAGATTCACGGATTGGGTTTCACAATACATTCACTTTATGCTATTTTTACTAATAAAGACATCAATATCATTCTAGGGTTCATTCACAAATTCAAGAGTTGGGACGGTTTGGTGTGCGATTTGCAACTCAAATATTCCTCTTTTATTCTACTTCCAGTTACGTATATATAATAATCAAAAACTTCATGAAGATCAAAAGAATATATGAACCTAGATCTGTTTGATTTCAGTTACGTCCTCAATTGGATTTAAGAGGTAAAACAATGGTCAATGTATTAATGCCCGAGTTACTGTAGCAATAAATACCCATAAATTCTAGGGCCAATAGTATCTTAACATAAATCTGAAACCCTAGAAAGAATTACGAATATTTACCACTCTAGAATAATATTGAATTATGAATTAAGAACTATAGCATAAAGATCATGTATTGTTACTACCAATCCGCAAATCACAAGAGAATTAGCTACTCATACTCATAATGATTATCACAAGAAAATAATTAAAATTCATAAACCTGGTTATTACGCTTGAGCAAATAAAACCTTCAATCTTGTTACAATCTTCAAAACAAAATCATAAGAAAAACTAAAGGTTGTAGTCTAATATATATATACTAGAGAGAAACTAGGGCCAAAAATAAGGAAAATAGGGTAAAAACCCGCTTTGGAGAGGAATCCCAAAAATCAGTGCGGAGGAGTGGGCGACCACCCAGAACTGGTGTGGGCGACCGCCCAAAGCATCAGTTGGTTGATCTGCCTTTAAACAAGAGTGGGCGACCGCCCATATATGAAGTGGGCGACCGCCCAAGTGCCTGGAGCTGTATTTCTTCATTTTTCTTCTTTTCTTCACTTCCTTGACTAGGTTGACCACTGTTGACCTTTGACTTTGACTCGAGAAATTCTTGGTCTTCAACACTTTAAATCTCTAAGACTTTGCAATACATCAACATTACACTAAAAAGTGTCTCAAAACACACATAATCTCACAAAGTTCCTAAAACACAAATAGTCCAAAATTACATCAAAACTATTCTAGATTACATCAAAAAGTCAATAAGTAGTACGAAAATGTAGAGATAATACATGTATAAACCGATCCATCAGGTACCTCTCTTAGAATTTTCCATGCGGAATCTTCTAATGACCTTGTCAATGTATGTACTTTAGCTTAAACCAATTAGCTTCTTTGATCTATCTCTGTAGATCTTAATGCCAATGATATACGCGGCTTCACCCATATCTTTCATTGCGAAACACTTTCCTAACCAAGTCTTTACAGACTGAAGTGTAGGAATGTCGTTTCTAATGAGCA
Source organism: Campanula takesimana (assembly GCA_026119855.1). Classification (NCBI taxonomy): domain Eukaryota; kingdom Viridiplantae; phylum Streptophyta; class Magnoliopsida; order Asterales; family Campanulaceae; genus Campanula; species Campanula takesimana. Next base: position 290,484 of record JAOWBW010000805.1, on the reverse strand, counting down.
ATATGTCATCCACATATAAAATAAGGAATAGCACTATGCTCCCACTAATCTTCTTGTATACACAAAGCTCATCTTCGTTCTTAATGAAGCCAAACTCGTTGACCGATTCATCAAAACGGTGATTCAAACTCCTAGAAGCTTGCTTCAGTCCATAGATGGATTTCTGCAATTTGCATACTTTGGAACTTTGTTCAAAACCCTCGGGTTGTGTCATATAGACATCCTCTTGCAAATTCCCATTAAGGAAGGCGGTTTTGACATCCATTTGCCATATTTCATAGTCATGATATGCGGAAATGGAAAGAAAAATTCTTATAGACTTGATCATTGCTACGGGCGAAAAGGTTTCATCATAGTCAATACCATGAACTTGCCTATAGCCTTTCGCTACAAGTCTAGCTTTGTAAGTATGCACCTTCCCATCCATGTCAGTCTTCTTCTTGAAGACCCATTTGCATCCTATGGTTTTTACACCTTTGGGCGCATCAATCAAGTTCCAAACTTGATTATCTTGCATGGATTGTAATTCAGATTCCATGGCTCCACATTTCTTCGAATTAGGAGAAGACATTGCCTCTTGGTAGGTGGTCTGTTCATCATTATCAATGATTTCCACCTCATTACTATACGTTACGAGAAACCCATATCTCTCGGGCTCGGATCGTGACCTACCAAATCTGCGAGTTACTTCGAATCTATTCAAGATTTATTTTACTCCCACTGATTTCTTTGGAGAGAAACTGTTTCTCTAGAAAGACACCAGTACGAGCAACAAACACCTTGTTGTCCTCTCGGTTGTAAAAGTAATATCCTCTTGTTTCCTTAGAATATCCCATAAAAATACATTTATCAGATTTGTGTTCTAGCTTGTCGGAGACAAGTCTTTTGACAAAAGCTTCGCAACCCCAAATCCTCATGAAAGACAAACTAGGTTTCTTTCCGCTCCACATCTCATATGGAGTCTTTTGAACCGATTTAGTTGGAACTGGATTTAATGTGAGAGCAGCGGTTTCTAGAGCATAACCCCAAAAGGATAAAGGAAGATCAACTCGACTCATCATTGATCGAACCATGTCCAACAAGGTCTGATTCCTCCTCTCAGACACACCATTCCATTGTGGTGTTCCGGGTGGAGTCAATTGTGAAACTATTCCACAATTCTTTAGATGATCATCGAATTCATGACTCAAGTATTCTCCACCTCGATCCGATCGAAGTGCTTTAATACTTTTGCTAAGTTGTTTTTCTACTTCATTTTGAAAAATTCTAAATATTTCAAATGCTTCACTTTTATGTTTCATTAGGTAAACATACTCAAATCTACTATAATCATCAGTGAATGTTATGAAGTATTGAAACCCTCCCCTAGCATTGCTACTTAATGGTCCGCATACATCGGAATGTATCAACCCCAATAAGTCACTCACCCTTTCACCTAGCTTGGTAAAAGGTGTCTTAGTCATTTTTCCAAGAAGACACGACTCGCAAGTATCATATGACTCAAGATCACATGAACCCAAAAGACCGTCCCCATGGAGTTTTGAGATACGCTTCTCATTAATATGACCAAGACGGCAATGCCACAAATAAGTTTGATTTACATAATTAGGTTTAGATTTCTTATTTACATGATAGACATTGTCATTATTTTCATTCTTGACATCCAAGACATAAAGGCCATTAAACGAATTTGCAATACCATAAAGCACATCATTTAAATAAATAAAAAATCTCTTACTTTCAATAAAAAACTTAAAACCTTCATTATCCAAACAAGAAATTGAAATAATATTTCTACTTAAATCCGGTACTTAATAGCAATTGTTCAAAAAAATTATTAAACCGGAAGGTAAAGTGACTTCATAAGTCCTTACGGCTAATGCAGCAACTCTTGCTCCATTCCCCACGCGTAGGTCTACTTCACCCTCTTTAAGCAGTCTCCTATTCTTTAGTCCCTGCACATTTAAACAAATGTGAGAACCACATCCGGTATCCAATACCCAAGAATCAGTGGTAGAAAGGATAATATCTATCATATAGATACCTGAAGTCGACGCAGTCCCACTGCTCTTCTTCTTCTTTTGCTCTTCCTTAAAAGCCTTGCAATTACGTTTCCAATGACCGATTTCTTGACCATGAAAACAGATTGCATCCTTTTGTGAATCGAGTTTTTCCTCATAAGCCTTGGCAACCTTTGCCTTGGTTATCTTGGGTTTGACAACTTTCTTACCCTTTCCTTTGGCACTAGACTTCTTCCTATCTTGAACCATGAGCACAGGAGAACCTTTCTCCACAATCTTCATCTCTACAGTTTTAAGCATACCATGCAACTCGGAGAGATTCTTATCCATTCCATGCATGTTATAATTCATCACAAACTGATTATAACACTTAGGCAATGAATTAAGAATGAGATCCGTGGCTAGCTCCAATGGGATTGGATAGCCACGTTTCTCAAGATGCTCTACATAGCCTTTCATTTTAAGCATGTAAGGACTCACTTGTTTCCCTTCGCTCATTTTGAAAGAAGTGAATGCAACAATGGTCTTGTACCTCTCTTGCCTGCCTGCTCTTGAAACATAGCTCTTAACTCCACGCCTATCTCATAGGCTTCCAAATGTTTCAAACTTTGTTGGAGTTTTGAGCACATAGTAGCAAGCATGAGACAACTTACATCTCTAGAATCATTACGATGTTTCTTGTAGTTGTCTCTTTCTACCCTAGGGGCATTGGCTTCTGGTTCAACAGGAAGAGGCCCATCGAGAATATACAACTTATCTTCTTGCCTAAGAACTATTCTTAGGCTACGGATCCAATCCATAAAGTTCGTACCATTCTCTTCGAGCTTATCCTTCTCAAGGATCGATCGCAACGAAATTGATTGAGTGTTGGTAGTCATTATCTACAATTATGCAAAATTTCCAAAATTTAATAAGTACCAATTTCATTAAAGAAATAAACTATGTATTTTTCCAAAAAATACTCTCACTAAATTATACAACCTTCTTATACATCAAATGTATAATATAATTTAAATGGGCTAAGATCTAACTTTAATTTAATTTCAAGTCCGCTAAGGCGGATTACACAAAATCAAATTAATTAGGTAGACAATCATGTCAATCATATCCCATATGATTCTTAGATCCTTTTCTGAGATTCTTTAAGAAATCTAATTTCAAAAAGCATGTTTAATCTCATCTTTGCCTAGGCCCAAAACTGTTTTGATGCCTAATTAAGTCCAACCATTTTAAACGTATAGTTAATGTGCCTCGCTAGGGCGTGCCCACATTATTTATCTTGCTCATACATAAATAAAATTAATGTACCTTGCTAGGGAGAATCTACATCAAAATCATCCATGTACTAACAAGTGTTTTAATCATGACATGGCAATAAAGGACTTAAAACTTTCTTTTAAAGTTTAATCACATATAGCATTCAACACATTTATGAGCACATAATATAAACATGTTACGCATCAAGTTTAGCCACTAAATTAATCATCATTAATTTAAGCATAATATTAATGTGTTATTAGTTTCTCTATAATTATGAGGATGAGACTCTTTGAACTTTGGCTATCATCTCCAAATCAAGACAACAAGAAGTGCGGCCGAACTAAGCCATAAGGCAACCACAATTCCGCACTAATTCAAGAAACTAAGAAAGTAGTCCATGTGGTCGAAACTAAGCAATAGATGGTCTCGATGAACGTAGGCCAATTGCATCCACAATTCCACATGGATCTCCAATTTTTGAATCAAGAACTTTGTTTCTCAATTTTAGCAATTATGAATTCTTCATAATTCTAACTTCGTTTTATCTTTGAATCTTTGATTCGCGATCAAGTTTGGGAAACACAATCTCGATGAACGTAGATTAGCCATCCAAACCTTGATCCAATCTTAGAATCACAAGACTAAAACAAATAGGAAAATTAAACCCCGAGATCCACACCCAAACCCTAAAAAGAACCCCCAAACCGGAACCCTAGGTCTGGCCGGGTCTCTTCATTGTGTCTGGTGGGACCTCCTCTGAAAAATCCCAAATTTTTAAAGTTCCAAAATTTATCTCAAAATTGTTTTTCCCGATTCAATTAGGATTTGGTGTTCTTGGTGATCCAATCACTATGATCATCAAAACCTTGAATTAACAATTCATGAATCCCTAGATTATCAAAACTTTGATCCAATCAAAAATTGATAACCCAAACAATTTTAAATCCACCATAATTTTTATTGCGATTGAATAGTGCGATTAAAGTTTATAAAACAATAAACCACATAAAATCATATAACACATAAACATCATAATCCAATATTCATATCATGCTAGGCACATAAACAAACAATTTACATGCACACAACATGATCTAGTATTGAAATAATCAACATGAATGGGGCTCTGATACCACTTTTGGGTTTTGTAGTAACATGCGCAGCGGAATTAAGCATTTAAAATTTTCATGAAACCCAAAGCCATAGATCCGTTCATATGATTATATCAAATACATACAATATGAATACTAGAATACTAACCCTTGATGACTTTGGATTTTAGCCTTTGGTCTTGGTGGAGAATTTGAAGCTTCATCACGAACAAGAAAGAACACGAATTTTGAAGATGATGAGCTTCACCCTCTAGCGGTATCCACACCTCGAACGAATATCAAGAGCACTTGATCTTGGTTGCTAGACCAAAATTATGAAACACACTTTCACAATTATATTGACTATATGGAATTATGAATTCTTGATCTTAGATTCCAAATCACTAATCAAGAATATTGTTCTCTCAATCAACTAGGTTAATCAGCCTTAATGGCTGGTGAAAAAGACTTTATATAGGTCATAGTCCTTAACCCTTAAGGACCTAGGATTCCTAAATTCCGTCACTCAATTAAGGAAATAACTTTCTGTCCAAGCAGCACTGGCACGGTCGTGCCCTAAAACTGGCACGACCGTGCCACTATGGTCGAGCCTGGTCTCCGAAATCTGATTATTGGCACGGTCGTGCTTTATAACCGGCACGGTCGTGCCTGACCAGAAAAGCCTATATTTTCCATAATTCTAATTCAGTCCTTTAGGATTCATTCTATTTGTGTGTGACCCTCTAGGATTACACTATGTTGGCAATGAGTGCAAACATGAACCCATAAAATATGATTAGGTTCTAGCAAACCGTTATACCTACCCAAATAATGTAACTAGATACAAGTTCACATTCCATTTAGAATATGTCATAATCCTTTTGTCCTCGATGTCATTGAACACAAGTCATGGTCAACAAGTCAACTTGTTTTTGTTCAATACTTTCTCGATTCCGAATATGTTGATAATCCAAATGACATTGATCCAATCAATTCATTTGAGTCCGGCCGAACATTTTCATCAACATCATTCCTACGAGAGGCCCAAGCTTGACATCTCTCCGAAGAGGGACAAATCCATCACAGCTTATTATTCTTCCCAACATGAATCTGATTATGCCAATCATACCCTTTATAACTACCCGGTTAAAGGTAGCGTTTGAATATGTCAAACATAATGTTCATCAAGTGGAAGACTATAATAACTTCATGTCTAAGGATTCAAATGACATAACTAATATGATATACATATATGACATTGACCATGATATAGATCTCATAAAGCGGGTAATGTCAAGTACCAAAAAATACCCATAAATCTAATAATATCATCCCATGATCATTTAGCCTTTATGCTAATACCAAACAAGTACTAGGGACGGAGATTATTATAAGTAAACATGAACAACAATAATAATCAAAGCATCTCTTTATTAATATGAATAAATGATAACAATTACAACGTTTATTAAACGTGCCTAAGGCACCAACACCAACACTCTGAACTCCAAGGTTTCCATAATAATCTGTTTGACTCTCTCATTGTCTTTACTTTCTAGGCTTAAGTTCTCCATGTCTAGGAGTCTGTCTATCTCGGCATCCATGTGGGCGGGTATTGTGGCCCCCGAGCTTGGGAGGAGGGCGAGGGTTGAGCCACTCCGCTCGTCCGAAGCTGTGTTCATGGAGATAAAGCCAAATCCATCCAAGCCATATGTTACCTCGGTCTCGGTCATGGTATTGTCGTCATCTAGTACCACCCATTCCTCGGGCATATCTACTGTTATCACCCCGATGTTGGGAGATGATGTTGTGACCGTTGTCGACCTCGATAGAGTAATGTTCCTTTCTGGAGTGTCAATCTCTATTTTGGTTTTTGCTTTTCTGGACTTCATGACGTGCTCCAAAAAGTGCTTAGAGGCGCCGGGGACACAGCCTATGCCTGTCGGGGTCGGGAACTTCACCCTTTGGTGAGGGACAGAGGCAACCATTCCCAATTTTCCTTGGCTAGGGGAGCCTAAGATTGCATGATAGTCACTGGCCAAGTCCATAACTATGAACATGATTGTGGCCTAGCCCCTGTAGGGGTATTCACCGACTTCTAGTAATAAGTCCACGGTCCCCTTTGCTTCGGCCTTGTGATTCATGAACCCTTCCAATCTCCCGTTATACGGTGTCAGCATGCTGTCCGGAAGCTCCATTTCTTTGAAGGTCTTATAGTAGAGCACGTCCTTAGCGGCCCCCGAGTCAATTAGGAGCCTATCTGACTCACAGTTGTCTACTCTGCCCGTGATGACCAGTGGCTGCTCTCTCATCGCCCTGTTCCCGGCTAGCTCGTTTGGAGAGAAGCTGATAACTTCTTCCCCTTTGTGAATCCAAGGGGGGATGTGATAGACCTTGCTCAGCTCATATATCTTCTCTTTTAGCTTGGTGTTTGAAGGAATTTCTTCTCTTATTAATCCGATCAGCTTTGCCCGTGGCGGTCTATCTTCTCGGTAATCCTCCTTCTCGTCTTCCCTTGGACGCTTGTTTTCTTTCTTTACTATGAATTCATTCAACTTCCCTTGATCGGCCCATCTCTGCAAGATTTTCTTTAGGGCATAGAAATTATCTGTCTCGTGCCCGTTGTCCCTGTGATAGGCACAATATTTTCTTGTGTCCCTAGGGAATTTTGGGTTTTCTTTGAGGGGTTTTGGATTAAGAAGATTTACCACGTTCATTATCTCGGAGATCGGCTTTGTGAGGGGGGTAAAAACCTCTGTCCCTCTCGTTCTATTCTTTCCTCGGCTTCCACCTCCGTTGATACCTTGGGCCAAGTCAGAAGGAGGCGGCTTGCTCTCTCGTCCTCGTTCCTGATCTCGGTCTCCAGACATCAACAATTTTTTCTCTTCTGCAGTAGCCGTTGAATAAGCCACATGGTATAGTTCAGACTTTGTGAGAGGTTCTCTCACCGACAACTCGTAAGTGAGATCGTCTGATCTCTGTCCATTAGTGAAACACATTATAATCTCCCTGTCGGTGAGTCGCTCTTCAATCGAGTCGGCCAAATTTCTGAATCTATTATAGAAGTTCATCGTCGACTCGTTTCTCCCTTAAACTATGTTTGCTAGGTCTGACAACCTTTTCTTTCTTGCTCCTGCAGTGGCGAAATATTCCAAGTACCTCGATTTTAATTTAGAGAAGAAATCAATGCTTCCTCTATCTAGGTCCATGAACCAAGACCTGGCTGCCCCGGTCAACGCACTAGCAAAGGCCTTGCAAAGTACGTCATCCTGGTTGGACACTAGTTCCATCATAGCCTCAAAGGATTGGAGGTGATCCAAAGCATCTGAGTTGCCAGAGTATTTGTCCAGGTGAGGTAACTTCAATTTGGGGGTAGGTGGAGAATCTTTGATCCATTGTCAAAATGGACGCATTGCATCATAATCAGTCCTGGGCTTTCTCTATCCCTGGTTCATTTCTATGTTATCTAGCCTCTCCTGTAAGTCCATTATGAGCCTTTCGCTTATCGCCGAGCTGCGATGAGAACTCCTAGGTCTCTCTCTTTCTCTATCTCGGCCTCTTCCAGCGACTCGGCTTATCTCTGGATCAGCTAGAGGTCGTCTCGGTGGAGTGTGGCGAGGTGGTGCCTGCCTTGGTGGGGCTTGACGTTGGTCTTCCCATCGCCGCCTTTCTCATAGGATTCTTACATCCGGAGACACTGCCTCTTCTTACCTCCTCTGGTTTATCTGATCTCTCAGATCTCTCGCCCCATCATTAATTAGGCCGAGTCGGCCATCAAGTCGGCTCGGACGGGCAACTCGATTTCCCGGAGGTGCATCACACGGATTTTGAGGACGCCTGTCATCAGCGTGTGGGGCTCCCCGAAAGTTACTTCTTCCCTCGCCTTCAGGAGCTCCTTTAGTACCAGAGGGCTTAATGAAAGGTGCCAAGGAATGGTCAGGGTCAAATTCTAGTAGAGCCTTTTGAGCGTCAGCTAGCTGTTGGAGGGTCGAGAGATTTTGTTGCAATAACACCCTTCGATCAATTGGTGGTGGCCTAGATGGGCCAGCTTCGGTATTCTGAGGGTGTGAAGTTGTTCGTCTTCTCCGCCCATAGTGCTGAGTAATCTCAGGTGGAGGCCCTCTAGAGCGTGTATGCATTCCGCCTCCTTGAGGTGGAGGAGGAAGAGGAAGCCCTTGATTCAAAGCAGCATTGTTATTCGCCACGTTAGGCAGTGGCGGATTGAGGTTAGCATCGGGCGTGACACTCGCCTGTGCACAGTCGGTCGGATTTCCAGACATGAGGAACTTGTGTTATCCGGACAAAAAGTTCTCTGATCGGATGCTTCCCGGCAATGGAACCAAACTGATGCTGCCAAAAACGTACCGGATCAGCCTTCGTCTAGCGGTTCGGATAAATCCAGCAATGAGAACTTCCTCGTACGGATCTGCGCACAATGAGCAAACATAAACTACGCCGGGGCTTCACCGGCGAAGGCCCTCCGGCGTGAGAATAAGAATACGGATGTGTATGAAATGAAGAGAAATCAATTGACTATAGTTTAGAGCCAAAAGAGTTCATTACCCATTTCCTGTGTGGAGGACCTGTTTTTATAGGCGTGGGTGAATGAATCCTGACTTGTCAAGTAAGCCTGAATGCCCGTGTTGATTTAGGACTCGTATTCCTTGGAGATAGACTCCTGATAAGGATGAATGATATCCCAGTTGTATTGTAGTAGAGGTATCCTTGCTTAGATAATGATTCTCAGTGTTAGAGTTGTGATTGAACTCTGTAAGTGGCCTCCCTTTGATAATGGGAGGTTGATGACGCTATGATATAAGTCGGCCCGTCATCTACCCCGGCTCGTCATTGAGGCCGGCTAGAGATTAGGCTCTTAGAAGTAGACCTAGGCAAGACCTGCCTGTTCGGCCTTGAGATGTCGGTTTTGTAAAGCATGGGCTTTTATGGTGCGGGCCCAATCAATGGATCTCAATGACCAAGTTGGGTTATGTCGTTCAAAGATGTATATTATTTTTTATTTAATGACTTATCATAGTTAGAACAACTATCACGCTCAGAATTCTCCCACTTCACGGACTAATTTTATCACACTTTTCATAATACAATGCTCACTCAATTACTAAGATGTGTTAAATACTCTATCTGTCTCAGAATAAATGTCATAATTTCTATTTTCGTTTATCCCAAAATAAATGTCGTCTCACTAAAAATATGGTAGAAAGTTTGGTGATCTTCCTATACTGCCCATTCAAATTTTAGGCACAAACATTGCAATGCCATAGGAGGTGTCACTCTACACATGTGAATAGATTGGGGCAGTCAAGGAAAACAACTAAAAACTTAAAAATATTGATTTGTCAACTATGACATTTATTGCGAGAGAGAGTATTTTCTCTTAAAATCCATGTTTTATTTAAGGTATGAAAAATATATATATATATATATATATATATATATATATATATATAAAAAGTTGGTGAGGAGAGCCATAGTGTTGCCACATAGACAAGTCTTAGAGAAATGTTGCATTTGGTGTTGCCACATCATTACCACTCTTATAAATAAGAGACTTTTCAAATTCTTTTTCTTAGCTAATAGTATTAGCTAATAGTATTAGTTACTATATAAGGTAACTATTATAGTTAAATACTATAGTTAACTAATACTTATAATAGTAATAGTTACTATAATACGTAACTAATATAGTTAACTACTATAGTAACTAATACTTATAATAGTAATAGTTACTATAATAAGTAACTATTATAGTTAACTACTATAGTAACTAATACTTATAATAGTAATAGTTACTATAATAAGTAACTATAATAATAGTTAACTATTTACTTATAATAGTAATAGTTACTATAATAAGTAAATATTATAGTTAACTACTATACTAACTAATACTTATAATAGTAATAGGTACTATAATAGGTAACTAATATAGTTAACTATACTATAGTAACTAATACTTATAATAGTAATAGTTAACTATTATAGTTAACTATTACTACCTACGTCCCAGAGTAAGAGTCATACTTTCTATTTTGGTACGTCACAGAGTAAAAGTCTTTTTCCTAAAATGACAAAGAATCTTTACTATTCATCTCAGTCATTCTCTCTCTTACTTTACTTTTATACTCACAAAATCAATCAACTTATTATTCACTCCCACTCATTCTCTCTCCTAATTTACTTTTACACTCATTCATCTCAGGGACGGAGGGAGTAATATTTAACTATTATAACTAACTAATACTATTAATAGTATTAGTTAATTATAATAGTTAAATATAATTGTTAACTATAATAGTTACTATATAAGTTAATTATTATTATTAATAGTATTAGTTAATCATAATTGTTACAATATATATTAACTATTACTATTAATTATATTATTTAATCATAATAGTTACTATATATGTTAACTATTACTATTAATACCATTAGGTTTTTTGAAATATTCATACAACAGACTTAAATGTACTTCTAAATTAATTAAAAAATATATTTATGACAAAAACTTGTGTGAGAACACTCCAACCCGTCTCATGGGTGAGACGGGTCATTTTTTTGACCCATTACCCGACCCACAACCCTGCTCCAGGACCCATGGGGGGACCCTGCCACGTGGCAGCCCCTCATTGGCCCAATTTTTTTTTTTTTTTTTTTTTTTTTGCGCTTTTTTTTTTCTTTTTTTTAAATTTTTATTTTGGTTTTTTTTCGGTTTGTGAAAAGTAATAGTTACCATCTCTTAAAGTAATAGTGTTATTCCTATGTTTTCTTCGTTTGCCAAAAGTAATACTTATTATAACTAAAATGTAACAAACGTGTTATTTATATGTAATAGTATTTGTACATAATTGTAATACATATGTATAGATATCTATATGTTTTCAAACAATAAGTTACAATGGGGTCAAATTTATCATGATACATGTAAAAGTATTACATTATCTATAAAAATCTGTTACAATTTCGTCAATCAAAGTGTTACATTTACTTGTATAAACTTACTATTACATTCATATACATAAGTTATTACTTTTCAAATGGGTAAAAACGAGCTTTTGTTTTTTTAAAACAAGTATTACGTTTACTTATGAACAATGTTACTTTAAGAGATGGTAACTATTATTTTTTGCTAAACCACTGAAAAGCCGAAAAAAAAATATAAAAACTCAATAAAAAACCAATTTTTTTTTTTTTTTTTTTCGGCCAATGGTGGGTTGCCACGTGGCGTGTTCGGCCCATGGGTCATGGGGCGACCCGTCTCATGCATGAGACGGATCCCCTTGTTCTCATGGGAGACCACCTCTATATTTATTACAACTATGTACAACCAAAGCTATGAAAATGTTTTGATTAATTTAAAATATACATATATTTTCAAATAAAATTATTATATTAATTTATCAATTAACAACATCAAAAAAGGAAAATACAAAAAACATTAACGGAATAGATTCCCGTACAGAGCACGGGTTACCTACTAATAAAAAAAAATAAAAATTTAAAGACGGAGGAAATATTTCAATTTTTCTTTCTTTTTTTTGTTTTTTTTTGATGCCCAGGTTCACCAACTTCGCCAGACTTACGGTTGCTCGGCCTAGCTCCGCCAACTACTCCTGGGAGTAGTAGTTCCGGTCCCTCTTCCCTACCACCCGTTAAATCGCGGGATGTGCCTCAGTAGCCAGGGTTTGAGCACATGTCAACTGATAACACAATAGAAGGTCCGACCCCGGAAAAGAGCCCGGAGAGCTCCGTTGTGCCAGGACTTACGGTTGCTCGGCCCTGGCACTAATTGCTCACACCAGGAATCGAACCCACACTCTATGCCTCCAGCTCAACAACTTATGTCTCCCTCCTTAACCACTGAGCTATGCCCCGGGGGACTCAATTTTTCTTTCTTTCTATCTAGAAGAGAGAGAGAGAGAGAGAGAGAGAGAGAGAGGGTGGAGAAAATGAGTTTCTAAACCTCAGGTCAGGTCTCAAGACCCTTTTGGCCTTTTCCTTGCTATATAAAAAGAAAAATGATTTAGCGTTAGAGCTCCACCAAATCGCATCCAAAATTAAACGACTCCAAAAAATAAAGTCAAATTAAACAAACCCAAATTCTGACCTTTCACCAAACACAGACGCAGGCAGCCTTCAATTTTGATCTTCATCAAACAAACACAAACACTCGGAGGAAAATGGCGATGGCCAGCTTTGCGAGACGGAAGGCAACTCATCTCTACAAAAACTCCGCCGATAGTTTCCGATATTCATTTTCACTCTCCACCTTTTCTTCTAGAGGATTCGCATCAGGATCTGATGATAACGACGTCGTTGTCATCGGCGGTGGTCCTGGCGGTTACGTCGCCGCCATCAAAGCTGCTCAGTTAGGGCTTAAGACCACCTGTATTGAGAAGCGTGGCGCTCTTGGCGGTACTTGCCTCAACGTCGGATGTATCCCTTCTAAGGTATTAGTTTCTTTTAGTTCTTTGATTTTGGTGATTTTTTCTCTTAGATCTGTTGAATTAAATCTGTCTACAATTCTACATGCTTATGTAAATTAAGTGGTTGTGAGTTTTATGTGTTCGTTGTGATAATTTTCACAGTCCCTTAGGAATTTGTATTGCTAATTTTTGTGTTCGTATGCGCGAGTTTGTGTGGACATTAGATTTTGAGTGTGCGTTTTGGTCTATAAACTAGATTGATTGTTCATGATTTGGAAAAATTACAACTTTATGCCATGTACCACGCCTTTAGTTACAAAAAGGATAACGTACTTTAGTTCGACAACATAATCCTACGTACTTTCATGTTCGTTTACAATTTATGCAACCCCGTTAAATGATGTTAAATTTTATTAACAGAATGCTTTTGTGGTCAATCCAAAACTAACTCCATTAAAGATTAACGGGTTTTGAACCACACTACCCCCCCCCCACCACCCCCACCACCCCCACCGACATCATCAACACCTATGTACAACTGGAAACCTATGGTGGATGAACACAAAAAGTAAACCCAAAAATTCCAACAAAAGAAAACCCAAATCGAAGCCAAAATCAAACAGAAATTAGAATTTTCAAACCCAAATCGAATCAACATTTTTGGTTATTTCGGATGATACCCGGACCATCGCCGTACCCTTTTCTTGGTCTGGTCGATTATGGGGTCGGACTCACTGCTCCCGAGACTCCACCGGCAAATTTTTTTGCCTCACCGCCGACTGCGGCTCCGGTAAAATCCATTGCGCTGGTTCCGGCGCCGAACCCCTGCTACCCTCGCCGAATTCACATTTCTGGTGGACTTGAAGGTTTGGAATGGTGGTCGGAGTTCAGAGCGATGGTGGGTTAGCGGTGGTCGGAGTTCAGAGGAAGGGCGGTTGCGCGTCGACGGGGTGTCTGGTGGCGGTGAAATTGGTGTGTTGAATTTGAACTTTTTAACTTTGTTAATGTTCTACGTTAGTGTATTTAACGAGAAAAAAAATTATGTTAACATTTCTGTTATTTTTTTAACGTCGTTAGGGTAAAAAACTAGTGTGTTGCATAATATGCAACCAATGGAAAAAGTACGTAGATTTAAGATGCAAATTTGTGGTACATTGCATAAATTGTAACCAAAACGTAAGTACGTGGCATATTTTTGTAGATTGGCCGATTTGATTTATGGTAATTGTTGTTAAAGCTTAGGCATATGGAGAAATATCATTAGAATCCTTTCAGGCCTGAACATAATCACAGGCTATTTTTCATGATCAATCCCGTTCTTTCAACAATACCAGACATTAGTGAGCGCACAGTAACTATTTACGTGTGTGTGGTTGTGGTAAAGGACAATTGTTAGGAAATATGTGTTGTTTTGTCAAAGCTTATGTATGTGCAGTAGCAATGTAGCAGAGCCCTTGTATTTTGATAAATATGTTGAAGAATGGAATATATGTGAATAATTGGAAAAATTACTCAAAAATGCAACGTACCAAGCTTTGTTTACAATTTATGCAATGTACAACAAGTTTACTACATAATGCAACATACTTTCAAATTTATTTCAAATAATGCAATATTCGTTTCAAATAATGCAACGTACTTTGCAATTTTCGTTTCAAATAATGCAACTGCAACGTACTACAAAGTACGTTGCATTTTTTGAAACAAAATTACAAAGTATGTTGGATTATGTGGTAAAGTTGTGGTACATTGCATAAATTGTAAACAAAATGGTAGTACGTTACATATTTTTGGTTAATCGCCCGTGAATAAGAACATTTGATAATATATTAGCTGCCAAGTGAAACAGCTCAAGTGTAGCAGAGACTTGGTTACTAGTAGAGCTGATAAGTCTCAGCTCCTTCTAGCTCTTTGCGTTTATTGAAAATTTAACTTGATGTTATAATTAAACATTCATACATGAGTCTGCTAGATTAAGCTCGATGATCAGAAATATTTAGAAAGTTTAAATTTCATGTTGTTTATGGTTTCTTTAATCTCAGATTAGGCCTGTGGTCCAGTCCACATCTTTGTTCATTGTGTAAGGTAGCAAACATAGCTTCCTTAGTTGAGTCATGCTCTAGCTTGATTAAAGGAGTTTGAATTAGATTGAGGATCTTGGCTCGGCTTGAAACATTTACAACTATGACTATGTGAAAGATTGCGATCAGGACCCTAAAACTCCAGTAGCAGAAAGAAGTAGTTTGAAGCTGGTACTTGTTTATATTAAATTTCAACTATCAAATGCTTTTGCAAGAAGTATGTAAAGAGTATCATACTATAAAGTAGATACACATGTTGAGTTTGTCAACTAACACTTGGAAACTAATATTGCAACTAGTAGTTCGAGTTGCAATATTAGTTTCCAAGCGAAACAGCTCAAGCATCAGAAGTTAAATTATTTCAGACTTAAATTACTTATTATTATCAATCATGTGCTGATGATCTGGAATGCACAAGGAAGATTAACGGGATTGGATTTCTGTTGTTGTTAGGGTATCATAATTATTTCTCGTAGATAAAGATTGTAATAAAAAATGACTTTTATTTGTTTATTAGGATTCAGGTATTAATTGTAGTGGAAGTGGGATTTTTTTTTTTGGTTGTCAGGAGGGAGGGGGGGGGGGTATATAATCTCATGTAATCCTTGTTATTGACTAGTGCTGGATATAATTGTGGAATAAAGAGAGAAAACAAATTTTGTGCATTTGTGGGTTGTGGGTTTTATGGATTAGAGGGTTAAGTTACTAATAGTTTGCTGACTTGTGGATCTTTGAGAAGATGATAAAAACCATACTTACATTATCTTGCCGGGTGTTTCCTGTTTTGTGGGTGTTGACTTTTATTTACTCTTATGAAAATAAGTAGGCTACAAAAGCTTCTTTGGTGGCGTATGTTAAATGCTTTAATTAACACACAGAATAATGACTGATAAAACCTCACACCTGGAACTGTTTATCTATAATTATATTAGACTCATATTTCTGTGCTCCTACTGTAGGATGTAGAGCCGACACACTAAATAGTTCTAATTTTTCCTAGATTATTTCTCCTTTCTCTAGTCACTTTTGAGTTATGTGCTTAATTGACTATATCCTCGTTGTTAAAGGCGAAAAGCGTGCGGCGGGCGATACGTACCTGAAAAAGGGCGAGAGGTGAGGCGGGCGAGAGGTGGCAAAAAGGCAAGCAAGACAGAAAAATAGTTAAAATAAATTAAAAATATTAGAAAAATATATATAAGTATGTATGCGTCATATAAACAGAGATTAAAACATGTTTAACCCTTAATATCCCAGCTTTGAACTCAATTTCCAAAACAAAATACATAAAAAATGCATATATTATTTGTGTTATTTTCATATTTTTTATTGTCATGACTTCTAACATCTTTTGACATTGTTAATCACATTTGACAGCTTAACAAGAATAAATTTTTATACATATATTTAATAATTTTTTTTGGAAAGAAGAAAGCAAGTTGATAATAGCGAAAGTAAAATAAATTTTATTTTTAAAAGAAAACAAAACTATAAAAGGTACGGCTGGAATAAGAAAGTCGAAGAAAAAAAGTAAATAAAATCAGGAGATAGCAAAGTAGAAAACGGAAGATCGAATATTAAAAAGACACCACGTTAATCAAAAGAACAAGAATAAAGAAGTTAATACAAAAACGAAAAAAGATCAAAATCGGCGAGTTCAAAGTACGACGTAGTCGAGACTGTTAAGCGCTAAAGCTCGTCGTCATGGGGTTCTCGTCGCAGCAAGTGTTCTTGAATTCTTGCTATTTATTGTTGGGAATTTAGGGCACATTTGATTTTTCAAATCCGCACCCTCTCCTTACCAAAATTGACGATGTTTCTTTTAAAAAAATAACTCGACAAAGCCCAATTTGAGCCTGCCACAACTCTCGCTTTTGTTTGAACAGCGTGCGACTTTGCCTTGGCCATCGACCGACCGCCATATTGCACAAAGGCGGCCAACCCCCTAAGGCGCCAATATGGCGAGGCGGGCGGACGCCTTTGACAACTATGGACTATATTAACCTTCACTAAATTCCGTTAGCTCATTTCAGATACTCTTGCCTAGTTTGAATTTGAGTGTTTCCGCCTATTTTGAGTGAGAAATTAGGAACTTCGTGGATTTTCAACCCTTTCCTTAAGTTTTGTATTTAGTTGAGCACTAAATATCTATTGAGACGGAAGTAGTACTTCAGCATGTTTTATTTAGAGTATTGCAATTTTTGCTATAAAGCTAACATTCACTCCCTTGAAAGGAAGTTCATGAAACTTTTCTTGTTCCAGTTACTCGGAAACATAATCTTCTTTTTAGGAAGTGTAAACCATAATTTTCTTCATATAGTAACTTGGGCATTTTTATCCATTTTGACTTTGAAATGAAATATTGCCTCCGTCCCAGAGTAAGTGTCCACCCTTCCATTTGCAGGGAGATTAAGAAATGGTGGAAGCGATGTAAGTGTTGTGAGTATGAAATGTGAGGTAGGAGAGAGAAGATGGGGTAGCGAATAGTAAGTCAATTGGATCGTGAGTATAAAAGTAAGTAGGAGAGAGAATGAGTGAGAGGAATAGCATATATTCTTTGTCATTTTAGGAAAGGGACACTTACTTTGGGAAAGACTAAAAAGGAAAGGTGGACGCTTACTATGGGACGGAGGGAGTATATATTACTCCCTCCGTCCCAGAGTATATGCCCACCCTCTCATTTGCACGGAGATTAAGAAGTGGTGGAAGTGATGCAAGTGTTGTGAGTATGAAAAGTAAGGTAGGAGAGAGAAGGTGGGGTAGGGAATAGTAAGTTGATTGGTGTTGTGAGTATAAAAGTAAAGTATGAGAGAGAATGAGCGGGAGGAATAGTAAAGATTCTTTGCCATTTTAGGAAGTGGACACGTACTCTGGGACGGACTAAAAAGGAAAGGTGGACATATACTCTAGGACGGAGGAAGTATTTGACAATTATTGTATTTATATTGGAACTCAAGAACAGAACTATTAATGAATAATCGGGAGCTGAAAAACTAGTTTATATCATAGTTACCAGGAACGTGGGATGTTTCGGGACGGGTACGGGAACGAGGAACGTGACTTAGTAAATTTTGGGTACGCTGGGGGGGGGGGGGGTAGGATCAATTGGGAACGTGGCACACTTTATATTGAAAACACATCACTAAGTTGAATATTATAACATGTGAAAATCTAGAGAAAAACTTGTTTTACACTCGTTTTAGTGTAAAACCTGTTTTCTTCCCTTAATGTAAAACATGTTTTACACTTCTCTTAGTGTAAAACAAGTTTTTCATAAGACTAACTCTAATAACATATATACACACACACACTTGCATATATCTATATATATACACTTTTAGGGAGATAAAAGAGTATAATGTAAAGGCAGATAACCATAAAAGATTGTAAATGCAGACAAGATTTTACGTTGGTGACCGTTTATTTTCCGGTACGATTGTTTGAGTACTTTGGGTCGAGTTCCCTTGTGAACCCGGGACGCGTGTTCCCGGGACGTGGGACGAGGGGGGTTTGGGAGTTCCCGGTAACTATGGTTTATATACTAGGATATGCATTGTGAATTCTTAGATACATAACTCCAACTTCTGTTCCAGAGTAGTCCATCTAGACCTGTCAATCAGGTAGAATGGGTTGGGTTGGATTGAGGTGGGCCAAGACTCATTACAGCTCGTTTATGTGGCGGATTGAATGGGTTGGGTCAGCAATGAGTCAGGCCGAGACTCATTACAACTCGTTTATGTGGTGGATTGAAAGGGTTGGGGCAGCAATGAATCGGGTTACACACGAATTACCCATAAATTTTCTCTCATACAACAATCATCGCACTTTTTTTTTTTGGCAAATGACAATCTAGGGTCCAAAGTTTAGGAGATGTGTGCCAACCGGGGTCTGATGTTTAAAGTTTGTCAATTTAGGGTACAAAGTTAACAATGTTGGTCAGTTAGTTTTTTTTTTTTTTTTTACAGAACTTTTAGAAAAGTCTGTTAAGTCAGACCCTGAACATGTCCTCTAAACTTTGGCCGTAAATTGACAATATACCCTAAATTTTGGACCGTAAATTGACATTTTTTTTTTTTTTTCTAAATTACATCAAAAGCCCCTAACAGGCTATCATTGTTATCTTTGGACCATAAATTGACAAAATTAAAACATCAGACTAGGGGTGTTCACGGTCCGGTCCGGTCCGGTTTTTGTTAAAATTTTACAAAACCGGAACCGGACCAATTATACGGTTCTGTAAAAAATTAGAACCAGAACCAAACCAATACATTACAAAACCGATGTAATTGGTCCGGTCCTATTGGTCCGGTTCCGGTCCGGTTCTCCGGTTCTACTTAAACACAATTTTTTCCCTCAAAAAATATATCTATACACACCAAAACATAACATTCTTGAATCAACCGCAATCTGCCTCCTTCAAGTCTTCACCACAATAACTGCATACACACAATAAGAAAGAAAAAGTAAAACAGTCGGTATGTTTATCTTACCAAATACACCTCAAAAAACATGACTCAGAAAAATTATCCTGCTCTTAACCATTTATAAATTACTTGATCCCATAATTTAGACGACAACAACTCATGTAGGAATATGATCACTACCTTGAATATGAAAAAATATATATATATATATATATATATATATATATATAAACTGTGAAATCAACAGGGAGAGAAATCCTGAGTAGATAAGTTGGTAGGTAGATGACTTACTTTGATGAGAGAAGATCAGAGATTCGCACACGAAGATCAGTTAGAAGCCATTCGCATGCCGGCTATAGAGAATCTCACTTGGCTGCAGCCTGATTCTTGCAACTAGGAAGACTATCTCTCTGTTCATTCACCATTAGTCTACGAGAATAATAAGGTGAAAAGAAACAATGGCATAAATATGGTATATTTCTCCTATAATATTTATATACGTTATGATTGGTCCGGTCCGGTCCAGAACCGTAAAAATATTTATCAAAACCGGAACCGAACCAATAAATCGATTTTATGGAAATTTAGGACCAGAACCAGACCAATACTATTAAACCGGTCCGGTTTTCATTGGTTCGGTCCGGTTCTATTGGTCTGGTCCGGTTCTGTTTTTTTCTGCACATCCCTACATCAGACCCCGATTGGCACACATCCCCTACACTTTGGACCCTGAATTGTCATCCCCCCTTTTTTTGGATAAGAACAATCATCTCACTAATAAAAGATGACTTGTCCTAATCATCTTTTTCTCCTCCTCCATCATAATCAATGTCTTCACCGTTCCATTCATCTTGGCCTTGACCTTTCTTCCCTTCCATTTTCCCCTACATTTCAATGTTTGTTGCCACCAACCTTCTTCCTCACCTCTATTTTAACTTCATAGTTTTTTCTTCAATTTATTCCATTGTCCAATCGAAATACTTTAAATGATGCATAAATAGTGAAGATGGTGGTTGTGGTCCATGTGGAGAGAACTTAATGCCAGCAGTAGTAGCCGTCACGATCGTGGCAGTTATAGGTGACAGCAGTTGCGGACCCAGAGCATTTTATAAATGGGTACACAAATACACTACAAAATATTGTGGGAAAAAATTAATGCTTGATATGGGAATTGAACTTGAGACTTCCTTGTTAAAACACTAATACCTTTACCACTAAACCAGATAGGCAATTTAAGTTAGTGGGGACACTTCCACCCATTTCAATCAACATGTGTCCGCCCCTGGGTGACAGTAGAGTTGTAGGCCAGTGGTGGTATTACAATTAGTGCAATCTGGAGAGCAGTGGGTTTAATGAAGTTAAAAGGGTTAGTATGGGGGGTCAACGTGCTGAAGCGTATATTGCAAAACAGAATGGGTGCCTCAGAGACTTAATCGTTTCACGGGTCACTTTGGGGTTTTAGCAGACTGGGTTGGACGAGGTGACAGAAAACGGGTCACAATGGGCAGTCTAAGCCAGTGGTCTTGTTTAGTCAATTCACCATAATTTATGTGGCTCATGCTTCTTAAGAGATTCGTTTTTGTCCTAAATAAGCGCTACTGCAAAGTTTACTTTATGTGGCTCATGGTTCTTAAGAGATTCGTTTTTGTCCTACATAAGTGCTACTGCAAAGTTTGCAACTCACTCCATCTAATATGTTTAATTTTCATTGAAATTATGTGTGTTCAGGCACTTCTTCATTCTTCTCAGATGTATCATGAAGCCACACATACATTTGCCAGCCATGGTGTGAAGTGCTCTTCGGTTGAGGTTGACCTACCTGCCATGATGGCCCAAAAAGATACAGCCGTGTCTAATCTAACGCGTGGTGTCGAAGGTCTTTTTAAGAAAAACAAAGTAACCTATGTCAAAGGTTACGGGAAGTTCATCTCCCCTTCTGAAGTGTCTGTCGACACCATTGATGGTGGGAACACTGTAGTCAAAGGCAAGAATATAATAGTTGCCACTGGTTCTGATGTCAAAAGTCTACCGGGGATCACCATTGATGAGAAAAAAATTGTATCATCAACCGGAGCTTTAGCTTTGACAGAAATCCCCAAGAAGCTCGTAGTCATTGGAGCTGGATACATAGGCCTGGAAATGGGTTCTGTGTGGGGCCGTCTTGGGTCAGAGGTCACTGTTGTTGAGTTTGCACCCGATATTGTCCCGACAATGGATGGTGAGATAAGGAAGCAATTTCAACGCTCCCTCGAGAAGCAAAAGATGAAATTTATGCTTAAAACAAAGGTGGTATCAGTCGATGCCTCCGGGGACGGAGTGAAGTTGACTTTGGAACCAGCAGCTGGTGGTGATCAGACCATACTTGAAGCTGATGTTGTTCTTGTTTCAGCCGGTAGAACTCCATTTACTTCCGGGCTTGATTTGGACAAAATCGGTGTTGAAACTGATAAAGCGGGTCGAATACTAGTAAACGAACGTTTTTCCACAAATGTATCAGGTGTATATGCCATCGGTGACGTTATTCCTGGCCCAATGCTGGCCCACAAGGCAGAAGAAGATGGTTTTGCCTGTGTAGAGTTTATTGCAGGGAAAGAAGGACATGTGGATTATGACAAGGTTCCCGGTGTCGTTTACACGCACCCAGAAGTTGCATCTGTTGGAAAGACAGAGGAGCAAGTGAAGGCTTCTGGAATTGCGTACCGGGTCGGAAAATTTCCATTAATGGCAAACAGCAGAGCCAAGGCTATTGATGATGCTGAAGGATTAGTGAAGGTAATAACTGAGAAGGAGACGGACAAGATATTGGGTGTTCATATTATGGCCACGAATGCTGGAGAGATGATTCACGAGGCAACTTTGGCCTTGTCTTATGATGCATCGAGTGAGGATATTGCACGGACTTGCCACGCACATCCTACAGTGAGCGAGGCTGTGAAAGAGGCATGCATGGCAGCGTATGACAAGCCCATTCACATGTAGGGAAATATGTGGTATATTTCTTGTTTTGTTATGTTGTTTTTTGAGAGTTTTTGCAGTTGACTCTTGGTCAAGGCTTTTGTGATGCCTTCCTGGCACTTGGAGTAGATTTATGTGCTCTTTCTTGTGTACTTGCCTTCATTTGGGAACAAGTTACTCATTTGCTGCCTGCTCTTCTCTGCATACTAAATGCTTAATAACATGAAGAGAGCTGTACCTTTGAAATTTATACATTTACCTTTTCTCACATAAAAATCTCTCCATCTTTGTGTGTGTGTGTGTGTGTGTGTGTGTGTGTTTTTCTATATGTTTCTCCAACTATCTATTGTTGTTGTAGGGTAAAGGTTCAACTGATATCTGTTGTCAGGCAATGAGGAACTGATAGAACCAAATACTTCTTGTCTTGAAATAGTCTTCCTACTTTCTTTTTTGTTGTTACTATTATGAAGGTACTTTGAGCAATAATTTTAAGATTTTAAGTTGAGTTAAGCTAGCCTAATGAACATCTAAAAATTGTTATTGATAGTAGTTATAATGGTTTATCAATAACAAGTTTTAGATATTCATTAGGACAGTTAAATTATTATTTTTTTCCAAAATACTTTCGTAGTAATAACAAAAAAAAAAAAAAAAAAAAAAAAGGTTGGAAGATCGTTTCGACGAGGAGAAGGAGCATAAGGTAGTAAAACGGGGAAGAGGTTTTCCCTTATGTTTGACCCCTTGTCATTGGTTTAGAATTTAATGTCCAGATTGCATTTACCTATCAATGAAATTCAATGAATGGTTGGAATAAATCCAGTCAACACAACATTTGTATGGTTTAATCTCAAGTTTTTGGATTATTGATAAATGAGATGATAATGGATTGGTAAAAGTTTTTGCATTTATAAACAATTGATTGTTGATCTCATTTGCATTTAATTTTGTTTTTCTGCATTTATAATAAATAAATTGATTTCGTCTCCTTTGTTGAGATCCTGTGTTTCGTCTCCTTCGTTAAGACCCTTTTGTATTGTTTCCTTTGTTGAGACCCTTTTGTCTCCTTTGTTGAGACCCTTGTGTTTGTTGCGTTGATATGTTTTCTGTTTCAATGGATTTTCCATTTGACTAGTGTCACTTTGTTGTTCAACTTAACAATTTTCGGGAAGCTTGGTTGGCAACTTGTTGCCGGTGCTGATGTTTCAAGAAATTATGCGTTCAAAGCAATATTTTTTCATAGGGGAATTTGTTGAATGCCCAGATCGCGCAGTGTCTAAATTTTATTTGGAAGAGCATTTACACATCCCAAAATATTGTTTGGTATGATCATGAAGTGTTTATTATTGCGCGTTCGAGTTTAATCCAAGGATGCATTGGTGGACATGGGGTCTTTGCCCTCATCATCACAGCTATGAGCGAGTTTGGAGATGTCATTTTCAATTGTAAGATTTTATTAGTCTTGAACTCTAACTTTTATGTAGTTCGTGTTAGTCCAATCGCAAATGAAGCGATTGATTGTGTTTCAAGCGTTTCATGGTTATATACCAATCTTTATGTATAGAATGAGTCCCCGGGCACATGGGGATTTAGCCTGATGGCTAGAGCTCTTGGCTTCCAACCTGGAGGTCATGGGTTCGATCCCCCCAGAAGTTAGAGGGAAGGCTTTCTCTCCCTAGGATTTATCTCCTAGGCGCTTCTGAGCGTGCATGTGTGTGTGTGTGTGTGTGGGTGGGTGTGTGAGTTGAATAAAAAAAAAAAAAAAAATGAGTCCCCGGCATTCGTGGAGGACCATCTCCTATTCATGTATTAATGCAATTGATTCTCGTGTTTGATTAAAAAAAAATAAAAAATAAATAAATATTCTTATTATCCAATTTCGAAATATTTAGTTTCGCATGTATAAAAGTATTATTAATTTTTTTTGGCCAATAATATTTAAAGACATTTATTTATAAAAAGGACATTCATTTTGAAACAATTGAAAACGGATATTTATTTGGGTTAGTCTCTTGAAAAACGTGTTTTTTCTAATAATAGAAAAAACGTGTTTTAAAAAACGCGGGGTGACATTTTTGTAAATAATCGAAACTTGTCAACACCATCTAGCATTCCTCAACACATTATCTGGACCTTTGTAACACATCAACTAGTCATCCTAAACATTGTCACTTTCTATCTATTGCTGAAAAAATTTACTTTTAGAAAAAAAGTTCTGGCTATCAGTTTCAAAAGTTCTGGCTATCAGTTAAAGGTTCTTTTCAGTTTTAAAGGTTCTTTCAAAATACTCACTGACTATCAAAAACACTACAACTTACTATCAAAAACACTATAACTGACATTAAAATACGGCCAAAATACGTTTAGCCCCCCAAAGTATCCACCCATTCCCACTTTGCACCCCAAACCCAATTTTGTCACAAAGTAACCCTCTAATTTGTCATTTGTCCTAGTTTGACCTATGACCCCCTATGACCCCTAACGACGTTAAAAGTTAACTAGAAATGGTCATGTGTATGTCACATGAGGGGTATTTTGAACATTTTTCTTTGTAGTACAACACTATGCCGAATTCTCCTCCAATTCTTTCCCACGTCGAAATCAAACAAGACCATGATCACCACCACTCCGTGACAACGGAAACCCATTCCCGCCTCTGTAATTTCAGCTCCGGCGCCACAACAATACTCTACTGCCGCTCCGACACCGCCAAGCTCTGCCTATCCTGCGACCGACAAGTCCATTCCACCAACCACCTCTTCACCAAACACACCGCTCATTACTATGCGATTCCTGCAATTCGGCCCCCGCCACCATTTTCTGCTCCACTGACAGCTGCATTCTCTGCCAGAATTGCGACCGGGAACGCCATTTGTCGGCTGCACATGACCGCTGGCCGGTTGAAGGGTTTACTGGGTGTCCGGCGATGATTGAGCTGCTGTCGATTTGGTGGTGGAGAAATGGTGATGGTGGTGGTCGGAATTTTGGAGAAATGGTGATGGTGGTTGGAGTTTGGAGAAATGGTGGTGGTGGCGGCAGGATATGGGCTTTAATGGTGGCCGGATTTGGGTGGTGGTGGTGGTGGTTGTTGACTGATGAGGATGGTGGGGTTAGGTGGAGAAGTAATTGCCACCTTCAATATAAATGGACCTTTATACCTTTTTATTTAAAAAAAAATGATAAAAATACCCCTCATGTGACATGCACATGACTATTTCTCGTTAACTTTCTAACGTCGTTAGGGGTCATAGGGGGTCATAGGTCAAACTGGGACAAATGGAAAATTAGAGGGTTACTTTGGGACAAAATTGGGTTTGGGGTGCAAATTGGGAATGGGTGGATACTTTGGGGGGCTAAACGTATTTTGGCCTTAAAATACACTCTCACTTGCACTATAAACTCCAAAATTTTATTTTATTTGTTTTTTTTTTCTTATTGGTGATGAAAAACACGTGAACTGGCACAACAAAATACTTGCACTGGCACAACCAGTTTGAGTGATAAGCATCGTTAGTGAATTTTACGAATGCCAGATGCAATTTATATAAGTGGCAGAAGGTTAGGAGCACAAAACAAAGTCACAAAAATCATGCTCACACGATGAGGTGACGATATTTTATTGGTTGCATTGATATTGGACCTGCCACACTTTAATTAAAATGCCAATAAAATCATTACACATAGGATTTTGTGAGCAAAGTTTTGTGATTTTTTTTGTGCCCCTAGTATTATTCGGTTTTTTAACGTTCCGATTATTTACAAAAATGTCACCGAGTGTTTTTAAAAGACTTCCACATATTTACGAAAATGCCACTGCGCTTTTAAAAAAAAAACGTGTTTTATTTTAGTTAGGAAAAACACATTTTCTCAAGATTTTGACTATTTATTTAAGGACATAAAGAGTACGTGAATAACATACCTCCAGTGTTGAGTGCTTTAGATGACAATCCATTTTTTTTTTTTAATAACAAGTTGTCTCTAAAGCACGGTATTTTAATTCATCATTAAAAATATTAAATTTAAAACTAATGACTTACTATTTTTATCTCATAATAAATATCATGTTTTGAATTTTTAAGTTATATCATTGAACGTTGTCTTACATTTGATGCAAAGTATTTTTTTTAAAGGTGGATTAATTTCATTCACATAAAAGTAAAAGATGGCACTCCACATAGATTGGAGTCTCATCCCGTACAATGTTTGCGAATCGATTAACATACATAATATAGAACCCTGAATCAAATCTCCATTGAGATTTCTTCTGTACCATGACTTACTTGGGTCGCACAAATGATTCTCCAAGTATAACTTGGACACTACCTATCACTGCATTCACAAAATCGCTACCATATTAAAATTTGGCTTTGAGGACAAGATAAATGGAATCATTTGGGTCGACAACAAGAGTCAAATCAAGCGTTCCAAGCATTACAACAAAAAGATAGACAAAGGCTCCCAACGCAATGGGATAATACAAAGGCTCTCGACTATGGAGAGAATAGAAGGGCTCTCGACTATGAAGAGAATATCTAATTCGCAAACTTATTAAATAAACATAAAAATAAGTGAAACAAATCGAAAAAGAATAATGATGATAAGCTAAGATATACCTTTGAGAATGATCATCTTCCAACCAAATTTCAAAATAGAGCCCCATCAATATATAGATTTGATATGATTGACATAATTTGCTCACATAAAAAATCATCCTCATAGGTTCGTGAATTATCATCATTATCATTCTGAGATGGCATAAATACAAAAAAAAAAAAAAAAATGAAAAAGGAATAGAAAGACATAAACAACAACACAATTGTTGTAATCTCAACAAATTAAAATTACAAAAATAGTGTTGTTGAACATTGATTATGAAAGAGGATATAAACCTTTGGGTTGAGAGGGAGAGAAGTTGAGAGAGGAATTAGCACGATTGAGGTTTTCTATTTGCAACATTCTCCTGCTAATCTACTATCTCTCCTTCGTTCTCTTCACCTGAGAAGGACTACACTAACTATATGAGGAGTTTAAAAATATATCGTAATAACTTACATTTGATGCAAACTATTATAGTTTCAAAGAATGTCCCGATTCGATTTCCCTTTCGGTAGTAAACAATAAAAATAAAATAATTTATGAGAATTCATTTAAAGCCCTAGCACAAGAATACCCCAACCTCATTAATTAGAATTCCAACGTAGTTATATGTTTCAATCAAATTTCCCACCTACGAAGATTGTGTTAGGATTGGAGTCCTAAACTACGAGGAAGAAAAGGAGTCTAAGTCGGGGGAGTTGGTGGAGATCAAGAAGGGTTCTAAGCGGAGGAGAATTCCTGGGCAGAGAGGCGAGCGGGCGCCTGGTATACACCAGGCGGGCGCCTGGTCTTAATAAGACAGAGTGGTCCTGGCGAAGGAGGTAAGCGGGCGCTCGCATGGACCCAGGCGGGCGCTCGGTCTGCCGGCTGAACTGATTTGTTTCATGTTTTGGCACGATCTCTTCCTAATTCGACGTAGGGCTTCCTTGTACTGCTATATAAGCATAGATACGACCTAGAACACATGGCAGCAACATATTAGAAGGTGTCTAATAATATATTGACTTGGCAATTGCCCCCGGATGTAGTTCAAGTGTTGAACGAACCGGGTAAACAATTCTTGTGTTCTTGGGTGTGTGATTCTCTCATAATTGTGCTTGTGGGTTTATTGTGTTCTTGATCTAGATTGCAACGGGGTACGACATAATTCCCAACAACTGGTATCAAGAGCTTTGGTTAGGAGGATTCAAAGTTTCATTCGTTGATTATTTTGAATCACGTTCTTGGAGACTATGTGAAGCAATCAAGATGAAAAACTCAATCGAGAAATTCAACGGTGTGAATTTCACGTTTTGGAGGACAAGGGTTGAAGATTACCCTTATTGTAAGGATCTTCATAAACACTTAAAGTAAAAACCCGAAGACATGTCACAAGGGGATTGGGAGACGTTGGATCGGCAGGCGTTAGGAGCGGTGAGGAGCGCTCTAACCGACGATGTTACACGGAACGTGATGGAGGCCAAGACAACGGTGGGGTTGCTACAAATGCTGTCAGACATGTATGAGAAGCCGTCGAATATCGATAAGGTGCATTTGATGAAGAGGTTTGCGAATGCAAAGATGTCGGAGGGGCAGACAACAGCGAGTCATATCGGCTGTTTCAAAGGTATGGTGGACCAATTGAAAAGTGTTGATATTACTTTCTCCGATGAAGTGTTAGCATGTTTTATACTAAAATCGTTGCCAGATAGTTGGGAGGTAACTGTCACAACGATTAGTACGTCGAAAACACCATTGGCGTATACGAAAGTTAGAGATCTTATCCTTCAAGAGGAGTTGAGAAGGAAAGAGAAAAGGGGAGAATCTTCCGCTAATGGGGCTGCACTTAGGGTGGAGAGAACAAGGGGAAGGGGAGGACCGAAAAAGGGGAAAAAACCGGTCAAGTGCTACAACTGTGGCGCGATGGGTCATATCAGTTATGACTGTCCGGATAAGGATGGTGATGCACACATGATGAATGATGAGGATGTATTAATCCTAGGAGAGGAGCAGTCAGGTGAAGATTGGGTGTTGGATTTTGGAGCTTCATGTCATGCTAGTGGGGATGCAGAATCAATGGAACGGTATAAAACAGGAGATTTTGGGGTTGTCTATCTTGGTGATGATCAACCATTGAAGATCAAAGGTAAGGGGGATGTGATGATGAAGACACCTAACGGGGTTGTTTTACAACTACACAATGTGATGCATGTTCCGGACTTGAGGAGGAGAGTGATTTCTGTGGGACAACTTGACAATGAGGGATATGGGGTAACCTTCATGGGTGGGTCTTGGGAAGTCACAAAAGGAGCTAAGGTGATAGCTCATGGGGTTAAGGAGAAGATGTTGTACTCTACCTACAATGTCGATGTTCGCTCCGGTGGGAGCAAGAGACAAAAGAACCGGCCTATTGGTGTGGAAAGGAGAGACATCAAGAAACGGTATGTTAGGGGGGAGAAGGACACAAACTTGATCAACGCGGTGTGAAAGTCCAAGTGCCCTAACAGAGAGCGTGTTCAGACCAAGAGAAGACGATGCAAGAAACAAGGTGTGTCCAAGTTTCAAGGGGAAGCATTGTGAGGAAGGTGGGTCTGGAGGGAAAAGGCGAAGTTAGACTTGCGGAGAGAAATCAAGGTAGAAGCTGATTTGGGGAGGCAAGAACTATCTAACACGGAGAGGTTGAAACGTCGCTTGGTTTCAACTCGCCTTAGTGCTTAAGCGGGGAGGCAAGGCAATGTCAAGTCAATAGGGGAGTAAAATGTGTTCGAAGGTGTTCACTCCGTGGTGGGAATTGATGGGTGTTTCTGTGCTTACTAGTTTAGTCTCCGGTGGGAGATTGTTAGGATTGGAGTCCTAAACTACGAGGAAGAAAAGGAGTCTAAGTCGGGGGAGTTGGTGGAGATCAAGAAGGGTTTTAAGCGGAGGATAATTCCTGGGCGGAGAGGCGAGCGGGCGCCTGGTCTACACCAGGAGGGCGCCTGGTCTACACCAGGAGGGCGCCTGGTCTTAATCAGACGGATTGGTCCTGGCGAAGGAGGTAAGCGGGCGCTCGCATGGACCCAAACGGGCGCTCGGTCTGCCGGCTGGACTGATTTGTTTCCTGTTTTGGCACGATCTCTTCCTAATTCGACCTAGGGCTTCCTTGTACTGCTATATAAGCATAGATACGACCTAGAACACATGGTATCAACATATTTGAAGGTGTCTAATAATATATTGACTTAGCAATTGCCCCCGGACGTAGTTCATGTGTTGAACGAACCGGGTAAACAATTCTTGTGTTCTTGGGTGTGTGATTCTCTCATAATTGTGATTGTGGGTTTATTGTGTTCTTGATCTAGATTGCAACGGGGTACCACTTAATTCCCAACAGATAGTAAAATGAAGAGACAATTCTTTTAAGGCCCTAGTATAGAAATATCGAGTCTCATTAAGTTGGAACGCCTTTAGGAAACAACTCTCAGAGGCTCTGATCAACTCTCAAAGTCTCTAATAGTATGTGTTTATCATAGTGAAATTTTGATAAATAAAGGCAAATATAACTAGAAAATTCTTAGAGCTGTCACTCAAAACGATTATTATCTATGAGATAGCTCTCATACTCAATTTCCCATCTTAAAATCAACCAAAATCACACATATATTGATGTAGCGTGATGCTGCAAGAAGAGTAAAGTCTATGACGACTTTAAACAATCGTCGTAGAATCGCAGCGGAAATCAACGCCTAAGAAAACCACAATGGAATTCTTGAAACAAAACAGAAGAATTTCAAAGAAATCTTTAACAAGCCAATAAGGCTACAAGGTAAAAACCCTAAAATTGCAAAGCAATCAAATTTTAATAAAAGAAGTCTAATTCTCGGATTACAACCTTAGGCCTATTTTATACTGCTCATAAAACTTGAAAAACAATCTAAAACCTTCTAGAATTAATCCTAACCTATATGGTAACCTAATAGGACTTAAAAACAAGTAAATTAACTCAAAATCTATCATAGAATCCTCTAAAATTAACCTACTAAAATTAATGACGAAAATAATAATAAAAATACTAATTAAACCTTAACAAATAATAAAATACCAATATAATTATAATATTTGATATAATCATATTTTCGTCCTGCATCATTCACCACCACTTCAAAAAAACTCGTTCTCGAGTTCGTTCTTGAAATTTGAAGTCTTCCACTCCACTTGAAGAGATAGTTGGAATAAACACGTTCTTTCCCGAGCTACAATAAATCTGGCACTTCTGCATAGAGTAGGAAATATGAAAATCTTTTATCAACGGCATTAAAAATTTCTGGCAAGACATCATTAGGTTCGGCCGAGTGTTGGACTGGATTCGGCTGAATCCCTCCTAGTTCGGGCAGGTCTTTGGTTGGGTTCGGGCGAACCACACCACCTGGTTCTGGCGTGTCCTGACTTGAGTTCGGGCGAACTAAACCTCCTGGTTCGGTCGAGTCCTGACTTGGTGTCGGGCGAACCGTTGCTGGACCTTGAGGACGCGAATCCCATGCTACATCAAGTTCCGAGCACCAATCCACACAGTCATCCGGCACCACTACTTCAACAGAAAGTAGCTCCTCTGACTTTGCGTCTAAGGACTCGTTCACACATTCTTTTTCCACCACCACTTCAAAAAGTGGCTCATCTGATTTCGGTTCTGGAGCAATCTCTCCACCTTCGAAAAAAAATTTATTACTAACCTTTTCTCCTTTGAAATCCACATCAACACTAACACTTGGATTCTGATCAATGGGTCAAACGCTATGAGTTTTCCCAATTGAATCAAAATCGGTACCTCCGGCCAGCGGAACACGATGGACTAGGTTGTCCACATGTTGTACAGGTTCTATGCGAACCGCCGCTCGTTGCCTTTGGACTTCACCACCAACCCGCAAATCTTGGTGAACGTTGCGTTCCACAAAAGCTAGTTCTCTTTCTAATGATCGACACTGGATATGCATAAAGTCTTCTATTTCACGCCAATATTGACTCTCAGTCCAATATCTTTCTTTGCACTCCCTGTCTCGAGCATAGTTTTCCTCGAACCGATATTTCTTCAAATACCTTAAGATTCATGCAGTCTGATTGTCTGTGTTGTCCCCGTTGTTGCCAGCCATCGCTGAATCTTCCAAGGATCATACCTTGTCTGATATCAACTGATGTAGCGTGATTCTACAAGAAAAGTAAAGTCTATGACGACTTTAAACAATCGTCGTAGAATCGCAGCGGAAATCAACCCCTAGGAAAACCAAAATGGAATTCTTGAAACAAAACAGAAGAATTTCAAAGAAATCTTCAACAAGACAATAAGGCTACAAGGTAAAAACCCAAAAATTGCAAAGCAATCAAATTTTAATAAAAGAAGTCAAATTCTCGGATTACAATTTTAGGCCTATTTTATAGTGCCTATAAAACTTGAAAACAATCTAAAACATTCTAGAATTAATCCTAACCTATATGGTAACCTAATAGGACTTAAAAACAAGTAAATTGACTCAAAATCTATCCTAGAATCCTCTAAAATTAACCTTCTAAAATTAATGACGAAAATAATAATAAAAATACTAATTAAACCCTAACTAATAATAAAATACCAATATAATTATAATATTTGATACTCCCTCCGTCTTTTTAGTCTATTCACTTTTTGCCATTTTGGGTGTCCCATTTGATTGTTCACACTCCCAAAGAGGAAGGTTTATATTATTCTTTATTCAATGGGACCCACTTGCCATACTCACAACAACTATCACACTCACAATTCAAAACACACTCACATATCACATCATGCTTTTCATACTCACAACACCCACTCAACTACTTATATAAAACATTTTTCCTTAAAACCCGTGCATTGATCAAAGTGTGAACAAACTAAAAAGACGGAAGGAGTATAATCATATTTTCGTCCTGCATCATAAATGAACAAGAACACCAATTAATACTTTTTGAGCCTAAATAACAAAAATCAATAAAAGTGAACCCAAGAACCACAAAATAACTATGAGAGATGCTTATGTATGTTAGGATTGGGATCCTAAACTATGCGGAAGAAAAGGAGTCTAAGTCGGGGGAGTTGGTGGAGATCAAGAAGGATTCTAAGCGGAGGAGAATTCCTGGGCGGAGAGGCGAGCGGGCGCCTGCTCTACACCAGGCGGGTGCCTTGTCTTAATCAGACGGAGTGGTCCTGGCGAAGGAGGTAAGCGGGCGCTCGCATGGACCCAGGCGGGCGCTCGGTCTGGCGGCTGGACTGATTTGTTTCCTGTTTTGACATGATCTCTTCCTAATTCGACCTATGGCTTCTTTGTACTGCTATATAAGCATAGATACGACCTAGAACACATTGTAGCAACATATTAGAAGGTGTCTAATAATATATTGACTTGACAATTTCCCCCGGACGTAGTTCATGTGCTGAACGAATCGGATAAATAATTCTTGTTTTCTTGGGTGTGTGATTCTCTCATAATTATGCTTGTGGGTTTATTGTGTTCTTGATCTATATTGCAACGTGGTACCACTTAATTCCCAACAACTGGTATCAAGAGCTTTGGTTAGGAGGATTCAAAGTTTCATTAATTGATTAATTTTGAATCACGTTATTGGGGACTTTGTGAAACAATCAAGATGAAGAACTCAATCGAGAAATTCAACGGTGTGAATTTCACGTTTTGAAGGACAAGGGTTGAAGATTACCTTTATTGTAAGGATCTTCATAAACCCTTAGGTGCGAAACCCGAAGACATGTCACAAGGCGATTGAGAGACGTTAGATCGGAAGGCGTTAGGAGTGGTGAGGAGCGCTCTAACCGATGATGTTGCATGGAACGCGATGGAGGCCAAGACAACGGTGGGGTTGCTACAGATGCTGTCAGACATGTATGAGAAGCCGTCGAATATCAATAAGGTGCATTTGATAAAGAGGTTTGCGAATGCGAAGATGTCGGAGGGGCAGACAGCAGCGAGTCATATCGGTAGTTTCAAAGGTATGGTGGACCAATTAAAAAGTGTTGATATTACTTTCTCCGATGAAGTGTTAGCATGTTTTCTACTAAAATCGTTGCCAGATAGTTGGGAGGTAACTGTCACAACGATTAGTACGTTGAAAACACCATTGGCGTATACGGAAGTTAGAGATCTCATCCTTCAAGAGGAGTTGAGAAGGAAAGAGAAAAGGGGAGAATCTTCCGCAGATGGGGCTTCACTTAGGGTTGAGAGAACAAGGGGAAGGGGAGGACCGAAAAAGGGGGAAAAACCGGTCAAGTGCTACAACTGTGGCACGATGGGTCATATCAGTTATGACTGTCCGGATAAGGATGGTGATGCACACATGATGAATGATGAGGATGTATTAATCCTAGGAGAGAAACATTCAGGTGAAGATTGGGTGTTGGATTTTGGAGCTTCATGTCATGCTAGTGGGGATGCAGAATCAATGGAGCGGTATAAAACTGGAGATTTTGGGGTTGTCTATCTTGGTGATGATCAACCATTGAAGATCAAAGGTAAGGGGGATGTGATAATGAAGACACTAAACGGGGCTGTTTTACAACTACACAATGTGATGCATGTTCCAGACTTGAGGAGGAGAGTGATTTCTGTGGGACAACTTGACAATGAGGGATATGAGGTAACCTTCATGGGTGGGTCTTGGGAAGTCACAAAAGAAGCTAAGGTGATAGCTCATGGGGTTAAGGAGAAGATGTTATACTCTACCTACAATGTCGATGTTCGCTCCGGTGGGAGCAAGAGACAAAAGAACCGGCCTATTAGTGTGGAAATGAGAGACATCAAGAAACGATATGTTAGGGGGGGAAGGACACAAAGTTGATCAATGCGGTGTGGAAGTCCAAGTGCCCTAACAGAGAGCGTGTTCATACCAAGAGAAGACGATGCAAGAAACAAGGTGTGTACAAGTTTCAAGGGGAAGCATTGCGAGGAAGGTGGGTCTGGAGGGAGAAGTCGAAGTTAGACTTGCGGAGAGAAATCAAGGTAGAAGCTGATTTGGGGAGGCAAGAACTATGTTAGGATTCATTGTTAGTACACCCACCTTAATTTGATTGATCCATGCCACGCGTCTTTTTATGGACTTTAGGACCGCATGTAATGAAGTTCTACTTCAATTTTTAGATAAGTCCATTTTTAGATTTTTGATTGTCTAGGCTGAGTATAATTCGGTTGTATCATTAGAGGTTTAGTGCTTCAAGCCGTCATCTTGAGACCGCCAGCATGTAGCCCTTCAGTTTTCATCAAACTGCAGTTTGCATGTTTGATGAAAACACCCATCAAGATCATTCTTCAAACCGCCCCTATGCTTGGTGAAACCGCAGAACACTCTATTATAATGTAACTAACCTCGCACAGTTCATTCAATTTCAATATCCACCTTAATTTGGGTGAGAAGAACCGAGGTAATTCTCACCCAAATTCCTATCATTTTCCCTAAAGCCGCACCTAAGAGGAAGGTTGAGCTCAAGAAGGTAATCTTTGTTAAAGCCAAAACCGCTGACCCAGTAAAACATGAGAAACCGAAGGTCAGTAAAGGGTTTGTAAAACCGCAACCAAAACCTGGATTTATTCATTGTGCTATATGTGCTGATTATGGTCATGGTGCTGGTCATTGTCTTTTAAGGTTCACACCCAATGCCAAGGGACGTAAAAATCCTAAGGTCAAACAGGTGTGGGTCCCAAAAAGCTGCTAACCCTAGGACCCAAAAGAATAAGGGGGACCAAAATCTTTAATGTTTATTTTTCAGATCTTATGCTTTATGGCTGGAACCGTAAAGAAGAATAAGGATCTTTGGTACTTGGATAGTGGTTGCTCACGACACATGACCGGAGATAATGAACTTCTTTGTGATTTCATCAGTATGAGAGGCCCCCCAGTAGTGTTTGGAAATAACAAGAAAGGAGAAACAATAGGATATGGAGCAATCAAACATGGAAATGTGACCATTGAAAATGTGTCACTGGTAGAAGGACTCAAGCACAACCTTCTCTTCATATCTCAGTTTTGTGACAAATGAATGAACTGCAACTTTACTTCAACTAATTGTTTCATCAAAGATGCAACTTCCGGAGTTACTCTACTGACTGGCAACAGAACAGGTGATGTATATATGATAGATTTGAGTAAAATTGTTTCTATTGCTGACCTCTGTTTTGTAGCCAAAATGTTAGTGAAAGCAGCTGGTTATTGCATAAGCGGCTCAGCCACTTGAACTTTAAGTATCTAGCAAAATTGCAAAGGGATGGTCTTGTCAAAGGACTACCCAAAGTGGCTAACCATCATGATAAGAAATGTAAAGCATGCCAGCTTGGTAAGCAGCCCAAACAGTCATTTCCAAGTAAAACCGCATCATCAACGAACCGCTGCTTACAACTGCTTCACATGGATTTATTTGGACCTGTCCCAACCGCCAGTATAGGAGGAAACCGTTATACCTTGGTGGTTGTTGATGACTTTTCAAGATGTACATGGGTGGAAATGATGGCCACAAAGATGATACTTATGGCATCGTAACCGCTCTATTTAGACAGCTCCAAACTTAGAAATTGGATGACATTGTTGCTATGCGTTCAGATAATGGAACCGAATTTACAAACAATGGTATTGCCCAATATTGTGATGATCATGGAATTGATCATAATTTCTCTGCCGCTGGGGTTCCATAACAGAATGGAGTTGTAGAAAGAAAGAACAGGACTTTGATTGAAGCCGGGAAGACCATGATTGCAGAAGCAAAGCTTCCCAAATACTTCTGGGCCGAAGCTGTCAATACTGCATGTTTCACCCAGAACCGCTCCCTAATCATCAAAGTCCACAACAAGACTCCTTATGAATTGTGGAGAGGCAGATCACCCAACATTGCCTTCTTTAAAATATTTGGATGCAAATGCTACATCTTATATAATGGCAGAGAGCATCGAGGTAAATTTGATGCTAAGGCCGATGAAGGTATCTTTGTTGGTTATTCAAAACACTCTAAATCTTTTCGTTGTTTCAATAAAACTTCATTAAAAATTGTAGAGTCATTCCATGTTACATTTGATGAACATGATCTTCTTGAGCCACATATGGCTCCAAATGTTGCTGATGATTTTAGTGGTTACATCTTACCCTAATCATGCAACCGCAAATGACCAACCTACTCAAACCGAAGGTGTTGCTGTAGAACCGCACTCTTCTGATCCCATTCAAACCGTTGATCCAGTTCCAAACATCACCTTCAATGAAGATTTCAACGAATATCAAGAAGAGCCTCCTCTAGAAAATCTTCAAGAAATAGTGGTTCATGAAGACCTCCCTCCAGAAATTAATGAGCATAGAGACCATCCAACAATCAATGTTATAGGTCCTATCAGTTCTGGTGTTCAAACAAGAGGAAGCTTAACTCATAGAGATAACCACAGTTTGTTCTCAACCGCACTGTTATCTCAGATAGAACCGAAGAAGGTAGATGAAGCTCTAAGTGATCCAAGGTGGGTAGCTGCAATGCAAGAAGAGCTCAATCAGTTTGAAAGATGCAGAGTTTGGACTCTAGTTCCAAAGCCCAGAGATCACACTGTAATTGGAACAAAATGGGTATACAGAAATAAGATGGATGAAAATGGCACTATAACAAGAAACAAAGCAAGGTTGGTTGCTCAAGGTTATAGGCAAGAAGAAGGGATTGATTATGATGAAACCTTTGCCCCTGTAGCCAGACTTGAAGCCATTAGATTGTTCCTGGCCTATGCCTCCTTCAAGAAATTTAAGTTATATCAAATGGATGTGAAGAGTGCATTTCTGAATGGTGAACTACAAGAAGAAGTTTATGTAGCTCAACCGCCAGGATTTGAAGACAACAAATATCCTAATCATGTCTTCAAGCTCAAGAAGGCCTTGTATGGACTCAAACAAGCTCCAAGAGCATGGTATGACACTCTAACTAAATTTCTTATTAAACAAGGCTTCTCTAGAGGTAAAATTGATACAACCTTATTTATTGCTAAACACAAAGGTCATTCATTATTAGTTCAAATATATGTTGATAATATTATTTTCGGTTCTACTAATGAAACTATGTGTGTTAAGTTTGAGAAGCTTATGAAAGGTAAATTTGAGATGAGTATGATGGGAGAGTTGACATTCTTTCTTGGACTCCAAATCAAGCAATGTCATGATGGAATCTTTATCAACCAAGCCAAATACACCAAAGACTTGATCAAGAAATTTGGGCTTGAAACCGCTAAGCCAGTTGATACCCCAATGCAAAAGGCCTGCAATTTGGATCGAGATGAACAAGGTAAGAAAGTGAATCAGACACTCTACCGAGGTATGATTGGCTCTCTTCTTTACTTAACTGCAAGTAGGCCAGATATAATGTTCAGTGTGTGTGTTTGTGCTAGATTTCAAGCTGACCCTAGAGAATCTCATCTTATAGGTGTTAAACGTATCATTAGATATTTATGTGGCTCTGTTAACCTTGGACTTTGGTACTCCAAAACATCTTCATTTGATTTGTTAGGTTATTCAGATGCTGACTTTGCAGCATGTAAGATTGATAGAAAGAGCACTAGTGGTACATGTCAGTTCCTTGGATCTCGGCTTGTATCATGGTCCAGCAAGAAACAAGCATCGGTTTCAGTCTCAACCGCTGAAGCTGAATACATAGCAGCTGGAAGTTGTTGCTCTCAAATTCTCTGGATGAAACAGCAGTTGGAAGACTATGAAGTATTTGAAAAGAATTGCCCTATCTACTGTGATAGTACTGCAGCAATTTCTATCTCCAACAATCCAGTTCAACACTCAAAAACCAAGCACATTGACATAAGATA
Organism: Campanula takesimana; assembly: GCA_026119855.1. Lineage (NCBI taxonomy): Eukaryota > Viridiplantae > Streptophyta > Magnoliopsida > Asterales > Campanulaceae > Campanula > Campanula takesimana. The sequence goes on along the minus strand of JAOWBW010000805.1, from coordinate 251,808 downwards.
TCATTTCCTCAAAGATCATGTTGAACAGAAGAATATTTTTCTAGTAAAGGTGGGAACCGATGATCAAATTGCTGATATCCTCACCAAACCGCTTGAAAATTCAAGGTTCTTTCATTTACGAGGAGAAATGGGTATGCTGGAACTAACTTAATATATTTCATGCCTATTTATTTTTTAGTCTAATAATATTTGTTAAGTATTTTGGCTCTATTAAGAAAAATGAAATAGTGTTCGGTTCTATCAAAATTGGAAACCGCTATATAAGTTCGGTTGAAGATTCCAGTCAAACCGAAAAGTTAAGAAGAATAATGTCAGTTTGAACTAAACCATAAGGAGAAAGCAAACTATCGGTTTAACTAATGAAACCGAAGCACATCTGAGAGATATCGGGTTCATAAAAACCGAGAATGAGAAAAGGTAAATCGGTTTACTCGAACCGCTCAGGTATGATATTGCAATTTAGTCCCTACTTTATGTCACTTCATTCTTTAAGGATCTCTATGCAATTATCTCTGCCGCATTAAATGCAAATTGACAGGTACACTGACGGTTGAGTTTCCTTCAGCCGTCATGCCCGCTCCACTACCCGAGGTGGTTAATTGAGTATAAAAGACAAACTAAATTTTAATTTAACTTTTTACCTTCTTACTCTTTTTAGCAAAATCTCTTTCTTTCTCCTATGCACTCTCTCTGTACTCTCTTTGTCCTCACTCTAAAAATTTCATATTTAAACGATTTTCTAAATGGCACCAAAGAAAACCATCGATCTTGCTTCTACTTCTACATCGTCCAAACCATCTAAGCCCGATATGGTATGAATTTCTGAACCCTAACTCAGTATTTTTTATCCACCATTGTTGCTTGAAAAAGCTTGTTCATCTTCCTTAGTCATTTTATGTTTTTTCTTCATGTTTTTGGTTGGGTTGAACTCGCATTTGTTTCTTTATACTGATTGTTTACTTTATTTCATGATTTGCGTTCAAATTTTGAGCAAAATCAATTTTTGGGTCTTTTGGTGTTCTTGCGCATATTTGCAGATTCTGGGTTCTAGTGTTGTTATTTGCCTTAGCTTATTTAGAACTTTGTTAGAATCTGCCCTTTGTGATTGTTTTGGTATAATTTATTTTTATATTTTGGTTAAGATTTTGTTTTGCATGTTCATACTCTGTTCTCTGTGTTCTTCGTGCATTCAAACTCTTTTTCAAAATTTTCCCTCTTTGATCCATTTTATTTTTACTGTTCATTTACTTTTATGTTTTTACTCTTTTACCCTTACTTTTCTTAGAATGCATCTTTTCATTGTTAGGATTACTTGTTACAGTTTGTAAGTCTCATTCAAACCTCTATGTTTATCCATTTCTTTGAACAGCTCAGTTTGATTAATTGGTATGAACCGCTGTTTGCTTAAGATTTCAACTGTTAGTCTTCAAATTACTTCTAACTTTGAATATTTTTTTTAGGATCCATCAAACTTTGTCCCCGGTTCTAGAATTCTAAAGGAGGAATTCAAGCTGGATGCAGTTGGGAGGAAGCTACTCAAACTGCTTGGAGATGCTAAGCTTCTGCCCTTGTTCCTGATGGATGAACCCCAATTTGTGACAATTATCTGTGCTGAATTTTTTGAGAATGGGATCTCCACAAATGCTGCCTTGCTGGATGTAAGAGGAGAACCGATAAGGGATCTGGAAACCGGAGAAGTGAAATTTGAAGATGCTATCAAGTCCACGGTTTGTGGCAAGCCTGTGGTCCTAACCGCTTCCAAGATCGCAGTTCTAGCTGGTCTTGAGAACTCTGGAGTTATGGGGATCAAACCAAAACTTCTGAGCAGTACTACAATGGAGCTAATTGGAGTTAATTCTTTCTCCACCAAGAATTCATCCAAGAAGGATTTTGGAGAGGTTATGTCACTGCTATGTGATTTGGTAGATACTGGGGTTATGTGCAAAAATGGAAACCATAACAACTTTACCAGTGAGCAGTATGCTTACTGTGTGGCAATTCTTAAAGGGAAGAAACTGCACTGGCCCAAGGTTGTGATGAAGGACATCATCAATGCCCTAAACCGCCTCCATGCCGCTAAAGCCGCTGGGAAGTCTAAGATCAGGACCCACTGCAGGCTTCTGACCAAGTTCTAGCATCAAGATGTGGATATCTTCAAATTCAGTTCAGATAACAAAGACTATTGGTTGGATCCAATTGAGAAGTCTATTTTTGGATCGTCAAAGTTTGATGCATTCAGAACCGCATTTGGATGGCGGTTTGCACAGGCAGTATGGAATGAGGATCCCTTGCCTGAAGCCAATCGTGGCCCTTTCCCTGAAGCTCGGCTCAACAAGTCAAACCAACCGTATGCTGGTGCCATTGCTGATCAGGCCCATGCAACGATGTTAAGGAATGAAGGTCAGACTGCCACTTTGAACAGATTGGGGTTGAGTCAGTTAGCTCAAACCGCGGTACAGGCTGAGGGGGAGCCTACGGTTGAGGGGGAGCCTGCAGTTCGGTCTAGACCTGCGGCTCGTCCCAAGGAAACCGCTGCTCCAAGAAAAAGAAAGGGAACCGTCCAAATTCCCTCAGTTATTACTAAGGCAGACCTAGCCAAACCTCCCTCTAAACCCTCATCCAAACCGCTCTCTAAACCTTCATCTTCTTCATCTTCATTCCCACCAATCAAACTTTCCCCTACCTTTTCAAAACCTCCAATTCCCAAACCTCAAATTAAACATCTCTCTCTATTACATCAGAATGTGGAGAAATCCCTTAACTTTGCTATGGATGCCTCCTCTCTCAAAGCTGCCAAAGCCAAATCCATTCCAGAACTCATTCCTTCACCTCATCTTTTCCTCCCTATCTCCTCTCCTCCTAAACCTTCAACTTCTAAACCGTCATCTGTTCAGTTCTCTGAAGAACAGTTGGATGAGATTTATAAAGCCTTTCCCAACCTTAAACCTTCTACTCAAATCGAGCCTGATCAGACCGAAGAGTCTGAGGCTACGGTTAGGCCTGAGCAGACCACAGTGTCTGAGGCTGCAGTTATGCTTGAGCAGACTGACATGTCTGAGGCAAATGAACCTGAGCAAGATGTTGAAATTCTTGAGGTTCAACCGCCAAAGAAGAAAATAAAGTTGATAAAGAAATATGAGTTTGTGGAACACTGGCAGACAAGGCCACCGGGTGCAGTAGACTTCAGTGAGGCTCATGATAAAAAGGATCACTCACCTCTTGAAGGTGCATTTGCAAAAGAATTAAGAGAAAGAGCTGAGATGAGAAAGGCAGGTATTGACCCAATGATGGTTGAAGTCTCCCCTCCTTCACTTAAAAGAAAACTGAACTTTGATTTACCAGAGCATACTCCATCCTCATCTCCTGATTTACCATATGCTCCAACTCCGGTTTTGCCATCTACTTCTTTGATTTATCTGAAGAGATTCAAGGCTGAAACATCTAGGGAACGAAGGGATGGAGCTCGTTCCCGTGCCGCCGCCAAAGCCGAAGACAGATTTTTAAAGGCTGGCCGCCCTAATCCTTATGCAATTTTTCCCAAAGATGATATGGAAGCTGTTGTGGACCAAATCATTCTAGCCGCTGCAGAACAGCTTTTGGCTGAAATAGCCTATCAGGTTATGAATGATCCCACTCTTGCCTCCCAATTCTTTTTGTTCTTTAATTGTCTTTGCATTCCCAATCTCTATAGACTATTCATTCTGCCTTCTCCTTCCATCTTTCTCTATGATGACTATGTGAGATATGATGCCCCTCCTCCTCCTCCTCCTCCTCAAACCGAAATTATTCCTTATTATTTTTCCCTTCCTTTTGACCCCATAGAATTTGAAACCGCCATTAGGGTGTCTATGGGTGAAACCTTAGAAGATGCACATACTCTCCTGAAAGGCAAATCTAAACTGCATTCTTCTCCTTCCCATCAAACCGATGATACCATCTCTCTTTCTTCCGATGATGAGTCTGTGCCAGACTACACTCCTTCTGATGAACCTCCTCCTTCAGTTTCTTCCTATCCAGTTTTACCACTTCGTGCCTCAACCGCCGATTTGATAGATGCGGTTAGGAACATTCAGTTTCATCAGCAAGCCGCCACTTCTCGGTTTGACACTTATCTCCTCACTATTCAGTCTGATCTTGATGCCATTAAGGGGGAGAGAGTGAATGATATCTTTGAGATCAAAAATATGCTGAAAGGAGTTTTGAAGAATCAACTTTCCCTTCAAGACATGGTCAGAACCAACCATGAGATTTATTCCTTAAAGCAGTAGGCAGTTGATACCAGGATGGACTCTATTGAAGGAAAGCTTGACATTCTGGCTCAACATTCTTTTGACAGCACTGAGCACTTAATGCTTAGAACCGGCAGATTAATCAGACAAACTGCTGCTATTGAAACTAGAATCAACGAACCTACTGTGGTTAGGCTTCGTGCAACAGATTTGATTGTTGAAACCGTTCATGCCTCCGGTTCAGGAAATGCTGTTCCATCCAACAATGCCAATGTTGATCAAGCCGCCCCAGATCAAGCCGCAGTTGATGATCAAGCCGCGCAGGCCAATATTGCTGAAAATGCTGAAGAAGTTATAGCTCCTGCTGCCGGTGATGAGATAGACTAGATTGTAATTTCTAAGTCTTTTGTGTTTTCTCTTATAATTCATGTACTTTGTAAGTTTCAAACCTTTATGATTGAATTATAATGAGAATGACTGCATAGCTTTCTGTTTCCAAAACTTTGTTTATTCAAACTGCTTGTTTGTGAAACAATGCTTGCATTTCTTAAAACCTCATGCACTACATTCATCATGAAAATTCTTTTAAGTGCATTGTGTTTTAAACATTCAGTTTAAACATGCATTTCTGATTCTCAAAATCATATCATTCTATATGCGTCTGAATGCATTTCTTTTCTATCTTTTCTTTATTTCCTTTGTTTTTGATAGATTAGAAATCTATGATCTAGCATAGTGTGTGCATTGACTTGGGACATGCAATTTCATGAAATTTATTTCGGACATGTTCTTACCAAGTACAATGTTTTGCTATTATCATAGTGTGGTAATGGCATCAATCAAATAGGGAGAGATTGTTAGGATTCATTGTTAGTACACTCACCTTAATTTGATTGATCCATGCCACGTGTCTTTTTATGGACTTTAGGACCGCATGTAATGAAGTTCTACTTCAATTTTCAGATAAGTCCATTTCTAGATTTTTGATTGTCTAGGCGGAGTATAATTCGGTTGTATCATTAGCGGTTTAGTGCTTCAAGCCGTCATCTTGAGACCGCCAGCATGGAGCCCTTCGGTTTTCATCAAACTGTAGTTTGCATGTTTGATGAAACCGCCCATCAAGATCATTCTTCAAACCGCCCCTATGCTTGGTGAAACCGCAGAGCAGTTATTGAAGAATTAAAGATATGTCATTTATTCCTTAAACAAACATTCCTTTTTTAACCGTAAAAGGATGCTGTTATGTCATGTCAAAATAACTCTAAGTTAACTTGGAGTTTCTGCAAGGAATGTCGGTTTGTCTATCAGTTTGAATTGTTTACTGTTAGTCCTTTCTGCAACAAAGGACAAATGTCAGGTAGTGGTGCAACAACTACCTAGGACTACAAGACAAAACCAAGGAAGAAAATGACAGCTCAACCAATGGGATTTCGACAGCACTGTACCCTTCAGATTTGATTCAAATCTTTACCCAACGGTCACAAGGGTGCTCTGCCTATAAATAGCCTCCATTATTCAACAATGAAGGTTGCTGAGCTTCAAGAGATTCATTCCCAAGTTTTCAAGTTTGCTTTGAAGATTCAAACCCAGATATTCATATCTTCAAACCATCTCCTTAGCAAACCTAGTTTTCTTCATCAAAGCTTCAAGCCTAACAACCTTTCATATTCAGCCTTTACACCAAAAGGATTCCATTTGCTCAACCATCATTTAGATACTTAGAGCATTTGATTTCTTTTCACACACACACCCGATTTATATGATCACATAGATTATATATTTCGAAAACACCGGTTGTTATTATAGCTTAGGTTAGACTTATTGTTTAGAGTTTAGATTCATCTTGTAAAAAACTCCTCTAAATTAATACAAGTCTAGTAGCTATTAGAAAATCCTAGACTAACCATCTAGGTAGAGGACGTAGTTCATTTAAGAACGAACCTCTTCAATTTGTGTGTTTGATCTTTATTTTCTGTCTTGATATTTATCTTTCTTGTTTGTGATCTTTAATTTGTCTCCATATACGAAATGACTTGAAAGATGAATTGTGTTTTCCTTTGAACTTTAAGTTTAACTATTCAGTTGCATCATAGTGTTTTCTCATCCTGAGTCAAACCGCCCAACTCTTTAACTAACCTATTTGGCCAAACCGCAAACTCCGCTGTGCATTTTATCAGTTCGGTTCTTGTGCTTTGAACCGCAGTTAGCCAAACTGATAAGTACTCGGTTGATTTTAAGGGTATTTTAAAAAAAGTTTTGGACCGCTATTCACCCCCCCTCTAGCGGTTCTATACCCTTGTTGTCCTCTGGGACCAACAAACTATCTAACACGGAGAGGTTGAAACGTCGCTTGGTTTCAACTCACCTTAGTGCTTAAGCGGGGAGGCAAGGCAATGTCAAGTCAATAGGGGAGTAAAATGTGTTCGAAGGTGTTCACTCCGTGGTGGGAGTTGATGGGTGTTTCTGTGCTTACTAGTTTAGTCTCCGGTGGGAGATTGTTAGGATTGGGATCCTAAACTACGAGGAAGAAAAGGAGTCTAAGTCGGGGGAGTTGATGGAGATCAAGAAGGGTTCTAAGCGGAGGATAATTCCTGGGCGGAGAGGCGAGCGGGCGCCTGGTCTACACCAGGCGGGCGCCTGGTCTTAATCAGACGGAGTGGTCCTGGCGAAGGAGGTAAGCGGGCGCTCGCATGGACCCAGGCGGGCGCTCGGTCTGGCGGCTGGACTGATTTGTTTCCTGTTTTGACATGATCTCTTCCTAATTCGACCTATGGTTTCTTTGTACTGCTACATAAGCATAGATACGACCTAGAACACATTGTAGCAACATATTAGAAGGTGTCTAATAATATATTGACTTGGCAATTGCCCCCGGACGTAGTTCATGTGTTGAACGAACCGGGTAAACAATTCTTGTGTTCTTGAGTGTGTGATTCTCTCATAATTGTGCTTGTGGGTTTATTTTGTTCTTGATCTAGATTACAACGGGATACCACTTAATTCCCAACAATGTAATAATAATTTCACTTTGAGAAACAACTGTGGCACCTATTTTACTCTTAGATACAACTCACAATTATTTTCACTCGGAGACGCAACTATCATACTAAAATTTTCAACACATTAATGTTAATTTTCAATTCATTTGCCGCACTTATGGAAGATCTAGTGCGAATTTTGTATCTAGGCCGAAGCTTGGAGGAAAAGATCCGACAAAGATAATGGCCAAGCACAAGCACTACTTTTGTGCTTGGACAAAGAGGGAGTAATCTCTTCGTCCCAAAATACTTGTAGTTCTAGAATTTTCACACAAATTAAGAAAAGCAATCAGTGCATGTCTGATGGACTAAGTTACCCTTGAAATATTTCAAGTACCAAGACAATTAAATGTTTTTACAATGACAACTACCATCATAAATAAAGGTATATTTGACAAACAATGTCAAAGATGTCTAGATAAAAGCAAAACTACAAATATTTTGGGACAAATTTTAACTACTTAAACTACATGTATTTTGGGACGGATGGAGTACAAATAAGGGGAAGTTTAATAAGAGGCGAAAGGGAATAAACAATCCTCCACGTGGAAGTGGAAATGAGGGGAAATGATGAAATATCCTCTCTTCCTTGAGAATTGGGTTGGTTTTGAGGAGCTTTTGGGGAATAATTCCTTCAATTTTCACGTCTTACAATGTCTTGTCAACAACAAGTTCGATTGAACTGAATTTCAACGTTGCCGCTTCAACATTTCGGCTACTTTGGTTGTAACTGTTTGGAAGGGATCAGATTCGTAACTTCGAGAAATAATAGCCGGAGCGGGACGGTTTCCGCCGCCTTATTTAAGTCCGGCTAATAAACCTGACCTCCCTTACCCTTCAATCTCTCCACCTATGTTAACATGATTGGCGTTAATTCCGGCACGATTCCTCCATACCCAGTTCAAGCTCATTCCAAAAGAGTTCATAAACAACCTCATGGCCTCCCACAATTCAGCCGCGTCGAACCCATCTCGATCACCTCTCAAGGCAGACGAAGGTGAAAATTCAATTCCCTCTTTTAGACCTTTTATCGAACACCTTACGTTTACTGCAAAACATTAGCTGTCTCTGTTTGTACTCATTTGAGACTTCCATTGTAGGTGCCAGTTATTTGATTTGCACAAAGAGATTATTCCTTATGAGGAGGCATGGAATTGGCAGAAGTCGGTTGTGAAAGAGAGGAAGATTTTGATTGAGAAGAATGAAGATTGGTCGGATTCAGTGATCGTTCTTCAACATCAACCTGTTTTTACAATGGGAACTGGTAGTTCTCAAGAAAACTTGAACTTTGACATCAATGATTCTCCTTACCCAGTTTATCGAACCGAGCGTGGCGGTGAAGTTACTTATCACGGCCCTGGACAGGTGACATTTCAAGTACATTTCTTGCATTAGTTTGTGCAGAAAAGTATGATGTTGCGTGTGTGTGTGTCTGTGTTTGTGATTGTCAAGAGTGTTATCAAGTCTGAATGAAGCTCTCTTGTTGAGCATGCATTATCTCAACCTAAGAAGCAGGAAGGAAAACAATATTAACACTCAGTTCTAAGTATGGCAAAGAATTTGATTTATCATTTTCTTTTGGGTAAATAAGAACTGCTTATTCTTGATTGAGCTGTAAATAAGAATTTTGCTTGTTCGTTATTGAGCTTGTGATAAGTGAGTGATTCCTATAACAGTTTTGAGCACATAGTCATTAGACACGTTTCTTTCTAATCGTATGGTGGATGTTTGTTGCAATGTAGCTAGTTATGTACCCTATTCTCAATCTTCGTTATCACAAGATGGATCTTCATTGGTACCTCAGGGCACTCGAAGAGGTGGTTATTCGTGTTCTCTCCTCAACTTTTGCAATCAAAGCTTCTCGTCTTGAGGGTTTAACTGGTGTCTGGGTGGGTACGTTCAATATACCTTTCATTTGCGTTCTTGTTTAATGATGAAGCAAAATGTGACATTAGCTACAATGGACATGTGCACAGAGTTAGAAAATATTCATATAGGCATCTTTGATCTTATTAGTAAGGATCATTTCTTGAAATTTTGTTGCTACAAAAGCTTCCATTACATATATTCGCTACTCCCTCCCAAAATGATAGTCTCATTTCTCCTTTTTGTTTGTCCCAAAAAGTTCATCCAATTTCTTAAATTATGGCTTCAAAATCACTAAATTTCCAAAATTTACAATTAAAATGTTTGAAAAATCAAAGACTTTGGGACAGAGGGAGTATGTTTTTTAAAAGAAGAGAGCCTCAGTTGCTAAGTCAACTAAGTTTCTAATAGCTGTATGCCTAGAAAACATACTGGTTCACTCGAGTGCGGTCAATTTCCTTGATAAAGATGTACTCTTTCTACTTCCTGCAGAAAGTTAAGGAAAGTGTTACAATTTTGGTTTTTCCAGGAGACCAGAAACTCGCAGCCATAGGGATACGAGTTGCTCAGTGGGTAACATATCACGGGCTAGCATTGAACGTTACTGCTGATCTGGCACCCTTTAATTGGATAATACCATGTGGAATACATAACAGACGAGTTGGAAGTATAAAGAGTCTGTTGAAAGAATGTCAACCCACCGATGAAGGTGAAGCATCAAGTATTTATCAGAGTGATGATCACCATTTGATGGAAATTACTCGCAACGCATTGGTCAAGGAATTTTCTGAAGTTTTCCAGCTTGAACTTGAAGTCTATCATCAACCTAATCCCATTTTTTCAGGGCAGAAGCATGATAACTAAGTCCAAGAGGAACATAGAATAGATGTAGATCAAGCTTTTCTTGTAATTTCTGTGTAAACCTTTTGCAAGTCTCTACCTTATTCTTCTCTTTATCACCATTCAGGCAATACCAACTTTGGACATCATAATCTATTTTTCTTCTGTACTTTTTATATTTATGTATTTCATTGAGTTTAACAATTAAGTTTGAAATATTGATAGACCACTGAAATATATGGATCCATCTGTCCTGAAAAGTTTGTCCATTTTTTTACTTTTTCTTTTTATGGTCAACATAAATGAACTTTGAACATACATTAGTATCAATCAAGTGATCACAACAAAATTCTAAAAAATGTTGTTGATAAATCACTTAATGATTTATCAATTTCAGTTTTTAAAAGGGCGAATTGCATTTTGGGCCCCAAAGTTTAGGGGGTGTTCCCAAGTCAGACCCCATTCAATCACTATTTACATTTTAGGCCCCAAAGTTGTCATTCTGTTAGCATTTTAGGTCTTTTAACCAGTTTTGTTACAAAAACCCGTTAAATAGGCACGTGCCACGCACATGACACCTAACGGAGGATAGTTTGAAATTGATTTAACTTATAGGGGTTTACTGCACATTCTTAAATTTAATGGGCTTAAATATTAAAAATTATTTTCCAAAATATTTTAACTACACCCCTCCCCTCTCCCACTCCTCTCAATCGATACCCACACACACGCATACGACAGCGACCTTCCACACCCCACTCCGGCGACCTTCTCCTCCCCACTCCGGCGACCTTCTCCTCCCCACTCTGGCGTTTCCTCTCCCTCCGACAACCGTTCTCCGCCCCCCTTCCCTCGGACAAACTCCGATCAATTTCTCTAATCTCCTCCGACGCCGATCAATTTTGCGTGGTTGCTTTTGGGGATTTCGTTGGCGTTGATGTTGTGTGGATCTGTTACGTTCTTTATCGGATTCTTGTTGATGCCTTGGGTGCTTGGATTGGTGATGATTTTCTATGTGGTTGGGATTGTTTCCAGTTTGGGGGAGGTGGGGGAAGGTGGCGGTGTGGTGGGTGATGGGTATGGTGGAGTCTATTGGTGATTCTGCAGGTACATGAACATATCCTGCAACGGCGACATCTGATAATTTCCCTGGTTGTTCATCTGCGCCGACGACGATCCAAACGCGCCGCCGTCGTCCATGTAATTGAACACGTTGTTGTATTTCTCCCAATCGCTCAACTTTTGCTCACTCTGCACCTCGAATTCCGGAGTAGGTGGTGGCCGGAGGAAGAAGGGGCTAAACGGGTTTGATTACCCCCATTTTCTGTGGGTTTTTCTTGGATGATTTTGATTGGTGGTGCCGTGGTGGGACGGCAGCGGCGGTGGTGGTTGTGAGATGGTGGTAGTATGGAGGTGATGATTTGCTTGAGCATATATTTTTTTTTTTTTTTGAAAGATGTTGGAGCTGATTTGCTTGAAAAGTTAATATTCCTCTGTCCCTCTTTAACTTACAAAAATTGGGTTGGACACATTAATTAAGGATATTAAATTGTTTTAAGAAAAACACATTTTCTACTAAGAAAACTATAACAATGTCTAAAAAATTTTATTTTTTTTTAGAACTCATTTGTGTTTTTTTTTTTTAAAAAAAAAAAGAAAAAGAAAACCTCAAAAGGTCATAGAACACCTAATCTAAAATTTACATTTAAAAAATAATTATTAATATTTAAGCCCATATTTGTTAATTATTTGGAAAATAAATTTTAATATTTAAGCCCATTAAATTTAAGAATGTGCAGTAAACCCCTATAAGTTAAATTAATTTCAAACTATCCTCCGTTAGGTGTCATGTGCGTGGCACGTGCCTATTTAACGGGTTTTTGTAACAAAACTGGTTAAAAGACCTAAAATGCTAACAGAATGACAACTTTGGGGCCTAAAATGTAAATAGTGATTGAATGGGGTCTAACTTGGGAACACCCCCTAAACTTTGGGGCCCAAAATGCAATTCGCCCTTTTTAAAATTTCACTAGAATGGTTAGATGGACACTAATGTTTGGTCAAAATTCATTTATGTTGACCATTAAAAAAATGAGACAAACTTTCTAGGGTAGAGAGAATACAAGTTGAATCCTCTATATCTGCAATTATACAGACATGGAAACTGTAGATAGGCACACTTCATGGAGAGCTTTCTCCTATGGTGTTTGGACATTGACAAAAATGGGTTGCCTGAGTTTATGATACCTTTTTTTTTTTTTGTGAAGAAAACAGAAAGATCACGGTTTATGCTACACTGGGTATGGTTCAACAAATGGATGCTAAAGTTGAAAAACTCGGAGCGTTGTCAAGTAAAAAAAGTTGAACAAGTGCCATCAAAAAACAGCCTCTGTGTTTGCATTCATGTTGTCAGTACTACAGAATAAACAGGGTAAGACCCGAGAAAAGAGCACCACTTGTAAAGCCAGAATGACTTCTAGATTGTCTTCCGAAATTCTTGTCCCTTTACAACCATATTACAAGGTTGTACCTCCACCATCTGACATGAGCGATGCAGCAGCAGCTGCAGCTGTAGGAACAACCCCTGTTGAAACCCCGGGCTTTGACAAATGGAGAAGCCTGAAAAAAGTACATAATCAGATGGTAAAAACCAGGCGAAGGGAGGCAAGGTCATCACAATTGTTCAATATATGCATCTCAGAGAGACTCCAACACTGGATCAGCTCCGTCACACCTTATACTTAAATCACTTCCATTCTGGTTGTCCCATTCGTTACTTCGAAATTCAAAAGGGGAAACTTAATAATACTTATTTATTCAATGGGGTCTGTGTAGTCCCATAATAAATGCTACTTATTCCTTTCAGGGTGTCCCATAGCAAATGTTACTAACCAAAAATGGAAATTTGAAATTTTGAATATACTCTTTTATTCAATGGGGCCCACTTGCCCACTCACAACAACAATCCACTTACTAATACCTACCCCACATTCTCTCTCTTACTTCACTTTCATACTCACAACACATACTCCACTATCAATATTATATTTAGTTTTCCTTGATTCCCGCTCTTTCTATTTTAGTAACCGTGGATATGGGACGGAGTGATGTAGCACGAGACAAGCCAGCAGCAGCAGGGCAGATTCGGTGACCAGGCCCCCGCTCGATCTCCACTAGGCGCCCGCTTACCTCTGTGCAATTTGGCCGAGTCTCTGTTTAAACACCAAGCGCCCGCCTGGCCTAGTGCGAGCGTCCGCTCGGTACGCCGATCAGAATTGTTTCCAGATTTCAGTTACGTTTAATTAAACACTTTTAGGGTATTTTTGGTATTTTGTTAAGGACGATTTTAGGGTTATGTTTTTATTAGTTGTTGGAGTATAAATACTCTTTTCCTACTTTGTATTGACTATGTTTTGATTAATTGATTTTAAAGTTTGCCTCTGCAACTTTGTGGGTTTTAACCCTAGAAGCCATTGTTGGCTTGTCCCGTGCTACATCACGGAGGGAGTAACTCATTTTCATGCTTCCCAATAAAATATAACTCACATACTCTAAAATGTAGTACTATAAAATTCTGACTACTGTGCAGTCCTACCCACTTACTATTTCCTACCTCACTTTCGATACTCACACCATCTAACCCCCACTATCTATATTTTATAATGAAAATGACATTTCTTAATTCTTGTGCCTGAATTATTTTGAAGTATAAGGTGGGACGGAGGGAGTAGAGTGGTAGTAATATCTTACGGAGCAAGATATTCGCAGAAAGATGAGACAGCTGCAGCAACTTCAGTGTAGTTTTCAGCTGATGCAGGTGCCGTGACTTCAACCAGCTGTATGCCCGGTGTTACAGCCACCGCATCATCAGTTGCGTGCAATTTCAGCATCTTACTAACCGAAGCAACTGTGACAGCTATCTGTGCACCTCTTTGAAAATGGAACGCAAACCCCACTCTCAATAGCTCGTGGTCCAACTTGTAGCCAAGCAAGTAAAATAACCTAAGTACATTATTGCTTGCTTTGCTTTCTACCATATTCCTCACCAGGACTGAGATTTGGTCTGCACCAGCACCTCTCATTGCACCCCCAACATGTCTGACTGTCCTGCACATACATTTAAATATATTTGTGTATATATATATATTAATTACAAAAGTATACACCCTCCGTACCGAAATGATCTTCCTACTTTTTTGTTGTTACCACGAAGATACTTTGAGTAATAATTTCAGATTAACTAAACTATCCTAATGAACATCTAAACATTGTTACTGATAGTGTTTATAGTGGTGTCTCTATAACAAGTTTTATATTAGTAACAAGATAATTAAATTAACTTCAAATGATAGCTCAAAATACCTTCATAGAAACAACAAAAAAGGTGGGAAGATCACTTCGGGACGGAGGGAGTATATAAAGTACAACGTATTTGTTATGCTTAAAGGATATCTGGCATTTACCAAGTTGGTTCAGGCTGCTCTAGATCACACAAGAGTCGAACTTCTGAAGCTACAGAACCTGAGAGGCACTAACAGTCAGATTCAGCCCGTAATAATATATATGTGGTGTATAGGATGCGTAAATAATCACTGACCTAAGTTTGGGCCACTTTTAAGGCATATTTCATGAATCTTTAAAGGTTCTCTTTGAACACCACAAAGGCCTTGAAGAAGAATCTCAAGGGCTTCAACATGCTGCAACACAAGTACCATAAATTAGAAAAAGGGAGAAAAAATGTAAAAACAGAGAGCATTGACTTGTCAAGTTTGACCTATAAAAATAGGTTAACGTTAACAAGAAAAATGAGAAAGGACAAGAAATTACTTACAGGAAAAGAATAATATAACACTTAATTGAGAAAGAACTCTGTAGATAATTCACAATCCTAGACGTGATATCAGGTTCTGGTCTTAAGGTCTCCCCATCCTCACAGTCTGTGATCCACTAAGTATGAACATCAGGCCACACAGATCTTAGTCAGCGTGCTAAAAAAAATAAAAAATAATAATTTAGGTATCTTTCGTGAATATATGAATTTCTTTGTTGAATGCATGACACCCATGAACTTAGGGCACCTATAATCGTTTTTTTAGACAACACCACTCCTTGGTGTGCATCTGAGCAACTTTCTTGAATATATTCCCAGCACAGCGAACCATAGATATACCTGGGTAAATGCGTTACTAACATGATGTATCTATGACAATATTGGTAAACCGTAGAAGAGTGCCTCTATTGTGAATCAACTAACCGTTGAAATTTGCCAGCCAAGGGGTGTCATAGACAAGAATCGACAAAAACTGAGAAAGGTGTCTCTTACAAAGGGGTTGGAAATTTGGAAGAAGTCGTCTTGTACTGGTAGACTATCCAGGCTTAGGAAACTACTATAGATTCATCTCGTACGCCAAGCTGCATCATACATTGCCAGCAACTGTCAATCTCAACAATGGGAGGTGTCAGGGGATCAATTGCAAATGAAGACTATAATATCCTCACTTAAGGTGTCTAGATTGTCCAGAGGAGATTTGTTCAACTATCGCTGTCAATAGATGACCAATGCGTAGCGAATGCCAGCTAAGGTGTGTCACAAAGACATGAACGGTTAGCATAACTAACTAAAGGGTTGTCATGATAGGTATCATAGGTACACAAAAACTGGTAAGTACTGAACTCGATAGTTAGTGTGAATCTAACCTATCATGTGTACAAGGGAAAAAAATGTGCTCTTCAAGATATCCCAAAGGCAATGCACCCATGGAATCACCTAAGGGTACTAGTTGCCAAAAACCTCAAGCAGAAGAAAAGAAAAGACTTGCTTCTACAATGTAGAAAGCGTACACTGTTACCTGATAATAAGGTTCAAAGAAAAGTGACTGGCAAGACCAAAATAGGATCACTCTGCAAGCAACAACTTTTACATAGGGGTCAGTCTGAAGATCGGACACCCAATGACATAATTGTCTACTCTTGTCATGTCTAGATACTAATAGTATGAATCTTGACCTCCGCAAAGTAAACAACTTTAGTACATTACATCCAAACTGCATTCATCAACATCGCTTGCAGAAAGACCTATGAAAAGATTTGCCCATACCTAAAATAGCAGAATGGCACATATATATTTTTCATTTATCGGTGGAGATTCACCCTCCGTTTGTACATGGGAGTATGGGATGGGACTATGTCACGGAACTCTTAAGAAACGTTTGAAGGACCCAACACTTTTTAAACTTAATAAGGAAAGTTCAACGGATATGTCTTCCTGGATCTGTCAACAACTAATTGTAGCAAAAAAGTATCAAAGAAGTGCTAATTCACCACATAGTATCTCATTTTAACCCCAAGTTATTTCAAGTATTATACTAAAAGTGTAAATGAATGAATTTTTTTCCTGCAAGGCTATGTTGAATTGTGGATCACATGATCCAACACTTGGACACGTGTATGCTGATAGTACCGGTTTTTGTTAGCTCGCTTAAGACTTTTAACCATAAACACGATCAAATACAGAAGTCTCTCGGTCATGTCCTAGTTGATCCACGGATTACAAAAATATGATCTCACTCAATAAACCCTCACACATTTCTTTGAGGTCATCCTCCCATCTCTTCCCTAACTGCAATAAAAGGCCTGTAGGATGAACGTTATTTTAGACGTTCACTCTCTTAGTCCTCATAAGAAAATAGACTACAACTAAAAAGGCAAACAAGTATGGGGAATCCAATCGTCTTCAAGTATAAGAGTCATGGACTCTTATTTGATCAGCTAAATCATCAAAACACAAAATAATGAGTAGCGGAATCAGTGAAGACGATTCATAACTCAGAGTCTCAGATGAGTCGTAATAGAAACTAAAAAAAGATCATAAATCAGTCACTTAAAAGTTAGCATGTCTTAATAATAAACACAGAACTCCATAGGTATCATGCAGTAAACTCGTCTTTCATGTAAGCATAGAATAAATCAGAGGTAATACTGCAGTTAATAGAAAAATTATGCGATAGTTAATACTACTCCCTATTGCTTACCTGTGTTTCTATAATTCCTTGCACTACACACTCCATAAATCTTTGCTCTAATTCATTCACCACAGTTCTACTCAACCTGTAAGGTAAAAGAAAATAATTCAAAATAAAGAAAATATCAAGAAGCTCAACATGTATACCTTGCTTGGGAAGGGGGGTGGGGAGTGACGGGATATCTTCATCGGGATAGAGGTGAACCAATTTGATAAAAATGGATGCAGTGAAGGTCACTAATCCATGTTGCGCAATGGGTGCATGCACACTAGCAATGGCACTTGTAAAAACGTGATGAACTTCACATTTACTATTCCAGATAATAAGGAATAAAGTTCTGTTTTCAGGCCGCAATTCCTAAAATCTAAGAAGACAAGAAAATGAGATTAAAAAAGAAAAAAAAAAACAAAAAAACAATTCAATTAAAAGAAGGAAATCAGCAGTCACTCCTAGGAGAAAGATGGATCAGACAAATTCCCATACAAGTTTATAAGGAGAGAATACACTCCCTCCGTCCCAGAGTATATGTCCACCTTTCTTTTTTAGTCCGTCCCAGTGTATATGTCCACTTCCTAAATAATCTTTATTATGTCTCCCACTCATTCTCTCTCCTGCTTTACTTTTATACTCACAACACCAATCAACTTACTATTCCCTCCCCTCATTCTCTCTCATACTTTACTACTCACATTATTTCCACCATTTTTTAGTCTATGTGTAAATGGGAGGGTGGACAGCAGTGGCGGACCTCGACTTTTCAACCACCAGGTGCACAATTTACACTACATAAGTTCAAACTAAAAATTTTCGTAATGCACATATATTACATTACATAAGTTCAAATAGAATTGTCTCATAAGGGAAAAAAATACAATTATCTAAATCAAATTTGTCCGGCACTCTTTTTCATAGCTTGAAAACGTTTAAGAACATCTTCCTCCGTAACTTCTCGAAGCAAATCTTTTTCAATGAAACATAAAAGACAATCATTCATAAATTGATCACAAATTTTGTTTCGTAACTCGTTTTTGATAAGAAACTTGTCCATAATCAATAATCAACAAAACTAGTTTCACCATCCCCAATTTTTTTTAAATCCTTTTTCTAAATGCAGGATCCGAAGGAAGAGTGCTCAAATCAACAAGTTCTTTACTAGAGAAGCCATCACGGGGACGGGGACCGATTGTTGACTAGGACTACTAGATGAATTACCCACCCCAAAACTAGTTTCACCATCCCCAATTTTTTTTCTTTTGATAAGAAACTTGTCCATAATCAATAATCAACAAAACACCACGAATCCTACAAAAAAAAATCAATGAAATAACCATTCAAACACATATCCATTTATAATCAAACATTTAATTAACACATATATTGCAATCGCCCATGAAATTAGAAGAAAAAAATCAAAGCCCCAAAATTTATTTCAAACCCCTAGATTTCTATTTATTTCAATTTGGAGAGAGGGAGACTTGAGAACTTACAAGAGGGTGGAGGATTGAGACTAAGAATCGATGTCGCTGATGCCGATCTACAGTCTACTCCGAGTTTCTTCGATCAAAAGCCCTTTTTTTTTCCCTCTTTCTCTTCTTCTCTGCGTTGCTTCTTTCTTTTTCTATCTGAGTTTGCGTTTTTTTTTTTTTTTTTCTTTCCAGAATGTCTGTCCGCGTGTGCGTAAGTAATAAGGGTGAGAGAGGGTGTATTTTTCAAATACTAAGTTCACACATCTCCAACTAATTCTAATACCTTTACTTATTTTTTTCGGAGTGCACTTAGCAAAAAAAAAAAAAAATTAATGGAAATTTGGGTTGACCAGGTGCACGTGCACCCCCTTCCACTATGAGAGGTCTTCCCCTGGTGGACAGATACTCTGGGACGGAGGGAGTAATACATTTGACTTGACTCCCATTAACCTAACATTTAACATCCCAAAACAATCCAGTGTAAACGTTAGGTCAAGTTCTAATGATACTCACTGATTTGACATTCTAAAATTAAGAACAATAAAGAAAAATGTAAGGCTCTGAGATTCTTCAATTTCATGTTTCAATTGGATATTTTTCCGACAGCAGATTAACAAACCAAAAAGATGGATTCATATAAATGGAGATAAGAGTAACATGATTAGAGCCGTCAATTTGGGCTGAGCCCGTTGGGCTGGCCCGGCCCGCCATGAAAAAAGGGTGGGTTGGGCTTTAAATATACCAACCCAAATATAAGTGGGCCTATTTGGGCTAGCCCATTTGGGTCACGGGCTAAGCGGGTTTGGGGCGGGCCGGGGCGGGCCAACCCACCTTCTTCTTTTTCTTTTTCTTTTTTTTTTTTTTTTTTGATTTTGCCTCAAACAAAACCCCATCCCCTCCCCTCCCCTCTTTTCATTTGACCTGCTCCAAGTCCAGTCTCTCTCTAAGTCTCCTAATTTTCCACACGACCAGTCTCCACCGCCGTCCTCCGTCGTACGCCGCCACCACCTCCTACGAGGCTACGACCTCCGCCTTCTCCCCCCTTCCAGGTTCCGTCTCCGTTTCCTTCTCTTCTCTCTCTCAATCTCTATTCTTTGTCTGTTCTCTCTCTCCGTCTCTTCTCTTCTCTATCTCCGTCTCTTCTCCCCACCACCGCCCTCCGCCGCTGTCTTTTGTAGATTTAGAGAGGTCTAGTCCTCTCCACAATTATCAAATCGCGAAATGAAATATCAAGAAATTGAAAAAGAAAAAAAAACTCAAGATCTGGAACTTCAAAATCTTAGATTTGTTGTTGTTTTTTTTCTCAATTTCTGTTAATACTAACCAATAGGCTGGGATCGGTGGGAGTATGAAAAAGCCGATTAAAAAAAAAAGCTACATATAAAATGCGTCTCTCCATCCTCCTTTTCACGATTTTGAGAGGACTAGATTGCCCCCTAAAGTCCAGCGGAGAGACGGGAAGGTCAAAGGCCGGCGGCGTCGTCGTCTTCTACGGATTTCGCCCTTAATTTGCTATTGGCCCGCCTGGCCCACTAACCCAAGGTGGGTTGAGTTGGGTTGGCATTTTCTCAGCCCGCCCCGCCCCGTTTGAAGGTGGGCTGTGGTGGGTTGGGCCCAACCCACCCCGCCAGCCCGTATTGACAGCTCTAAACATGATGATGAAACAGTGGAATACCTTATGGACGGACAAGAATATTGGAAAGGATACAACCTGCTTGAAATCGAAGAGTAAGAAAGCCACTAGCCCTAACTACCAGATGAAGTTAATCCGACAATGGCCGTGGCATGAACGCTTTTTCTTTTTCTTTTTTTATCTTTCGCACCACCACATTACCGAGAACCCCTCCAATAGTATTAATCTCTATAAAAGGACACAGGGAAAATATAGAAATATGCCCCTGTACTTGGGTTAAGGATGCCCTTATACAAGTTAATTGACATATTAGCCCCCGTACTTAAGAAAAATGAGTGGATATTAGGACACCGTCATCTTTCCGTCCAAATCTTAACGGAATTGCTGACTAGGCATCCTAGTTGGAATGTAAAATTAACTATGTGGAAAAGAAATTTCCCAAGTGGAATTTGATGAGTATGATGGACTCAAATTACGTCGTATTGATAGATAAAGTCAATGTTCGTTAAATAGTTAACAAATATGTTAAATAATTGATGAACTATCAGTTTCTTAACCACTTTAGTTAGCAAGTCTGTTAAAACCTCCCAAATCTTCTTTAGTCATCCTCATCCTCTATCATATCCTCCAAAATCACCACCGTCACCCACCATCATCCACTATCACCATTAAAATCAACCACCATCAAACACATCCCCATCCACCGTCTAACCAACCAATTGCCCTTTTAAAACCAGATTTGAGTTTTAAGTCGCCACACGCACACAAACGGCAAACATTCAAACCCAGTATCAGATTAAAAGATTGAAAAATTAAAACCTAGATCTAATTACTGGAAAATTAAAACCCAGATCTCCATAAAATTAACGCACACACAATAAATCATACATAAAACATACATCAACAGAGGGGATCGACGATGTTTTTGTTGAGGGAGGGAGAGAGAGAGTGGAGTTTGGCGGCCAAGGTGAAGGAGAGGAAAGTGAAGAGGGAGGGGGCGTCGGCACTGGGGAAGGAAGTGGCGATGGCGATGTCGCTGGAGGATGGTGTTGACCAGGGTGGAGTGGTGGGGTGGCGCAGAGGTGAGACTTGAAGAAATCTATGGCGGCACAAATGAAGGGGAAGTGGGGGTGGATGGAGGCGTGCAACGGGTCTTCAAATTAGGGTTGGGTTCACTTTGGGGGATGATTTTAATTTTAACCCCTTTGACCTTCTAAAATATTTCACATTCTATGAGGGGTGTAATTGTAAATAAGTATTTTAACTTTATATTACTGTTAAGTGCCAACACGACGTAGTTTTTAAGTCAACCGTACTCAACAAATTCCACCTAAGCAATTTTTTTCCACGCAGTAAATTTCACATGCCAAATAAGCAGCTTAGTCATCATTTCTGTTATGTTTTGGATGGAATGTTAACGGTGTCCTAATATCCACTCATTTTTCTTAAGTACGGGGGCTAATATGGCAATTAACTTGTATAAGGGCATATCTGCCTCCTTAACCTAAGTACAGGGGCATATTTCTATATTTTCCCAAATGACACACAACAAATCATTATGCCGTGAGTAGGTTTTATTCTAATTAAAATTTCATAAAAACTCCCAGGCTCATTAATAAAATCTTTAAATGTCAAAGCTACTCTTTATCTTGAAACCGATGAGACTATTTAGGGATGGCCAAACCGAACCGGAGCAAACCGGGGAGGAAACCGGAACCGGACGAACCGGAACCGCAATCCGGGCCGGTTCAGGGTCACATATATGCCGAACCGGACCGGAACCGGAACCGTAACCGGACCGAAAATCCCTTGTTTTTCAATAATTTTAAAGGGGGGACCGGAACCGTACCGGAACCGGACCGAACCGGAACTGGATTGTGCCAAACCGGAACCGGAACCGGGGTAAGCGCGGGCCGGTTCAGGGTCACCCTTTTGCCGAACCGGAACCGGGTCCGGAACCGGTTTTGGCCATCCCTAAGACTATTGGTTATTGGAGGGATTCTCGCTGATGTGTTAGTTGAAGGGTAAATATATAGTAACAAAAAAGTTCACAAAATTTGGTTTCAAAATGAAATGTCATGATTTTTATTGGCGCTTTTAATTAGAGTGTACCGGGTCCACAACCGATGCAACGAATAAAATATCGCCACCTCATTTTGTAAACTTCTTTTGTGCCCCTAGCATTGCCCGTTAGTTGAATCATCAGAACTAAAATTGGCCTGATTGTGATAGTTGAACTAAAAAACGAGTCTTATAATAAGTAGTTTATGTGTTTTTAAAATGTGAGTTCTTTTAAGGCATTATAAAAATATGGTGTCCTCTTGTGGTGGATAAAGGGCCCTAGAGGAAGTTACCCAATATGAGAAGGTTCCACATGACTGAGTACACCATTTCATGTTTTAATGTACAATAAATTAAAATCTGAAAGAAATGTGCTGAAAAATGTGGGGTGTGTTCAATAGGGCTCAAGTGCATTTGTCCTAACTTAATTTTAATTTTATTAGATTTTTCATATTAAATAATTATCTTTTTAAAAATATTTTATTTCATAAAGATATAATAAATATACTATATTTCATTTCAAAGTACTTCTTTCATCCTAAACTAATGATTACTTATTTCTGTTTTGAGCGTCCCATACTAATGGTTACTTAATCAAAATATTCAGTTTTCTCTCTCATAGCCACTCACGACAACTATTCAATTATTATTCTCTACCTCATTTTCTGTCTCATACCCACCCACTCACAACACCTACTTTTCCAACATATTTTTTTAATCTTCGCATATTCACAACACCTACTTTTCCAACATATTTATTCAATCTTTGCACATTTCATTTAATAATCATTAGTACGAGACAACACCTACTTTTCCAACATATTCTTTTAATCTTCGCACATTTCATTTTAATAATCATTAGCACGAGACGGAGAGAGTACTAGCCCGTAGGCTAGCTGCTCATATGGTGTGGTTTTAGTATTTTGTTATCTTTTCTGTTGCATTTGGTGCTACTACCAGTTTGGATTGTTCGGTTCTGAGTCACATTGAAATCTACACTTATAGTATTTTAAAGTTGGTGAAACCAAATAGCTATGAGAATGACACATAAGCAACAAATGGTTTATCTTGATTGTGAGGCTTCCATGTAGGATAATTGTTTCAATTCCAAAGTCTTTTAATATTCGGCTACCTAAGTAATAATATTAGTTGATAACAATATGTATGAAACTGAGTAATTTCGAATATACAAGTTGTATAGAGAACATATATAAAGAAAATAGTATTCTATAAGATTATGTTAGTATCTAATAGAACTCACTCTTATATATAGAATAGAAATGTAGACTAGGTAGGGCATTCATTTAAAGGTGTGTCTTTTCCACTAATGTGACTTTTGAACTAATCAAATTAATTAATCAAATGATAGGATAACTCAATGCATTTTAAGTTGGTGCATAAAGGAAGGTAAATGAAGCGCATGAGACTCAAAAGTTGAAGAGTCATATTAAGATAAGAATTTGTGGATATTAGGATATCCATTAATGGATTAAACACAACTGTTAAATTCATCTCCCTAGCCTAATCCCCCTTCTCCTTCTCTATGTGTTTTATTTATTTATTTTTGTTTTTTGGCTCAGGTGTTAAGCTATTTTTTTTTCAATGCAGGTGAGCACTATAGAGGTTGAAAGGGAAGAAACATTCTCCAAAAAGTAGAAGAAGACATTCTACTCAAATCCATAACTTGAGTGAGCCACACACTTGCGCTAATGATATAGAACGAATAATTATTGCTTTTGTTAACTTTCCTTCCAGTTGAATAAAAAAATTAGTTATGAAAGAATATTCCTCCATCTCATAATAACCTTTGCACTTTTTTCTCAATAGCACAAACTAACTTAAAAGACAAATTTTAGTTTCATTTTATTATCTTAATTAATGAAAATTTAAAATTTGTTATTGATAATATTATTGATCATGTATCAATTACAAGTTTTAAATTTTCATTAGTATAATTAAACTAACATAAAATTATTACTCCAAATTCATTCGTAGTAACAACAAAAAAAGTTGGAAAATTATTTTCAAACGAAGGTAGTAATATGTTATATCTCTTAAAAAAAAATCATCTATTAAGAATCCAAAGATAGTTCATTTAGTTTTTTCTTTATCCCTGTAGTAGCACTATCATGATGTTTTCTGAAACATGCTTACATCATTTCTAACATTTTTTTGCAAATGCATAAGCCGAATATCATAAAAATTTAGTTATGTCAAACAACTTATTCTCAATTGGATAACGGTAATCACTTATCTCTCTTTTCTTAAAAAAAAAAAAAAAAAAAAAAAAAACGTCTTCTCTACCTACATGGCTCATTTCTTCTAAAAGTATAAATAATATCTCTTATGGTGCCGTTTATGCTTCTTTAACTGTAAAAAATATTTTGTCATGGTGTCGACGTACTCAATAAGTCATGTTTCAATTAGATGATTTTGATTTTTGAAATTTTGATAAATTACTTTACTTTTGCTTTTGTTTTCATTTCTTTTGTGTTATAGCATCATGGATTTAATTGTTATCTTGGCTTTAGTTCTTTGGTTTAATTGTTGAATTTATATATATATATATATATATATATATATATCAATGTATTTGATCTGATTTGATTTTTTATATATTTTTTTGTTATTGATATAATATTGGTTGGATGTATTATAGTCGATACTTTTAAACATAATTATGTTGTCTGATAAGTTATTGAATAATGACAGACTTCAAGTTGAGATGATACGTAGCTCATCGTAAGTGATGCAATTAGTACTTATTTTTATGTTTCTTAAAATATTTGCATTAGTTAAAAACATGATTTGCGCACAAGTAAATCAATTAATCTTTAATGTATTATTTTTTCTAATATTTTATTATCCTAAACTTTAATTTGAATATCATCTATAATTCAAAAACATTTTTATGAATTGCAGGAGGAGAAGAAGATCAAAAGAATTCAAAGTTTAAACTTCTTTGGTATATGGTGGGCAACAAATATCTTAGAAGAAGCAAGATGATTGAGCTTTTAACAATTTTATGATAGTTTAATTTTTTTAATTAATTATATTTTTTATAAAATTAATTCCCATTTTTATTTTTAATCAGAAGCGAAAGTGAAAATTCATTTTTATAGAGTGGGGTGATAGAAAATGGGTAATAGACCCATCCAAAAATATATTTATAGAAAAAAATGTATCTATGATTATACTTGTTAGAGCAATTGAACAAGACTTGATGCGAAAAGAAAGCAATCATAAGAACACATATTTACGTGGTTCACCAACTTGGCTACGTCCACGGGGAGGGGAAAGAATATTATTATTAATCTGTAGAATTCTTTACAATATCACACTAATCTATGCTAGCACGAATTTTGATCACAAAATTCCTGACTGTGCTAAAACCCTAGATCTAGAATTATTGATCTTCTATGAGCAATCTATGGATTTTCATCAAATCAATCTTGTTAGGATGATAGCCTCTATTTATACTAGTCATAACCTAACACTGAAGATATAAGGAGCCCCGAATTTGAGTCCCCAAAGGAAAAACCCACGTTTTATGCTCTTTTTGCACTCGTCTTGGGCCAGATCTGCCGCATTACATGACTCGTATACACCTACATGACTCTGTTGGTAGTGGTGCCCTAGGCACGTTTAATAAACGTTGTAATTGTTATCATTTATTTCATATCAATAAAGAGATGTTTTGATTATTATTGTTGTTCATGCTTACTTATAATAATCCCCGTCCCTAGTACTTATTAAGCACTAGTATAAAGGCTAAATGATCATGAGATGATCATGTTAGATTTATGGGTACTTGTTTGGAACAAGGTACTGGACATGACCCGCTGTATGAGATTTATGTCATGGTCTATGTCGAACATATATCTCATATTAGTTATGTCATTTGAATCCTTAGACATGAAGTTATTATAGTCTTCCACTTGATGAACATTGTGTTTGACATATTCAAACGCTACCTTAACACGGTAGTTATAAAGGGTATGATTGGCATAATCGGATTCCCGTTGGGAAGAATAATAAGCTAAATGGATTTGTCCCTCCACGGAGAGATGTCAAGCTTGGGCCTCTCGTAGGAATGATGTTGATGAAATGTTCAGCCGGACTCAAATGAATTGATTGGATCAATGTCATTTGGATTATCAACATATTCGGAATCGAGAAAGTATTGAACAAAAACAAGTTGACTGTTTGACCATGACTTGTGTTCAATGACATCGTGGACAAAGGGATTGTGACATATTCTAAAGGAATGCGAACTTGTATCTAGTTATACTATTTGGGTAGGTATGACGGTTTGCTAGAACCTAATCATATCTTATGGGATCATGTTTGAGCCCATTGCCAACTTAGTATAATCCTAGAGGGTCACACACAATAGAACGAATCTTTAATAAGAGGACTATATTGGAATTTAGAGTCAAAGGACCTTGAAGTAATTCCAGAAAGACAGGGACCTTCTGGTCATTCAGGCGGGCGCCTGGCCCTTTACAGGCGGGCGCCTGTGGTGCCTGCGACAGGAAAATTCCTAATTCGATTTGGGAAGGTTTTTGGCACAAGATTCCTATTTGGAATAGGTCTTAATTGTGTATAAAAACCCCAATTCGGCCAGACCATATTGACAAGTGATTTTGTGAGTCTCAAAGAGTTTGAGAGAGATATTATTTTGTTCTAAGATTATCCTTGATTGAGGAACAAAAATAATTCACAAATAAATTCCATATAGTTCTTTATTATATTGTGAAAGTGTGTTTCATAATATTGGTCTAGCAACCAAGATCAAAGAAGCTCATTTGATATTCGTTCGAAGTGGGATACCGCTAGAGGGTGAAATCATCATCTTCAAAGTTCGTGTTCAAGCTTTGTGATCGTGATCAAGTCTTCAAGTTTCTCCACCAAAGACCAAGAGAAAATCATAGTCATCAAGGGTTAGTTATTCCTCTATCATCTTGTTGTATTTGATTTAATCATATGAACGGATCCATGGCTTTGGGTTTCTTAAAATTTTAATTGCTAAATTCCGCTGCGCATGTTACTAGGAAACGCAACAGTGGTATCAGAGCCCCGTTTCATGTTGATTAATTCAATACTTGGATCATGTTGTGTATATAAATTGTTTATGTGGCCAAGCATGATATGAATATTGGATTATATGATGTTTATGTTTTTGTGATTTTATGTGGTTTATTGTTTTTCGAACCTTAATCGCACGATTCAATCGCAATAAAAAATTATGGTGGATTCTGAATTATTTCGATTATTGATTTTTGATTGGATCAAAGTTTTAATAATCGGGGAACAAATAATTTTGAGACAAAATTTTCGAACTTGAAAATTCCATACCATTCTGACCATTCAGGCGCCCGCCGCGGCTGGACCAGGCGCGCGCTCGTTCAGGCGCCCGCACGTGCTGGACCAGGCGCGCTGCTCGCTAGGCCAGAATGTTCTGATTTTGTTCAAAATCTGATTCTGGAATTTTTCGATAAATCCGACAAAACCAGTAACAAGACCACTTCAGACTTGCTGATCTGGAATGGGGTCTTGGGTAGTTGGTTTGTGTGTGGATTTTGGGGTTTGATTTTCCTATTTGTTTTAGTCTTGTGATTCCTAGATTGGTTCAAGTTTTGGATGGCTAATCTGCGTTCATCGAGATTGTGTTTCCCAAAATTGATCGCAATCAAAGTTTCAAAGATAAAACGAAGTTAGAATTATGAAGAGTTCATAATTGCTAAAATTGAGAAACAAAGTTCTTGATTCAATGATTGGAGATCCATGTGGAATTGTGAATGCAATTGGCCTACGTTCATCGAGACCATCTATTGCTTAGTTTCGGCCACATGGACTACTTTCTTGGTTCTTGAATTAGTGCGGGATTGTGGTTGCCTAATGGCTTAGTTCGACCGCACTTCTTGTTGTCTTGATTTGGAGATAATAACCAAAGTTGAAATAGTCTCATCCTCATAATTATAGAGAAACTAATGACACATAAATATTATGCTTAAATTAATGGGATTAATTTAGTGGCTAAACTTGATGTGTAACATGTTTATATTATGTGCTCATAAATGTGTTATATGCTATATGTGATGAACCTTCAAAGAAAGTTTTAAGTCTTTTATTGCCATGCCATGATTAAAACACTTGTTAGTACATGAGTGATTTTAATGTAGATTCGCCCTAGCGAGGTGCATTAAATTTATTTATGTTTGAGCAAGATAGATAATGTGGGCACGCCCTAGCGGGACACATTAACTATGCGTTTAAAATGGTTAGACTTAATTGGGCGTCAAAACAGTTTTGGGCCTAGGCAAAGATGAGGTTTAACATGCTTTTGAAATTGGATTTCTAAAAGAATCTCATAAAAGGAATTAAGAGTCATATGAGATATGATTGACAAGAGTTGTCTACCTAATTAATTTGATTTTGTGTAATCCGCCTTAGCGGACTTGAAATTAAATTAAAGTTGGATCTTAACCCAATTAAATTATATTATACATTGGATGTATAAGAAGGTTATATAATTTAGTGGGAGTATTTTGTTTAAAAATACATTATTTATCTCTTTAATGAAAATCGGTACTTATTAAATTTTGGAAATTTTGCATATTTGTAGATAATGACTAATAACACTCAATCAATGTCGTTGCGATCGATCCTTGAGAAGGATAAGCTCGAAGAGAATGGTACAAACTTTATGGATTGGATCCGAAGCATAAGAATTGTTCTTAGGCAAGAAGATAAGTTGTACATTCTCGATGGGCCTCTCCCTGCTGAACCACCGCCTACTGCCCCTAGGGTAGAAAGAGACAATTACAAGAAACATCGTAATGATTCTAGAGATGTAAGTTGTCTCATGCTTGCTGCTATGTGTTCAAAACTCCAACAAAGTTTGGAACATTTGGAAGCCTATGAGATAGGCGTGGAGTTGAGAACCATGTTTCAAGAGCAAGCTAGGCAAGAGAGGTACAAGACCATTGTTGCATTCACTACTAGTAAAATGAATGAAGGGCAACAAGTGAGTCCTCACTTTCTTAAAATGAAAGGTTATGTAGAGCACCTTGAGAAACTTGGCTATCCAATCCCATTGGAGCTAGCCACGGATCTCATTCTTAATTCATTGCCTAAAAGTTATAATCAGTTTGTGATGAATTATAACATGCATGGAATGGATAAGAATCTCTCTGAGTTGCATGGGATGCTCAAAACTGCAGAGATGAAAATTGTGGAGAAAGGTTCTCCCGTGCTCTTGGTTCATGATGGGAAGAAGGCTAGTGCCAAAGGAAAGGGTAAGGCAAAAGTTGTCAAACCCAGATAAGCAAGGCAAAGGTTGCCAAGGCTTCTGAGGCAAAACCTGATTCACAAAAGGATGCAATCTGTTTCCATTGTCAAGAAATTGGTCATTGGAAACGTAATTGCAAGGCTTTCTTGGAAGAGCAAAAGAAGAAGAAGAGCAGCAAGGCTGCGTCGACTTCAGGTATCTATATGATAGATATTCTCCTTTCTACCACTGATTCTTGGGTATTGGATACCGGATGTGGTTCTCACATTTGTCTAAATGTGCAGGGACTAAAGAATAGGAGACTGCTTAAAAAAGGTGAAGTAGATCTACGCGTGGGAAATGGAGCAAGAGTTGCTGCATTAGCCGTAGGGACTTATGAAGTCACTTTACCTTCCGGATTAATTCTTGTTTTGAACAATTGTTATTATGTTCCGGATTTAAGCAGAAATATTATTTCAATTTCTTGTTGGATAATGAAGGTTTTAAGTTTCTTATTGAGAATAAGAAATTTTCTATTTATTTAAATGATGTGCTTTATGGTATTGCTAATTCATTTAATGGCCTTTATGTCTTGGATGTCAAGAATGAAAATAATGTCTATCATGTAAATAAGAAATCTAAACCTAATGATGTAAATCATACTTATATGTGGCATTGCCGTCTTGGTCATATTAATGAGAAGCGTATCTCAAAACTCCATGGGGACGGACTTTTGGGTTCATGTGACTTAGAGTCATATGATACTTGTGAGTCGTGTCTTCTTGGAAAAATGACTAAGACACCTTTTACCAAGTTGGGTGAAAGGGCAAGCGACTTATTGGGGTTGATACATTCCGATGTATGCGGACCATTAAGTAGCAATGCTAGGGGAGGATTTCAATACTTCATAACCTTCACTGATGATTATAGTAGATTTGGGTATGTTTACCTAATGAAACATAAAAGTGAAGCATTTGAGATATTTAGAATATTTCAAAATGAAGTAGAAAAACAACTTGGCAAAAGCATTAAGGCACTTCGATCAGATCGAGGTGGAGAATACTTAAGTCAAGAATTTGATGATCATCTAAAGAATTGTGGAATAGTTTCACAATTGACTCCACCTGGAACACCACAATGGAATGGTGTGTCCGAGAGGAGGAATCGGACTTTGTTAGACATGGTTCGATCAATGATGAGTCAAGTTGATCTTCCAATATCCTTTTGGGGTTACGCCCTAGAAACCGCTGCTTTCACACTAAATCAAGTTCCAACTAAATCGGTTCCAAAGACTCCATATGAGATGTGGAGTGGAAAGAAACCTAGTTTATCTTTCATGAGGATTTGGGGTTGCGAAGTTTATGTCAAGAGACTCATCTCTGACAAACTAGCACACAAATCTGATAAATGTATTTTCGTGGGATATCCTAAGGAAACTAAAGGATATTACTTTTACAACCGTGAGGACAACAAAGTGTTTGTTGCCCGAACTGGTGTCTTTCTAGAGAAAGAGTTTCTCTCCAAAGAAATCAGTGGGAGTAAAATAAATCTTGAAGAAATTCGAGACCCAGAAAATAACATTGAACCAATAGTGGAACAAGAACAAGAACCACAAGGAGTTGTGGAACCTGTTCAAAATACACAAGCATCTCGCAGATCTAGTAGGTCACGATCCGAGCCCGAGAGATATGGATTTCTCGTAACGGATAGTAATGAGGTAGAAATCATTGAGAATGATGAACCGTCAACCTACCAAGAGGCGATGTCTTCTCCTGATTCGGACAACTGGCTTGGAGCCATGGAATCCGAATTGCAATCCATGCAAGACAATCAAGTTTGGAATTTGATTGATGCACCCGAAGGTGTAAAAACCATAGGATGCAAATGGGTCTTCAAGAAGAAGACTGACATGGATGGGAAGGTGCATACTTACAAAGCTAGGCTTGTAGCGAAGGGTATAGGCAAGTTCATGGTATTGACTATGATGAGACCTTTTCACCCGTAGCAATGATCAAGTCTATAAGAATTTTGCTTGCCATTGCCGCATATCATGACTATGAAATATGGCAGATGGACGTCAAAACCGCTTTCCTGAATGGAAAACTCCAAGAGGATGTGTATATGACACAACCAGAAGGTTTTGAACAAGATTCTAAGGTATGCAAATTGCAAAGATCCATCTATGGATTGAAGCAAGCTTCAAGGAGTTGGAATCTCCGTTTTGATGAATCGGTCAAAGAGTTTGGTTTCATCAAGAACGAAGATGAGCCTTGTGTATACAAGAAGATTAGTGGGAGCATAGTGCTATTCCTTATTTTATATGTGGATGACATATTGCTCATTGGAAACGACATTCCTACACTTCAGTCTGTGAAGACTTGGTTAGGAAAGTGCTTCGCAATGAAAGATATGGGTGAAGCCGCATATATACTTGGCATTAAGATCTATAGAGATAGATCAAGAAGGCTACTTGGTTTAAGCCAAAGTACATACATTGACAAGGTCATTAGAAGATTCCGTATGGAAAATTCTAAGAGAGGCACCTTGCCAGTGTTACATGGAGTTTCTCTAAGCAAGACTCAATGTCCTAAGACAAATGATGAGCGTGAGAAAATGAATGATGTTCCATATGCTTCGGCAATTGGGTCCATCATGTATGCCATGATTTGTACTAGGCCGGATGTATCTTATGCTTTGAGCATGACAAGTAGATACCAATCCGACCCTGGCGAAAATCACTGGATAGCTGTAAAAGCGATTCTAAAGTACTTGAGAAGAACTAAAGACTCGTTTTTGGTCTATGGAGGAATGGAAGATGATCTCGTTGTAAATGCCTACACGGATGCAAGCTTCCAAACTGACAAAGATGATAGCCGATCGCAATCGGGTTTTGTGTTTATGTTAAATGGTGGAGCTGTAAGCTGGAAGAGTTCCAAGCAAAGTACAACCGCTGATTCTACAACAGAAGCTGAGTATATTGCTGCATCGGATGCTGCAAAGGAAGCTGTTTGGATTAAGAAGTTCATAACTGAACTTGAAGTGGTTCCTAGTATTGCTAATCCAATAGACCTTTATTGTGATAATAATGGTGCTATTGCTCAAGCAAAGGAACCAAGAGCACATCAGAAATCCAAACACATACTTAGGCGTTTTCATATCATTCGAGAGATCGTTGATAGGGGAGACGTAAATATATGCAGAGTACCTACTGATGACAATGTTGCGGACCCGCTAACAAAGGGACTTCCACAAGCTAAACATGATGGTCATGTTAGGTCCATGGGTATTAGATACATGGGAGATTGGGCCTAGGGAAAGTGGGAGATTGTTGGTAGTGGTGCCCTAGGCACGTTTAATAAACGTTGTAATTGTTATCATTTATTTCATATCAATAAAGAGATGTTTTGATTATTATTGTTGTTCATGCTTACTTATAATAATCCCCGTCCCTAGTACTTATTAAGCACTAGTATAAAGGCTAAATGATCATGAGATGATCATGTTAGATTTATGGGTACTTGTTTGGAACAAGGTACTGGACATGACCCGCTGTATGAGATTTATGTCATGGTCTATGTCGAACATATATCTCATATTAGTTATGTCATTTGAATCCTTAGACATGAAGTTATTATAGTCTTCCACTTGATGAACATTGTGTTTGACATATTCAAACGCTACCTTAACACGGTAGTTATAAAGGGTATGATTGGCATAATCGGATTCCCGTTGGGAAGAATAATAAGCTAAATGGATTTGTCCCTCCACGGAGAGATGTCAAGCTTGGGCCTCTCGTAGGAATGATGTTGATGAAATGTTCGGCCGGACTCAAATGAATTGATTGGATCAATGTCATTTGGATTATCAACATATTCGGAATCGAGAAAGTATTGAACAAAAAAAGTTGACTGTTTGACCATGACTTGTGTTCAATGACATCGTGGACAAAGGGATTGTGACATATTCTAAAGGAATGCGAACTTGTATCTAGTTATACTATTTGGGTAGGTATGACGGTTTGCTAGAACCTAATCATATCTTATGGGATCATGTTTGAGCCCATTGCCAACTTAGTATAATCCTAGAGGGTCACACACAATAGAACGAATCTTTAATAAGAGGACTATATTGGAATTTAGAGTCAAAGGACCTTGAAGGAATTTCCAAAAGACAGGGACCTTCTGGTCATTCAGGCGGGCGCCTGGCCTTTTACAGGCGGGCGCCTGGTGCTGCCGACAGGAAATTCCTAATTCGATTTGGGAAGGTTTTTGGCACAAGATTCCTATTTGGAATAGGTCTTAATTGTGTATAAAAACCCAATTCGGCCAGACCATATTGACAAGTGATTTTGTGAGTCTCAAAGAGTTTGAGAGAGATATTATTTTGTTCTAAGATATCCTTGATTGAGGAACAAAATAATTCACAAATAAATTCCATATAGTTCTTTATTATATTGTGAAAGTGTGTTTCATAATATTGGTCTAGCAACCAAGATCAAAGAAGCTCCTTTGATATTCGTTCGAAGTGTGGATACCGCTAGAGGGTGAAAATCATCATCTTCAAAGTTCGTGTTCAAGCTTTGTGATCGTGATCAAGTCTTCAAGTTTCTCCACCAAAGACCAAGAGAAAATTCATAGTCATCAAGGTTAGTTATTCCTCTATTCATCTTGTTGTATTTGATTTAATCATATGAACGGATCCATGGCTTTGGGTTTCTTAAATTTTAATTGCTAAATTCCGCTGCGCATGTTACTAGGAAACCCAACAGACTCGTGTATCACTCGGTAGGAAACGAACTTAACTTTCTGCCTACTTCAAGCGCCGCTCGGTGACTATCAAGCGCCTGCTCACTAGTGTAACCACTCGTGCATCAGTACACGACTCGTGTAACACTGTGTAACAATTTTCCTCCTTTGCTTTGTCTCTTTTCTGCTCTGTCTGGCATTATGAAACCTTCTGTTTGTACAATCCTTTAATATGGCGTCCCACATTCAAATGCATTATCCCAACAATCTCCACCTTGACTTTGAATCTCTATGACAACAAACCTTTTTCTCCCCCCTCGCCCTCTTCTGCTATCTAATAGCTGCGAATATTCAGGCAAGTCCAAACAATGTTGACTTGCTTCCGTCATGGGTTTTATGAACATATCTGCAGGGTTATCGTTGTCCCTACCTTCTTCACCTTTACCCGTTTCTCATCCTTTAGGAAATGATTCTGACAATAATGTTCTTGGTCCTCTCATGGTGAACTTGATCATTGGCCAAAAAAATCGCGCTCAAACTATCGCAATAAATAATAGCCTAATCCTGATGTATCCCAAGATCGCTGATCAATCCCTTCAACTATATTGCTTCCTTAGCGGACTCTGTCAATGCCATGTATTCTGCTTCTGTTGTAGACAATGTCATTATCGCTGCAATATGCCTTCCAACTGACAACTGATCCACCAAGCGTGAATACATATCCGGTCATCGATCTTCTTGTATCAACATCACCTAAAATCTGAGAAACCTCGACTGCAAATTCTGTTCCACTTTTATGACGAGACTGACGTCGCTAGTGCGCAAATACATAAAACTACCATCTGCACTAGCATAGGATACTCAAGCCATGCTGTTGACCTACCAAACCTCTCTAAAACTTTCTTGATGTGTATCTTTTCTAGGATAAGAACAGTTTTCTTTTGGCTCTGTCTCTTATAGATCTCCATACCAAGAATTTTCTTCGCGTTACCCAAATCCTTCATCTCTGCGACCAATAAGCCTTTCACTTCTGAAATATCTGACTTCTTGACTGCTGCTATCATATAGCTGTCAAATCTCTCGTACCACTGCCTAGGCGATTTTGCTCACCTGAAAAACTTGATCTTCCTTACCAGGAACTTGGAATCCTTCTGACTCTGTCTGTATATCTCTCTCTCTATTGCTAGCAACACTCTGATCGAAGTGTGTCTGACCACTGGTGAGAAGATCTCATTATAGTCTACCCCTTCTCTCTGTGTGAAACCCCTTGCAACAACGCGAGCTTTATAATTGATCCCTTCTGCCGGTGACATCCCTTCTTTTTCTTGAAGACCCACTTGCAAGTCACAATCTTTCTGCCTTCTAGCCTTGTGGTCAACTCCCAAGTCTGATTCTTGTGAAGAGACTCCATCTCATCACCCATATCCGCATACCACTGAGATGACTCTAAACATGTATCTGCTTCCTTGAAAGTAGAAGGTTCCGTAAGAGCGGCTCCACTTTCTCAGCAACCTGCAGTGCATAAGACACCAAGTCTTCAAATCCATACCTCTCCGGAGGCTTCCCGAGATTAGCTCTTCTAGACCTTCCTTGTGCTAACCCATGTTCTTCGGGAACTGAACTTGAACTTTCTGGTGATTCAGTCTTTGTCTCTGTTGGTGGATCCTGATTAACATCTGTCTGTGGGACAACTAACTCTTCAGTATCTTGTTGCTCTACCTGTTTTTCAACATCTGACTGTGGGACAAATAACTCTTCAGTATCTTATTGATCCACCTGTTTATCAATACCGTCAACACTTGAAACAATCGTGATTTACCCGTCTATACCTCATAGGGAACTTTGAGGCCAATACCGGTGTGAGGTCCACGATTAATCAAGTAACTATGTACTAACCGTTTCTGCCCAGAATCACTTAGACAGCCCTGCATTGGAGAGCATGCACCTTTCCCTTGCAAGTAATGTCTGATTCATCTGTTCTGCTACACCATTCTGTTGTTGGCGTACCTCTGATAGTGAGATGTCTAAAAATCCCCACCTCTCTGCAAAACGATCGAACTCAGTACTGCAGAACTCCAAACCATTATCTGTCCCGAGCTTCTTGATCTTCTTCCCTGTCTGATTCTCCACTAACATCTTCCAGTCCTTATTCCTTAGAGCCTCATTCTTGTGCTTTCATGATAATCACCCAAGTCTTCCTCGAATAATCATCAACCATAGACAAGAAATATATGTGTCCCCCTTAGTGATTCTGACGTGAAGGTCCCCAACAATCTGAGGGATGTAATCCAGAACGCCTTTTGTGTTATGTATGCCCTTGGGAAACTATTATGCTTCATCTTCCCTAGCACACAATGCTCACAAAAATTAGATCCCCTGATCTTATGTCCACATAGAATATCCCTTTTAGCCAACTCCTGCATCCCTCGAATGCTCATGTGCCCGAGCCTAATGTGCCACACGCTTAGACATATCTCCCTCGTTCACTTTTGATGATGCAACCATAGCTGACCCTGCAAGCGTTCTTCCTTGGAGGAAATACAAGGAGCCCCGCTTAAGGCCTTTCAGTACCACTTTTTGAACCATTACAGACACTAACTGCTCTACTTTACCCTTGAAGCTGAACCCTTTGCTGTCTAACTGACTAAG